>JASSRZ010000006.1:7898020-7911263 GCA_032164315.1 Malacoctenus gilli
CCCGGCCTTTTTTTTTTAAACCCCCCCCCCCCCCCCCCCCCGAGGACGGCGGTCTTTAACCACCAGGGAGGCGGCAGCATGCGGGATGAAGCCGGAAGGCTCAGACACGGTGACAAAAAGGCCCATGTATGAAGGAGGTATGACTCCACTCAGTCATACCTCCTTCAGCATCATTTCTGGGCCACATATTTTGTCTCCGTGATAGATTTAGACCAAGAGGAACCAGGGCAGAGATGCGGGGGCTGGAAATTGAGATCGCAGACACAGAAGGAGCGCCGGCCGAGGAACCTCTTTCCAAACGTGGTTACACAATCCAAAACCACAGAGAAGGGAGGGGGGGGGGGGTGACATACGGTACTGTAGGCAGAGTCTGGACCGAGGCCTCATATGGCTGCAGAGGTGTCTGAGTAAGAGCGGCCGCTCGGCTGGAGGCCGCGCTGCTCGCCGTGGGCCGCCGAGGGAAGGATGGGAAATCATATTTCACATTTCGGATTGTGTTTCCTGGGTGGAGACGAAGCTTTTGATGTCGCGAAATAACACCGGTGTGAAGTTTTTGCCACATTTACAGACTCCTGTTGAGGCTGATGGAGCAAATCCACAAGGCAGTCATGAAAGCAGCGTTTTTCCCATCCAGCTCGGTACATAATCACAATCTACTGCGTGTACTGTTTCATTTGTTGTCTACCAAACGTACAGTTTAAAATAAATTAACTGCCAATGTGAAAATACTCATTTTGTCGCTATATCCAAACTGCAGCTGTTAGTAGAAAACATATAAAACAGTAGAGTATCTCATATAGGACAACTTCGGCTCGCTTCATCTGGTTGATGAACTCAAAGCTTCCATCAACCAGAGGTTCCAGAGCTGCAGTTCATGGCTGACTCCTGCCGATGATTGTCTGCTGTGGGAATTAGCTGCTGCCTGTCTGGTTGTCGTCAGAGCTGCAGGAGGGCTTAATTCTTGGTGTGTGAGAGCGTCTCCTCTCCTGCACATCTGCATCCTTCATTTGAGCCGAAAAGTCAAGTTGGCGAGCGCAGGCCCTAATGCTTTCTGCAGACGCCGTCTTACAGAGAGGCGCGTTAGTCCATGCGTGTGGGTGCTATTAGGTGGAGGGTGTATCGTGTCCTGCAGGGCGGTTGTGCACCGAGAGCAACGGGATGTATGCTTGAACGTTTGGATCACAAGAACAATTTCAGGGTTCAGGGAACTGTTCCCTTCCAATCAACACCTCTGAGTTCATTAACTTTATGGATTTCTGATGTAAAGTCACTCAGTCTCTCTCTCTCTCTCTCTCTCTCTCTCTCCCTCCCTCTTTCCCTCTCTCTCTCTCGCTTCAGCGTCTCAGAAGGGGCCACCCTCTGTTTCGCACCACACCTTTGTCTTTAAAGATCTAACACATTCCTGAGACGAGAGGTGGTGTGTCATTAAAAATCAAATGTGCCTATACGAGTTATTTGGTGGTCTAAATGAATGTGAGGCATGAATGAGGCTGGCGGCCTGAATGGTGGGAGGGGGGGAAAGGGGGGGGGGCTTAAGGTCGGGGAGTGAGTGATGTTATCATGATCGTTATTTTCCACATGTTGTTGCCAAAAAAACATGGAGGAAGTGAAAAGCAGTTCAACATCCATTTTGCATCAATATCTCGTTTGATTAACAGGTGAGAACAAAAGCAGTGGGCCAAATGTAGAGAAGGAAAGTAAAAATGAAAACTACTTCTGACAAAAAGAAGAACTGGAAACTCAGTTCATGTAGAATACAACAACAATGTACTTTAACTTCATTATGTCAGTCCACGGCCTTCTTCTCCCAAAGTATGGCTGCAGCGAAGCAAAGAAAAACATCCAGTGTTGACTTTATCCTTTGCTGTCAGGACTTTGAGCGCTAATTTAATTCTGAACTCCAGCGCGCAGGTACGTTCCAGGAGTCAAGCAACGTATAATTTTCCCACACAGCTCTCGCTTCAGCTCGCAGGGTGAGCCGCACGGAGGGGAGAAAGAGAGAGAGCGAGAGACAGAGTGAGAGAGAGAGAGGGAGAGAGAGGAGGAGACTCTCTCCGTCTCTTCAAGGTCTTATCGTCAACGTTCCGAATGACTTACAAACGAGAGGTCTTTCGTCATGATGTCGCCGTTCTCTCCGAGAGGAGAAAACCAGACGTCCTCACAGCACGGGAGGGTAAAGGGAAAATAATATTTGTCATATATATCACGTATATCTGGGAAAATGAAGGGAATAGAATAACAGAAGAGGAGCGTAAAGACGTCAAATGAGGAGAATGAAGACTGAAGTGATGTTTCAGTGGGATTATTGTGACTCGCCGAGGGGTTTTTTTTTACGCTCAGAAAAAACATACTGTGCATTCCTCCACTGCTAAGTAAGCAAGCCGAGTGTATCTAGAAGGATACGCGAAAAAAAAAAGAAGAAGCCGTGTTCGACCACAAAGACACATAAAGACAGACTGAGACACATATTTCCACGTTTAAAGAGTTAACCAGAGGGAAACTTCCCTCCACGTCTTTTGTGAGACGAACAGAAGCTGCGCAATTACACAAAAATTAGGACAAAGAAACACAAAAGAGGGGGGAAAAAAGAGCAGCGTTTGCCCTTTGACTGCCCTATAAGAAACCCACCCGCCTACCCTTGTCTGTCTGGAGATGACGCATTGGCAGCCCCCTCCCACCACAGCGCTCCCCCCCAAGCCACAGCCGCACCCTCCCAGCACAAAAAACAACAAATTACAGTCCTACAAAACCGCAGCTCGCTCAACAGAAAGCTACTGCAGACATAATCCTCCGCCGTGGAGATGCTACAAAGGTCCGATCCGTCCCCACCCGCTCACTTCTGGCGAAAAACTACAAACGCGGCAGTCCAAACCAATCTGCTACCAGTTAAGGCCCCAGCGTCGCCGACGAGGCCCGCTGAGTCACTTTCGCTCGGATTCAGGCCACGTCTGAGTAAAGCCAGTCCACCGACCCAATCAGGTCGGGAATCAGAAATCCAAGGCCTCGACTTTTTTTGTCTTTTCCATGAGTCGGTCTGCTGACGCGGAGGCGGGAACGCGCGCGGCAGCGCAGCCGCAAGTCGGGTTTCCGTCAGTGGAGCTTTCCAATTGTTTCGCTATAACTTGTTGGTGCAGATACGAGCTGACTAAACTCCTCTTACATACCAGTCCAGCGGATGAATAAATCACAGACGACATCCAATAAAATGTCGAAACCTTTTTTCGGTGTATTCTATCCAAATATTTAGTCGAAAGTCTTTTTTTTCTTGCATTTTTTTTTCCAATTGGATCAGTCAGCACGTCATCAGTCATCCCGTTCAGTGTTTTCCCCGAGCACATTCAGCTCCTGCTGCTGAAATTTGGTGTGTTGGCCTTTTTTTTCTCCAAATAATACTCCCAAATGTAAACACTTCAACTTCATTTCACAGGCAGCCTCTTGACAGTAAGTGCAAGTAGTGAAGTTCAAACTTTAAGTCATTGTCTAATATGTCAAAACAACAACTTATGATGGGTCAAAGCTGAATATCATGCGTGTGTGTTGAGTCTGTTTAAAACAACTTAAATATTTTGTGTCGAAACGCATTAAACAAGTCAGGAAGTGTTTGCAGAGGAGGTGAGGAGTGACTGTTCACTTGTAAAAAACAATCGGACTGTTTGACAGTTCAACTTTTACAGAAGTTTTTAAAGAAGTTGTTTTCATAACAGTACGATCGGAATTTCCAACAAAAAATCAAGATTTTGGTGTCGGAAAAGAGACCAGTGAAAGTTGTGTTAACTCATCGCGAAAGTATAAAACTCTTGCGATCTGACACATTTTTAAGAATGTAATCATTACATACTTCTAAACAAAGTTGAAGTTGTTAGTGAAAGGATATCATGCTGTAACGCCACTGGCCCCGCCCACATTCGTCCAAACTGGACACATGAGGCTTCTCAGCTAAAAATGATGAACATCATACGTCTCTCTGTGACATCAGCCAATTACGACACTGATAATAGCAAATGCATCACGTGGTGAATGTCACAGGAGGCGTTGCCCCTTTAAATTACTATTGAACTACAAACAGAAGCTCAGGAGCTCTTAAAGATGCAGCCTTTAGACGACACCGACTCAGTGATATTTGATCAATAATAATGAAGCCAAACACGGTTCATCAAAATGTCACAAAACACAAACAGCAGAAACGTTCTCCAACATCCAGGAGCGAAAAACACTGCTTGCCTTTTTTGAGCGAGTGACTAACGACACACATTTCTTGTAATGTGACAATGTCACTTCAGTTGTTTTTCGCTCCAAGCAGAACTTTTACGTTTTTTTCCATAAGTCCTACATCATTACAGTATTTTTTTTTCTCCCTCCGCGATCTGCCAGAACGGTGACTAAACAACACTCCCTTTAAAAAAAAACAACCCAGAAACAGCCACAGTTTAAAAGGAGAAGATGAGAATAGCTTTTATTGTGTGACGTGCTTCCCTTTTACCATCAGCTCCAACGCAGGAAACCGCCTTCCCCAAAATACACCGAGCAGCCACTGGCACGGCCGGACCGCATACCGACCCATGTGACGGGCGGCGTATGAAGTGGGTCAGAGTCCTGCAGCCGAGCCAGACGATGGGAGTGAATGACATAATCACTGCCTTCTGAAAAACACAAACCTACGTACGCATTCCTCCACCCTGCGGCAGAGCTCTCCATCAACCCCCCCCCGGAGAAAATAAGAGCGGCCTCGGCCTCGGCTGTCCAAACAGTCCGGCTTCCCCTTCGCCAGCGTCCGGCGCTGTCGCCGTAGGCGTTCATTAACCCTCGCCGTCGGCCTGAAACAACAGTTTGTGAACGTCGCAGAAGCGGCGTGATGACGACAGGCGGGCTTCCCCCGAGAGACCGACGCAGGCGTCGTGACGGCGATCAGGACGGATCCCAGTAAGTCGGGCTGCAATTACCCAAATCTCAATCAAACACGCTCTTGCGCAAATGCGATTCTTCACATGTCATGGAAATATGCAAGCTGGTTCACATGGCTCTTGGGTGGGCACAAATCCAGCGTTACCCTGTCACCACCCCCCCTCCTCCTCCCCAGGCAGAGATGTTGCTGGAAAGACACCCCCCCACCACCACCACCACCACCACCACCAAAAGTCAGACAGGATCTTGGCTCCGCCGCGGATGATGTCATATAATGACTATCTGGGAGCCTGAGCTGCGGGGACTGCAGGGCAGGCAGGTAGAGTAGAGGTAGGAGTGCTGACGGTGCTCCGCCGAGATTATGTCAGATCGCCGCCCTGCGGGAGACTCAGCGCCGGGGCGCGTGGCAGGTAAAGCGTCTGTGACTGCCCTGTCTCAGGGCGCGCTGGCACGGCCCCTGTTATTCTGTTTACCCTGGCTAATCGCTGCAGCTCCAGGGTCCCGCACGCTGCGGCTGCAGTCCCCGAGCGCTCGCATTCCTCCCAGTGGCTTTAAATAACTGCTCCGTTTCTCCCCCCCTCGCTACGCAAATGGGAGGAGAGTGTCAAAGATGGCAAAGAAGGTTGTTTGTGCGAGCCGGCTTCAGCACGCCGCTTCTGAGAAACACTTGCGCAAACACACACACACACACACACACACACACACTCACACTACTCCCCTGTGATGATTAAAGAAAACACCTCTAATTGACGCTTTGTTTTCCACCCTTAATTTGTTGTGGTCTTCTTTCAACCTGAGCAGCAGGATCGGCTTCCTGTGATGAAATAAGCGAGTCTGGATTCATGGGAAACTCCTGCGAAGATTACACAAACTTTGGCTGAGTGGTGCAACATGGACCAAAGTAAGAACGGCGGGCTTAAAGTACTCAGTAAGCTGTTTGAATGGAGGCTGCGAGGAAGTGAGCGAAAACTGCGACCATCGCGTCCTTTTCCGATGAAACTGCAGAAGTATCTGAGTGCTGAACTGCTCCACAGGCAGGGAGACATCCCTTGGTGTCCCTGCACAGCAGTCCTCCCTGTAAAACAGACGACCCCAAATAACCTTGTGTATTATTTTCAAACGACAGACGTGACCGAACGTGAGACGTGGCTTCCCCTCGACACGCCGTCCGTCCATTCGCCGCACGTTTCGCTCCGGTTAAGGAGCTTTCCTGATTAATAAGCTGCGAATGAATGCGCGCGAGGCTCCCCCCCCACCCTCCTCGCTCCCCGCTCCCCCCTCCCTCGCATGTGTGTGTGTTTGTGTTTGCCTGGGTGTGAGCACGGGAGCCGTGCCCGGCTCGCGCCTCTGAGTTCAGTCCAAGCTGTGGCGAGAATCCGGAGTGCTGCAGGTTTTTTGGGTCGCCTGTGTCAGACCGCCTTCTCCAGAGTTTGGCAGCGGGAGCAGGAGAGTGTGTGGGGACGAGCCGAGGGCTCCGAAAGGTAAAATAAACTCTCCTCCCTAAATAGAGAGAAAGCAGAGGCGGGCCCCGTCCAACCGTATTTGACTGACTCGTCCTCATTTTCGGGCTCCCATGGACCTCTGACCCACGCCAGAGGAAAACCAAAACAAACCACAAGGCTACTACTGTCACTCTGCTCTAAATACGAAAAGAAACCCACATGGGAAACACTGAAATAGCCCTTTCGTTTTGTCATGATGCCCATTTTAGGGGCGACAAGGCCAGACTGGACTAAGATAAGAGCGCTTCCTGTGCGACGCGGGGCCTCGCGCTCCGATTGACTCCCGGAAAAGTCGGGGAATCTGAAGCAGGACGGGCGTCTGGAGGCCCGATAAGGCCGAGATGCTGCCGAGACGCGGGCCTGGCAGGGGCCGTCTGGGAGCCGAGCAGCTGCTGTCGGCGAGGGTGATATATGGGATGCCTCTGCTCTAGCAACAGCGAGGAAAATTTAGACGGGCGCGATTCTCATCGAGGAAAGTGCGTTTCCTTTCAGAGCAGCTCAAGCATGTGTACACATCCAGATCATTACGCAACAGCTTTATTTACACAGGATCTCTTCAGTCACTTTTTAAAGCCTGGCAAGTCGCTTGCCCCCCCCCTAAAAAGAAATCAACAGCGAGATTGCGCTTATTGAGGAGGTAAAAAATTCGAATTTTGTGGGCCAAACACATGGAAATCATCATGGGAACAGTTTTTATTTGCCAACAAATAAAATTTGCCAAGCAAAAAAAAAAAAAAAAAAAAGTGATCTGTGTACAAAGGTTCATTCAAGAATTGAACTTCTAATCAGCATCACATGCTTCCCTTCTTTTCATGTTTGCCAACTCTTTGCTGTGTTATATAATGGAGGGGAATATATCTGGAATAAGTGGACAGAGATGAGCTCACTCGTCTATTGTGAACATCCAGCCATGTCGTTCCAGTGTGAGTCGATGGAAAGCGTGAACGTCTCTCTGCCTGCCAACAAGTCTGTCAGTTCCTGAGCTCCTGTCAGACGTCGGATGTGTAACACCAGAACGCATCAGACAGGCTTCACAATCACTGCTTGGATTAAATCGGCCGCATCAAACCGCTTTTTCTCCAGCTGAGTCTCCTCATCTGATGCAAAGTTCAGTGCGGGAAAACAAGGTGATCGCACAGGTGGACGCGGCCAGGATGGATCGTGTTTATTGAGCAGTGACTCCGCGCACCGCGTCTTCGCCACCTGACGGATCACGGTGTCATTTCCCGTCTGTGCTCATTTACCCTCGATGGCAGATAAAGTTTTGAAAGAGCCGCCTGTCGTTAAGGTGATTTGTTACCGAGGTGATCCGCAGTCTGAGCATCTGGGTGGTCGTCTGTCTGGAACAACTTAATCACAGCCTGCTCAGATCAAAGAGGACGTTGTTCTCTTCCTATTGCCTGATTGAAATTCACGAGTGAAGTCGGCGAAACAAATGTTTGGTGAGAGAGAAAGCCCGTGGCTTTAACAAAGCTGCTGTAACATAGTGCGAAAACAAGAAAACAGAAGGGAGCGACCGGGTGTTTAAAGTTCATTCTCTGATATATGATGGTAAAATCACTTCTGATCTTGTACACGAGCAAAAGATCAAATGGTCACAAAGAGAGTGGAGGGTTCAAACGCTGAGAAAAGGAAAGCATTTCATCATTTCAGCTGAGATTAGGGTGTGGTCGGATAAAATAACGCTAAAACTCGCATGAGAAACTGCAGCAGATTTTCAGTGTTCCACTGTCGTTCCTGTTCAGTAGCAGAAGGCACCAGTGATCAGAGAGGTTCCTGTCTCCATGCAGCCTAATCAAAACCTTCTGAAGAGCCAATGGCCCCAAAACCAAACAGTCGATCAGTAAAAGAATCCATATTTTTCCTCATACTCAGAATACCTGCTGTCTGATACGAGTACGGTCAGAGTATTGACTAAAAGCTCAGCTACCAAACTGACATGAGAGGGAGTCATAGTTTAGCACCTGCTTTGCTTGTTTTCTTAGTTTTGTATCATCGTGTTCCCAGGTTGGTTGTGCTCAAACCGGGCGCGGCGGCTTCACATGTTCTCAGTCACTTCCTGTGCAAAACTCACTATCACTTTCAGAGTTACACTCATAAAGTGACACACATCCACTGGCTGAAGTCCCAGAAACAGATCATAAATATTGTTTCTTGGACGTCGACCAGGTTGCCCCCCCCCCTCCACAAAAAACAAAACAAAACAGGCAGATCTCTGCACCTCCACACACTTTTGAGGAAAGGTGAGGCCAGGTTGGTTCGCGCCGGGCTTCGGGCCCGGCTGCGCTGACATCACAACCTCCGGAATATGGAAAAGTCTTCATATTGTTGCTGCTGCAGCTACGGCCGTTTTAACACGGGAGAGAGAAATTTCCACTTGTCCACACCACATTCCAGCGCTCCCACTGAACAACACACATCTCCCGTCCTCGCTGGAGCTGAACCCTCGGTCCCTCCGTCTGCATCGCACTTCCCAGTCCACGACAGTGTTTTCGAACACATGCGGCGGGACCCCCGATTATTAGATGCTCGAGAGGGTGGCTGTCAAACTTACAATCGCTTATTTCGAAGAATAAGACACTTTGAGGAATCTAAAGCAGACCTGGAAGACAGCCAAGTGCTTTTATTTTGAAGGTTCCTGCTGTTCCAGGTTTCTAAGATTGTGTTTCCACCAGTTTTTCGGCCTCACTGTGAAGTCTTGGCAAATCGAATAGCAAAGCAGGGGTCGGCGGCCTCACGTGGAGCCACTTTTGGAGGTTGAGAGCCTCTGCCGTATTCCAGGAATCTAATGTATCTCTCTTGAATCATTTGACACAAAGGCTCCAAAACCGTGACGCACCGAAAGAAAAATCAGAGGAGAAGACGGACGAACGGGCGGCAGAGCCAAATCTCTGACTCTCCATTGTGTCAGAGGGGGGAGAATGGTGTCACGCCACTACAAGGAGGATTCACTTAGCTTTTATTAAATCCAGCCTGCTTACCTCCACTCGTGCATACCAAGGAAAACAGCTGGAGAGGCAACATCTGTACGAACAACTTCGTAGCGCGTGAACGTACAGCACCGCGGGCCTGATTTATTCCTCCTGACGCTCCGCCTCCATTTATGCCTTGAAATACAAAGCTAAAATTGATGAGGGATCAACAGGGAGGTCCGATAAACTCCGGGCAGAATCCTCGTCGGGAGGCACAGGAGAGGAAAGGAGTTTTTCGGGGATGAACGGAAACTGGTCCGAAAGCCAGTGTGAAGTCAGCGGGAGTACGGAGCTGGGTCACATTACCCTGGCGATCGGCTGCGACTACTGCTTTCTCGGGGGTCGATACGTTGCTCGCCCCGTTCGATCGAGACGTAGCTCGTCCTCCAGTAAGAAATTTGGGGCGAGGGGGGCTGATGCAGACTGCGAGGCTCCACGCCTCACCACAGCTGATCTGATACAGAGGCAGGAAAAAAGGCTCCACTCAGTGCCAACCAGGCACTGGAGTCAGGGGCTGCTGCTGCTGCTGCCGCTGCTGCTGGTGATGGTGGTGGTGGTGATGGTGGTGGCGGTGGTGTAGGAAAAAAGAGTATAGATCTGAAGAGTACATTTATACGCTATGTAATGAGCCATGGCTCACTAATTAAAGTGTAACACGGCAGCAGCTGCAGCGGGGGACAGACCCGCCTCAGCCACTTGTTTATTTGCACAGCAGAGTTTGAACCCAATCGACTCGAGATTTAACGACACGACTCCAGCGAGGGGGTTTTTCAGAGGCAGGCATCAAACCGTTACGCGGCGATGGAGTCAGATAGTTTCACCAGTCACTGACCGTGCTCACTGACACGGGCTCATACTTTCCATTTTTAATGACACAAACACATGTGGTGGAGATAAGTCGGATATTTATGTACTGTGAGAAAGGCCAGTTCTGTTTTTCAACAGGTTAACACTGTAGGCTCACTGTAATAGAGCAGAAAGACCATTTTTAGCCAGGTTTTTTTCTTCAATTCTCACTTGAGTACAATTCATATCAGGAACACTCACCATTTGGATTGAGAGAGTTTTGATTTGCATTTTTGTGGGTTCGAGTAGGAAAGACAGATCCCGCTTTGTGTCTACATTTGTTAACCAAAGAACGTGTCAGTGTAACTCTGAGATATTTCTTCAAACGTATACAATGGAAAAAGTTGAGTTGCTCTTGGTGATACAATGAATGTGTCTGACTGGGATCTATACCAGCTTTCAGACTCCTTACATTTACTTGAGTATTTTCTAACAACTCTACTTTTACTTGACTTACTGAAGTGTAACTGCAGTGAGTTAATAGTTGTACTTGAGTACACGTGTTCAACAGTCTGAACCTTTGATTTGCACTCATTTTGATCTTTGACATCAACAAAATCCGATGACTTTCTCAACTATTTACCGATTTTACTGGAGTTTTTCCACAGAAAAAGTCTATTCAGCTGAAAAAACACTTCCATCTGGACCAACTTCGTAAAGTTTTTGCACAATGACTACTTTCACTTTTGATACTTATTTTCCACTTCTGATTCTAAAAGTCTTATCTTGAAATAGCGCACATATGTGCGCCCCGAGCCACAATGAGTCCACTTTCCCCTCCGCTGCAGTGCAGTAAATATAAACTGCAGTTCAATTTAAAGCGTTTTTATGGAGTTCCACGACGGTAACGGGCAGTTTAATTGTCAACAAAAGTCCGTTTATTGGCAAACAAACAGGCCTCGCTCACCTCTCCGGAGGACAGCGTAGAAAGTCCGAGGTCAGGGCTGCGCTCGGAGTTTCATCGCAGCGGCCTATTTTTACGCCCCCCCCCCCCATAAATAAACGGCGCGACCGCTCACTCACCGACCCTGAAGCCCTGTCCGATGAGCGTGTCGGCCCCCTGGCCGTTCTCGGCGATCAGCGTGGTGTTGTTGCCCTGCTCGCAGGTATCCTGACACTGTCCGTTCAGGCAGATCCGCTTGCAGATGAGCGGCGCGATGACCACCTTGAAGCGCTCCCGGGCGGAGGAGCGCTCCGTGCACCACACCAGCCTGTGGACGCTCAGCCAGATGACAAGCAGACGGGCGATCAGAGGGGGCATCCTGGCATCCTTTCACTGCCCTCCACAGAGACCCGGGGACATCAAGAGGCACGGCTCCGGCTCAGAAGCGCCCGCTTTGTTACCAGGGGCCAGTTTTTGACGTCTCATACGGCGGAGGAGGGAAAAAAAGAAAAGAAAAAAGGAGAAAAAAAAAAAAAAAGAAAAGCGCGTCCTGCCCTCCTGTTTTCTCCTCAAGGAAAAAGAAACTCACTCCCCGCGAGTTCCCGAATGATCCGTCTGCAAACTCCTCGCGGCTGGCATCTTCGGCTGCTCCGAGGTCCAAAAGTTACTGAAGTTCCCTTCTGGACTCGTCGCTCCTCTTCCTCCACCTTCTTCCTCTGCTTCTTCTTCTTCTTCTTCTTCTTCTTCTCCTCCTTCGTCCCGCCTGTTGCTTTGGAGAGGTGGAGAGAGAGAGCGTATGTGGGTTTGGGAGAGAGTAAGAAGGGAGGAGAAGGGGTGAGAGAGAGAGAGAGAGGGAGGGAGGGAGCCAGCCTTCTGTGGAGGAACCTGGCCTAAGGCCAGCCAGGCGGTGCAGGAGCAAAGCTGAGAGTGGTTTCCTTGTTGGTGATTTCTCCTCACCCCTCACCCCCCCCCCTCCTCCTCCTCCTCACCTCCCCCCCCACACTCTCTCTCCTCTGCCGCCCGACTCACTCTGCAAATCACAGCTGCACAGCTGTGTGTGTCACTCTGTATATTTGTATAAAAAAGGGGGGCGTGATCTATCATCTGACACACCTTGGAGTGAGCCGACTTTGTGTATTGTGCGAGCGTCACACTGATAACTCAGCAGCCCCACTCAGCAGGACCACCGGGACCACTGCGTTAGACCGAGGTGCTGAATCCCAATACATCATGCTGGTGTTTGCCACCCACAGTGACTGGACACACAATTACTGCAGCGATAACTCCACATCAGGAGCAAGATGCAGCGCTGCTGCTGAATGGATGCTGAAGGAAGGTGAAGTCTGAGGAATAAAAGCTCCGAGGTGAACAGAGTTTAAAAAAAGATGAAGTCGGGTGAAGCAAACAGGTGAGAAACAGGTTTAGAAATCGTTGCATATTGTGGGTTTGCCTTTATTTTATCAAGAAGACTCAAAAAGTTTGTGTTCTGCGTTATGTGATGAGATGTTTGATTACAAAACTACACAGTAAACTTGTGGTACATATCAAGTGTTTTTAGGAGCACCTGTTGAAACTGTTGATCCGTCACCAGTAACAAACAACCAAGTGATACAAAACAGCCAGTTTGCGATCCAGTGAGGACGAATGACATCAGCGGCAGACAGTAAAAGAGATGCCAGACGGTCCACGGCGCTGAAACCGAGCCGCTCCCGCGTCACCGGACAGAAATGCCCCGCCGTGACTCTCGACTGAGAAAAGTCGCCGCGCCGGATCGTCACACGTCAGGATTACGGAGGAGAAGTCACACCAGGGGAAGGGATCAGGGAGGGCCGCGAGACTTTGTGTTCGGGGTGAGAGCGAGAAAGAGACAAAGGGGAAAGTGGGAGAAAAAAAGAGAGCGAGAGGGAGAGAGAGACAGTTGAGTCACTTCCTCTTGAAAAAGTGAGAGTGTTTACTTTGAGTCGCTGAGGAAATGACCGCATGGGTCTGCAGAGAGTTCACAGGCCGCTCTCACATTTCTCTGAGGCTCTGCTGCTCGCCATCACTGCATCACTGGCGGGCCAAGGAACACACACACACACACACACACACACACACACACACACACACACACACACACACACACACACACACACACA
>JASSRZ010000006.1:7913997-7933370 GCA_032164315.1 Malacoctenus gilli
CTGACGCACGGAGATTACACTGATCCTTCTTCCAACTTCGGTCCCCTCAAAAGTCACCAGCCAGAAAACGAAAGACGTACAAACAAAGGCCCTTTAATATAGCAACGTTTACAGACGGAAACAGGATGAGTGTGATGTGTGGGGACGCTGGAAGCATAAAAAAGGAAACCATTTTTACATTTAACACTGATTTCTTCAGAGGCGATGCTTCAGTCTGAACATACATGCAAAGCCCCCCAGCGTGTGCATCTAAAAACAATAAATATGCTTAGAGGGGGAGAAAAATGACCGTGGTGTCAAATCTCACCGTGGACCACCACAGCGGTGACACTTTTGTTTTTTTTAACACGTTTAGCATAATTTAAAGTGACTTACACTTGCGAATGTACAGAGAACAGTTCACATGGAGATTGTTATACCAGCATACATGTTAAATGACACCAGACAGTTTAGCTGATAAGGCTGGAAAGAGGAAGCTTCTGCCGCTAAAGCACAGAATCAGGAAGAAATGGACTTTTCTTTATATTTACACATTAACTTTTTACACTTCGATGTTCCTAAAGCACGTCACTTGTTTTCAAGTCCTTGTCGCACATTAACTTTCGACAACTGTTAACCCTTTTTGAGCCTAGAAAAGCTAAACCTACTTTATGTACAGAAGAAGCGATGGCGCGTTGCCGACAGCAGGGGGCGCAGGAGAGCCCCAGAGTGTCAGCGAAGAAACTGTCCATGACTATGAGTCCAGAAACAAAGGGGCTTTCTGGATTCATAGCATCAGCAGGGTAAAACAAGAAGTAGTAGTCGTAGAAAGTGGGAATGCTAAAGTGGTCCGTGACTGTTCTGAAACAATACAGCAGTGTTCGAGTTCTGATGTGGGACCACCACCCCCGTGTCTGCAAACAGACCACCATGTTTTTGGTTGAAAAGCAAACGCGTGTGCTGTTATCTCCAAACTAATGTGTGGTGGACGGAGATCGCTCCAGCCTAACGACATCACCGATGAGTGATGCATGAGGGCTCCGCAGATGGTGAGGGAGCGATAAGGCCGAGCAGCGCGCACGCCGAGGGGCGCCGCCGACTGACGAGTCAGAGGGGCTCGGGCTTCGTGCGAACGCGGTTGTCTTTTTTTGAAGCTATTTGGCTTTCGATCGCTCGCTGCTTGACGTTTGAAATTGTGCTTTGTGCCTTGAGGGACTGTTGTAGTAAAATGCTGGAACACTACCTGAAATCAAAGAGGAGAAACAGATGGAGTCTGACATGTTTGAGTTTGCGTGTTGTCCTGTAAAAGAGGAAGCACAGTGGTGCAGCGGTCAGCGCCGTCGCTTCATGAGACAGTTTATCTTTCTCAGCTGTGTGGTGGTGTTGCATGTTCTCCCTGTGCAGCTTCACTCTCAGCGTTCCTTTCACCATCCAAAGACATGACTATCGGACTCAGAGGTAACTTCACTTCACAGAGTTTCACTATGGCTGTCAGCGCCACTTACAGGCCAAACAGCTGTACTACCGCGTCTTTAGTGGTTGAGCCTGGACAAAGCTTTTCTGGGTATGTCGCCGTTTCCATGGTAAAGTCTCCTGCACCACTGCGACTCAGTTTAGTTTCTAACAGCCAACAGTAGCTCAACAGTTCAGGATGTTTTACATGATATTCTACAAAAGATGCATTTAAATGTTGCATGTTTACCACTTAATGTGAAGCATGATAACATGTGGGTCAATTCTTAGGACAATAAACATTGTAACCAAAACGTCTCAAGTTGACCAACATTCAAATAAACTGAACTGTAGGAGTGTGTGGTTGAGTCAGAAATGCAGCGACTTGCTGAACATGAAGCAGGACTTTCCTAAAAAAAACTGAGAAGTATGAAAATGTTTGAAAAAACGAAACATCTAGAGCTGGATTATCCTAAACTCTGTTCTTTTCTCACTAGACCATAAAACAAAACAGGAGCCGATTGATAATCATGCCCACATGCCCCTCGTCTTTCTGCCGAGTGTGTTTCACCGTCGAGCTCGCTCGTCTCCTACACGCAGTCCACTACCGAGCTGTCCTCCTCCTCCTGTCCCCACTCCCCAAACCTCATCTGGGGGGACGGCGCCGCGGGGTGGAGGTTGTTGATGTCGTCCATGGCCTCGGCGTCCGTTTCCTCGTTGGGCGCGATCCCCAGGTGGCCGCCCTCCTCCCGGTGCGTGCGGATGTGCTTGCGCAGCGCGGCCGGCTCCTTGAAGGTGCGGTTGCAGAAGGGGCAGCAGCACGGCCGCTCGCCCGTGTGGATGAGCTGGTGGTGTTTGAGGTGCTGCAGGCGGCTCAGGCGCTTCCCACAGATGGCGCACACGTACGGTTTCTCCCCGGTGTGCGTGCGCCGGTGCTTGCGCAGGCCGTCCAAGTGGCGGAAGCAGTTCCCGCACTCCGAGCAAGAGTACGGTTTCTCGCCGGTGTGGATGCGCAGGTGGGTTTTCAGCGCTCCGGACTCGCGGAAGCGCCGGCCGCAGACGCCGCAGGGGTACGGCTTCTCTCCGGTGTGGATGCGGATGTGCTTCTTCAGGCTGGAGATCAGGCGGAAGGTCTTCCCGCACTCCAGGCAGTGGTGGGGCCGATCCCCGGGGGGCTCCTGCCCCGCCGTGTCAGGAGCCGAGGGCCCCGCGGCGTCCTCCGCCCTGCCCGGGGAAACGCCGCCACCCCTCGCCGCTCCAGGAGTCCTCGCCATCGGCTTCTGCCCGTCGAGTCCGCCCTGCTGCAAGGTACTGCTGCAGTCGCGCACAGGTCTCTGGTGACGGAGTGGGTGGTTGAAAGGACGCTGGGAACCCCCCTCCCCTCCGACCTGACCGTAGCCGAGGTCCCCGACGTTGTGGGACGACTGATCTCCTTCGCCGCCGTCGTTGCATAGCCCAGACTCCTTCCTGCCTGGCTGGCCGGAGGTTGAGACCGGCCCCTGCTCCTCCTTGATCTCAAACCTGGACGCTGCACCCTGAGACTGTCTCTCATCTGAGGAGAAAAGGAAACATGCAGCGTTTGTTAACGAAGCAGCACCGCGAAGGACGAGGCGACAAGCACGCAGAATACTTTATAACTACGATGTCCGGTCCACATTTACCTGGTCTGCTGGAATCAGAGCACATGGTTGATATGCTGGAGCGAAAGGAGTCCACAGCGTGGTTGGTCACCGAGCCGTCCGGTTGGATGGACAGCTGGCACATCTTGTAGTCGTCCCTCGGCTCGAACCCGTGAAGGGATTCGTCCACTGAGCCGCCGAGACCCAAGTCCACGCCGGCGCCGTTCACACTCCTCTGGTTCTGGTGGTCCCGGTCCAGACCGGAAGACATTGAGGCCATGGAGGACAGTGAGGGCGCGAACACGGACTGGCTGATGGACTGAGGGCCCGAGTAGGAGATCTGCAGCTGGTCGATGAGCTTCTGGGCGCTGCACAGACACTCCTGCAGGGTCTTGAGCTCCCTCTCGGACACCTCCAGGCGCACCTTGAGCCTCTCGTTCTCCTGCTCCTTGTGCAGCAGCTCCTGCTGGGTCTCGTTGAGCACCAGCACCACCTCTCCCAGCAGGGTGTCCACGGCGGCGGACATGGCCGCCTGGATGGTCGGGGCGAGCCGGGACTTGAGCGACGTGACGGTCACGCTGCCCTGCGAGGCTCCGTACGCCGCCTTGTTGTCCGCTTTGCGCTCGTAGCAGGACTCCGCTCCGCTCCTGTCCGAGATGATGCTCTGTTTACGGTTTGACGGAGAGCACTCCATGCTAGCAGCATAGCCCGTCCTCCTGGAAGTCATGCTTTGGACGCGGTTAGCTAGCTGTGACTCAGTGAGCTCAGGCTTCGCCGCTGTGCTTCCCCTTTTTTTTGATTGTGCCACTAAATGAGTCCACGACGGAAAAAACGACGCGAAATGATGCGGGTTTTGTTGCCGTAACGTGTCAGGAGCGTGTGTGTCCTCCGATACCCGCGCAAGTGAGCCCGCTAAGCGATGGAAACAAGTGCGGCGAGACGCGGCGCTCCGCGGGGCCTGGCTCCTCCGCTCCGCAGCATGGGCTCCTCACAGGTCGCGGACGCGGCTCCGGCTGGACGGACGGCCCGTCTCCGCGTCAGTCCCCCCCGCAGCTTCACCGGCAAACACTCTGAAGGATCGGCCCTCCGCTGCCGCTCTCATCTCCAGCCTCGGTCGGCGGAGCTGCACCTCACTGTACTGTTGCAGCGCACTGGACGCAGCAGGCCCGTCGCAGACTGATGACACCACGACGTCGGGCATAGACTTTGTTTATGTTGCCCCAAGTTTAGACTTAAAGGATGTACCTTGTTTTTTAACCGGATTAAACGCTCCAAAAAATTGAGAAGAAATTTCCCAGCTTCACTCAACCTCAGTAACAATCTTGAGACATTTGAATAAAAACGAATGATTCAGTAAATTCCCGATAATGTATTTGAATAGGATTAAAAAGATGATACACTGAAATAAATCAGAGCAGCGTACCTGTGTACAATCTCTTTAAAAAAAAATCATGAAGTGTTGTTGAGAAGAACACATTTTTAATAAGATTTTTTTAAGTAAATGCCGCTCATAGTGACGAGGTTAAAGCACCTGGGGCCACAGAACACAGTTTGACCAAATGTCAGGAGATCCGAGTTTTTTTTCTATCAAAACTGAAATATAACTTGTGTGATTGATGCTTCTATTTTCAGTTTTTATTCTAATGTTAAAAACAGGAGAGTTTACTTCTGTGGTTAATAGATTCTGCTGTCAGAACAATATGTCTCAGTGTAATATCAACAAAGAATGGAAAAAGTGACAGTGGGCCATTTAATTTAGAAGCAGGCCTTTTTTTTAAAAAAAAAATTAAGCTTTTTCTTACTGAGTCATCAGAACTGAGAGCAATTTATTCACAAGTTTCGACCTTCTGTTTCATCGACAGACTCCTTTGTGAGCAAGCAAAATAGCTCCTATAACCGGAGAAGTTGAAGGCCACGTCTCTCCATTGAACAGGAAATCAGGCTTTGGCGAGCCTGTGAGTCAAGTTTCAGGGTGAAACGCGCTCGTCTTTTTCAGCCAGCGCAGCAGCCATTTGAGAAAAGCGCTAAATATATAAATGATACTTGCGGGATTTGGAGATCTCATCGCATGCATGCAGCGACCGCGTTGTTTACGTCGGGAGCGGAGAGACCCACACAGAACAACATCTGACGCCCACGGTGCTGCGGGACGCTGCGGGACGCTGCAGGACCGGGAAACGGTGCAGACGTCGCCCGCCCGTGAACTTTGGAGATATTCTGCAGATGACCTGCACACTGACAGAGCTGTTCATCATGAAAACTAATTACCAGCCTCACACACCCAGTTAAGAGTTACACCCAGTGCGTGTGTGTGTGTGTGTGTGTGTGTGTGTGTGTGTGTGTGTGTGTGTGTGTGTGTGTGTGTGTGTGTGTGTGTGAGACACAGAGCCGGCCTTGTTCATGAGTCTGGTGCCGCCTGTTCTTGCTGGAGGCTGCAGATAATAATGAATGACACAGAGGTCAGACCTGAGCATCACATGTGTTACTCTCCAGCCGTCCTCCAAATACATGTATGGAAAGCAAACACACCAGCGGAGTCCAGCATGTTGTATTTCAAACCAATGGATTCTACTGAGGTCAAATATGAAGCGAGTATGACAGAAAGATAATATAAACGTGCGTCTCACTCCTCTCAGATCTGTTCGTAGCTTATTGTCAGCAGGGGGTTGGATTTGGTGGTGTTTTTTTCACTCTGTTAATACTAGTTAAAAGCTTTGCCCCCCTCAGTGAGACAGTGTGCCAACGCTGGCAATAGCATGGCATGACAAGAAAGATGCAATTTCTTGTGAAAGTCTCCCGCTGCCTCTAAAACACCCCCCCCCTCTTCATCTGGGCTGCGTCTTTTATTTCTTCTTCTTTTATTTCTTTTTTTTTTTCTCCAGCATAAATAATTTGTTCCTCATGGAGTCCCTCCCGATGAAGGAAACCGTCTCATTCCTGGCAGAGGTTGGGGAGACGTTGACACGGTCCAAACAATGATGTGAGGTTACGTAACGGACCACTTAACAGCTCGCATCTGTTTGGGTTTAGGTCCCTTTTCGGGAGAAGCGCTGCCCGGCTGCATCTGGAGCGCCCGGCGCTCTGAGTAAGACCATGTTACGAAATCCTCCGAAATGTGGTACTTTTGTTTCTGTAGTAAACAAAGGCCTCACGAACCCACGTCTGACTCACTGCATAGGACCTGGAATATTTGTGAGTCCTTGTCCAGTAAGGTGGAAACCAGAAGTGCGCTCGGCCGCGTTCCACCCCGACTCAGCACGCGGCCGCGGCCTACGTTACACAACGCAACCATAGCAGTACCCACACATGTCCTGAATGTAAATATATGCGTCTTCTTCACACTTACACACCCACACGCTCTCCTGTATATGCTTACTGTACATCCCAAACACGTTCGCTCACACATTGTTCAGCGGAGCGAGACACCAACCGACTCCCGCAAAACTCACACTTGAATGAAAGAATCCAAACAAGGTCGACACATTCGATGTTGAGCGCAGAACATTTTAATACTCTGTTGGTATTCTCTGATGAATCGGGCCATTGAGGAAGTAAAGTCGGACTCATTTTTGCTCAGTTGTCAGAAAACGTGGATGAGTACTCTTTCAGGTACGGAACATCTCGAGCAGCTCCTTTGCCCCCCTGGTGAAAAACAGGCTCCACAGCAGAACGCAGACGTGGTGAACAGCTGGATTTGGAGGCACAGCTGTCGCATCATACTGCTTTCTCACATGCCACATCAGCAGAACATCGCGTTCAGTCCCGGCTCTTTCCCTGGGATGGCTTTTTTTTTTTACGTCACTCTGATGACCGCTCATATCTGGGCTTCTGCTGAAGTCGTTTCTTGCCCTTAAACAGGGCCGGAAATCCCAAGGGGTAAGGACCCTCTGCCCCCACCCGCCCACCCTTGCATATCCCCTCCCGCTGCTACTGCTCATGATGTGAAGGAGTTGATATTTCTTTGAAAATGAATAGATAACTTCAGCAGCAGCAGTTGTGGGTGAGATTTTCTTTCATTGAAATGTGTGCCAGCAAAGGTCAGCGCAGGTGACCCTGTCAGGTGTCTCAAGAATCAAACATGTTTCTGACCACAACTCAACTTCGATACGAGCGTCTATCTGAGGGTCACCAGTTGAGGAAGTAGTAAAGTAATAACGGCGCCTTTCAGTGCGCTTGTATTTCAGCCGACGTCTTTCAAAGCAGCGGCTTCGGTTTCTCCTCCCTGACGTGTCCTCTGACTTTATGTCAGTTATTTAGGTGAGAGGTTAGCCGAGAAGCTGTCTCGGTGACCGTTGTGTGGTCACAGCGCAACTCCCCAAAACTTCATCAGCCTTATAAGGCAAACAAAGGCTCAAGAGCTCATTAACAAGTGAGACACGCGCTGAATAATCGGTCTGCCGGAGAGGAATGCAACAGGAATTCATGTGGTTCACCCCGTCAGCGGCGGTGCAACTAATTGCAGCCTGTAGTAATACTTTCACCAGCACGCAGAGTCACAGTCACATTACTAAACTGTTTAGCAAGGAGGGAGGAGGAGCTGGTGCAGAAGGGTCGGGATGGGGGGGGGGGCAGAAAGAAGGAGGTGATTGTTGGGCAGAAGGGGGACGTATAAAGGGGGAGAGAGCGAAGGACAAGGAGGCAAGTGGAGGGAGGACGAGGAGAGAGGAGCTGGCTCGCACTCTGATAAGGACTGCCGACTTAAGGTGAGTTCGTATCTTTGGAGTGTTTTTGGTTTTTTTTTATTTGTCGCGCAGAAACAAAGAACTCCATCAGCAGCAGTGAATCAGTATTCAGCGGGAGCTCCTTCTGTAACTAAACTGTCCCAGGAGACACTCTGAGTGGTTCACTGTGTTTTTCCTCCCTGTTCACTGCCTCTCAGGTATAGTTATGGATTCTTGTGGAAATCATGCGGGCACTTCTTTTTTTTTTTCTGGTAACCGGATCCAGCAGACACGGCTGGACTGTAACTTTGGGCGTGAAGGCATTTGGACCTGTTGTGCAATCGTGTCTGGAATGCTGAATTGGAGTGAAAAACGTAACAAATGGGGAACACTTTCAGCTGATTTGTATATAAGAATGCGACACGTGTTCAGGCTGCTTGAGGACTGATGCATTTGGACCTAGTAGGAGTCTAGATTTGGTCTCGGTTCATTCAAAAAGCAGCAAGTCCGGGCTGCTGGGAAAAGTTGATGCGGCTTATCGAAAGAGATTTCGTGTTTCTCTTGCTGGATTTAGGCCGTTCACAGTCAATCCCGCCGCGGTCGGGAGAAAGAGAAAACAGTTTGTCTTCATTCAGACTCTTTTTCACATGATACCAAAAAAGTAAGGGAGTCTGCGTCTCCACAGAGTTCGGAGCCCAGGGGTGTGATTTGGTTCCGAAAGCGCCGGGTTCTCAACATACTGATGGAATTTCACTTTTTTATGATCCTCAGAGCGATGGCTGCCATCCGGGAGCTTCTCTCCCCTGTGATCGTCTGCCTGCTTTTCATCAGAGGTCTGAGGCCCCTGCCAACGACTGCGCTGGTCACAGGGGCGCCTCCCACAAGACCCCCCAAACCCCACGACTCCGCCTCCAAAGACATCGTGCTCCCCCCGGACAGTTACTACGAGGACGAGGACCCGGTCACCACGGCGCTGCCTGAAGCGAAGTCTCCGGTGGCGAGGACCCGCAATCGATGCGATTACAGCCTCTGCCTGGAGAATCAGACCCCCTGTCTCGAGCTGGCGGCCGCCACCGGCTGCTTGTGTCCCGGCATCACTTTGCACAACACGCCCCCGCTGGCGCCCACCCTGACGTCAGTGTCCCCAAACGGGTCGGAGGTCGTGCTCCGATGGTGCGCGCCGCTGTCGCACGTCACGTCCTACGTCGTGACGGTAGGGGGCGAGCGGAGGCAGGTGTTTGGGAGGGGCCGGAGGAGCGGCGCGGTGGGCGCCGTGGACCACGTCTCGGAGGTCTGCGTGTCGGCCGTGAACGAGGCCGGGGGCAGCAAGAGCTCCTGCGAGATGTACTACCCCAGGACCCGCAGCCTGCCCCTGACCGCCGGGCTGGTCGGGGGGGCGCTGGGCCTCCTGCTGCTGGTGCTGCTGGCCGTCCTGCTGTGGAGGCGGAGGAAGCAGAGGAAGCAGCAGGCCAGCATCTCGGCGCACAACGCAGTCGAGCCTCTGTGAGCAGAAAGAAGACTGGCGGAGGGGGGGGGGGGGAGCGGCAGGACTGGACGCTCAGCGAGATAAGACTCCGTCCCCGGAGACCCCTCAGCGTTCTTGCAGTTAATTAACTGTGACAACATTATAACATCTGAGGTTTTTTGCTGCACCGAGAGGCCGCCTGGAAACGGGAGGAAACTGGGTTTATCTTCACGCGTAAATATTTCTAACTGGCTGTGCCTAATGCCTGCTCTAATTTAGAAACCTCTCGGTGTGTTCAGGGACGTCCCTGATTTAAAAAGCAGACGCGGCTTTGCATTCACGGCCCGTTCATTGAAAATCACCCCCCCCCCCCCCCCCAAAAAAAAACAAATTGTAAGGCGCCTTGAACATTGTTGGGTAAATGGCACAAGTGGAGCTTACTGACATTTGTACGTATTTATTTGGAGACAAATCAAAAATTTGAGTACAAAAAATGTAATTTATAACATAATTTATTTAAACAAGTAAGCCCCCCCCCCAATAAAAAGCTGGAAAGCTTCTATAGCCCAGTTTTTAGCACCGCTGCTAACAAAGAGTTTCTTTCTAACTGTTTTATAAAGATGTGTGTGGAGACTTTGGGGTATGTTGTAGCTGCTTGCAAACTGCTTCAGAACACGTGTGGAGCTGCTCAAATGGGGGGGGAGGCAGTGTGTTGGATTGTTGCTTATTTGACAGCGACAAAAAGTGTTGGCACTCTGCTGCAGACAGAAAGTGTCTCACTACACAAATGACGCACAAATGACAAAAACGTACTGTTTCTCCTTTTTTTGAACCGGATGTGCTTGAAGCCGCTGACACGCAATCATGTTGTGTAAAGGAAAAAGGTTTTTCTTTGTCTTTGAAACTCTCTGTGAGAGCGCCTCATGTTGTTTATATTTGATGAAGCACAAAACGTTTGGATGTGGCATTAGAGATTTTTTTATGGAACGACTGCTTGAGACTTTGTGCATTTCGAGCCTTTGACTCTGACACTATGACTGAAAACTGATGCAACTGTTGATGACACAAAATAAACAAAAACCTGAGTCTAAAGTTCCGCCGCAGATGCTCCTCTGTGACACATCGCGCAGCTCTTTCGACAGCCGCCTGGACGGGCGTGTTTTCCTTCCATCGGCCTTATTTTCGGAAGTGGCGCGCCTGCACTGGATGAGCCCCAGCGTTTACTGCTGTTTTTCCAGCTGCCATACAATACCCCCTTTTTTTTGCAACGGATGTGGGTTTGCTGAGGCTCCTTCGCCTTCCCAGCTGAGACTTCCAGTCGCGCAGCGCGGCGCTGGCGAGGAGCTCCGGGCTCCCCTTTTTTTTTTTTTTTTTCTCGCCATGATGAGAAAGAGAAGAAAGTCCAATATTTTAATCCTCCCAGTTTATCTCATGTTCGAGCCTCCATCTGCATGTCTCGCAGCCATGTTATAATTCCTCCTCGCTCCGGCTGCTGTCACGGAGTTGTTCCACAGCTCCTGGCGTCCTCCTTCCTCCGACTGCGCCGCACGTCCAGGCTGCATGGAAGTCATCTAACATCTGTAATTTGGGGATACAACAGGCTGCTCGATTCGGAGGCTGCAACGGCCTCAAGATGTTGCTTTGATGACACTGATTGCAGCCGCTCTCAAACCAGGAGGGGCGTCTTTCCATGGAGGGGGGGGGGCGGGGCGGGGGCCGGAAGATGAAACACAAAAACACGAGCGTATATTATTGTGTTTGTTGCAATCTGTCTTAAACAGAGCAAGATGCGGACAAATGAGTGAGTGAGTGAGTGAGTGAGTGAGTGAGCGCGCAGTGACAGAGTCCTCGCGCTGTTCCTGCGGTGGCAGCAGAACAGAACGGCGTGTCCTCATCGGGAGGAAAACACATTTCAATGCGTCCGCGATCTCAAATAAGCTTCGTTTTTTTTTTTTTTCCTTCTTCTTTTCGTTCCTTCGCGTCCAAAAAAGCCCTGAATGTTTTTAAGCGCTGAATGTTGCAGAAATGAAAAGCCGAGTTAAGGTGTTCTCTGCGAGCACTTTATCCAGTCTCAGCTGAAAAAGAGGGAATGAAGAACATCACCTCTGCCGCTCCCCACAGAGACTCAAAGCTCCCGAGCGCTTTGATGAGGGGAATCAAACGCCGCGAATACAAAAAGTCAATAGAAGTCATAAAAGTTCCATGACTGAAGGAGACTTCGCAGGAGGAGAAGAGGGGCACCGCGCACCTGCTGGTGTGAAGGTGAGATTAAATTATACATTATCGCCGAAAATGAAAAACAAACTGCAGAGAAAATGTCGAAATCCCATCTGACTCAACGCGCATCGCCATAAAGATCGCGTCGGAAAAAAACAAACGTCACACGACATGAGTCAAATTTCAGGAGGGACCAGTGAGAAGCAGCCGCCGCATGGGCGGCTCAGTGGCGCCAGCATCGATCCCCTCGTTCTAAGAGGAAGACCCCCAATAACGAGGCCCGCTGAAGGCCGCAGAAAACAGAGACGCATCGGGATTTCATCGGCAGCGCCAATAGAAGCCGGATGTCCGATCTTTCAGCCGCATTGGCGAGTCAAACGAAGTCATTGAAGTTTCTTGGAATGCAAGAGAAAAAAAAAAATCCAAAGTGTGTTCACTGTTTTGTTGCGGGAAGCGTGGTTTGAAACAGCAGTCTATAAACGGCCGAGTTGGACCAACTTTCCGTCAAAAACTTCAAAGGGCTTCTAAAGAAGCGATTTGGGTGAATGCCGAGTCTTCACTGTGTCCTGGAAACGATCCGTGTCAGTCATTGTTTCCAGCCCTGAGAGGGGGAGGTAATGGCTGAATGAGTAAAACTCTGATATTGATGAGACACGCAGCTCACACACACACACACACACACACACACACACACACACACACTGCTGCTCTGATAACCATTTTCTGTGACTGATTCTTGTCTGCATACTTTGTGCTGGTGATAAACGGCTCTCCTGAGTGAAAAGTCCCTCCTGACGCCTCCCTCTCAGACGGAGCGTCCCCCTCTAAGCAGGTTCGAATGTTTAGAGGAATAAAGTCGGAAACGATTTCAGAGGGAAACAGATGTGGCGTCGGTACAGTCCGCCGTCTCTCCAGCTGTTTTCCTGCTCACATCGAGCCCTCCTTTATTTCCAGCGTCTCAGCTGTGAAAGCCGGGAACAGATCTGAGATAGGGCGCTCCTGTCGGTGCCTGTCTCTGTATCACGTAGCCGCAGGTGAATTTTGCAACGGGGTCAGCGGCGGGACTTTGTGTTGACAGGACGCTTCTCCCTGGTGACGACTCATGTTGATTCACGCGCCCGCCGTTTAGCAATCGGCTGAATCACTTGCGCTTCCGCAGACGAGAGGTCATATAGAAAGTAGTGATTCAACTCTTTCAGCAGCGAGGTTTACGGAGGACACGCATTCGTTACTGTAACTACGTGACGAATGCTGCGTTTGTGTTGTCTATAAATGGCTGCTTGTTGTGCTCTGTCGTTTGTACAGTTTGGGATTTTTTTCCCCCCCCCGCAGGTGTTGCGTTTTGTAGTGTGGCGAATGACGATTAAACAGACGCAGTGTAGAAATGACTCACTGAATTAGCTCCATCAAATATGAAAATGTCACTCTGACCCCAGAGCGGACGTGACATTTCAAAAGCCTATTAAGCTGCTCGGAGTTTTGTTTATTTTTAATCCGTCTCTTTCAGCACTCAAAACTATTTTTCCCATCCAAGTTGAAGGTGTTTAATCAGAGCAGGCGAGCCGGAAGTGCAAAGGTAACGGACCCCATCACAGCCAGCAAAAGGGGGGGGGGGGCAACCTTTTTTCACCTTCAGGCTCTGAGTGACGAAGTCAACTTATTGCCCTCTGCTGGTCAGAGTCAGACCTGAGCGAGGAGGCCTGTCTGCACCAGAGGGCAGAGACCAGAGACAGTGGACATGCCCCACCTCCGTGGAGGCGATCACAGTGATGATCGCCTCCACAGAGGTGGGGCATGTTCAGCTCGAAGGCGGTTAGAATACGTTAGAAAAGGGGGTTTTGGGACATTAACAGACGAAAAAGGCTGCGCTCCGACGCTGCAGGTTCCTGGATTACTGCCTTCACCGGCCGGGGTGAGAGGACGGTACGGAGGGACAACGGTACGGGACGGAAAGAAGACAGAAACTACGAGGTCACATCGGACAGCAAGCTAACCCCCCCCCGACCCCCTCAATCCCCCTCGCAGAAGTCATGGACATCAAAAGCACTGATGGCAAACTTCCTGCTGCAGCCAGACGATCATAAAGGGACGTGCAGAGGGAAGACAGAGGAAGAGAGCTCTGGGGACAGGGGGACGGGGGGAGAGCACAGACTGACTGGAGAGAGTCCGGGGAGAGCACAGACTTATTGGAGGGAGTGCTGCAGTCCACAGACTACAGAGGTGTGTGCAGTCCTATGAGGGGGGCTCCAGAAAGATTAGTGTAACCGTGCCCACCACTGCCACTGCACAGCGCTTGTGTGAATATATTGTATTCCTTAAAAAAGAGAAAAGAGAAAATGACAAAGAAGAAGAGATTTTGAGGCTGAGATGACCTTTTCAGTCAAATGATGAATTACTCGCTGAAGTCTGTGTGTTGGGCGGGGGAGAGGCGGAGGTGGGGGGGGGGGCAGCCTGTAACCTAATTTGACTCTCTTAATGCCACAGAACTGAATTAATATTTCATTTTTATACCCCCTGAATCATGCATGACATTAAGCTGTATAAGGATTGAGCGTTTCATGTCCAAATCCCCCCCCGCCGCCACCACCACCACCACCTCCGATTGTGTTTTCATGGCCGCGGCGTGTAAGCCGAGGCAGTAAGAGGCTTTTCAGCGCTGAAAGTAATTGTGGGCTCCGATATCACATTCATCAGCCAACACTGAACCGGTACCCACTCAAAACCGTCATTCATCTTGGCGCAATTAATTATTCATGAGAAATTAATTTGCATCGGGCACTGGGAAAATGAAGACTATTTTTTATTAGTAGTAATTCACCAGCAGGGGCACTAATAGCCGCTTTTCCTGCCCGCTGGGGTCAGCTTTCACAGGGCATAAAATGTTCAAAGTAGGTCAGGCATCCATCAGTACCCATTATTGGAAGTAGACCGCGCTGTAAACCGCGGGCCAGCCTGCGCGCCGCTTTTATTCAAATGCAGGAGAAAAAGGTCTCTAATTCTTTCGACTTCGGAGCGTTTTGCAGACGGCGCAGTGAATAAAATGCCAACAAATGAGTGTCAGTCAAGTAAAATCAAAAAAAGAAGCTTTTTTTTCCCAGTTTGGTGGTGTCGTCGATGCCTTTTTTTTAACAGGAAGGGGGGGGGGGGCTTCGCGGTGGCCCTCATCAGAGGAAACTCCGGCTCCGAGTGGGAGGTTGTAGAAACCGACGTGGCCCCCTGCAGCCCTCTCATCCTGTTTACTCCTCTGTCTGTCTGTTTTGGCTCAAGCCACAACTCTGTAAATAAAAAGATTAACTTCTGTCTCCGAATGTAAGACTGATGTCACAGGCGGGATGATCTTGCAGGGGGGAGGGGGTGGGGGGTTACGGGGAGGCAGCAGAGCGCACGCTGGATCGCATCGGTCCTTCGGCATCGCAAAACAGCAGAACAAGAGCGTCACGACTTTGATCAGCCCGACATCCTGGAGAAACAGGCCCCTGAGTTTAGAGACAGGCTTTGTTTTTGTTGGGGTTTTTTCTCTCCGCAGGAGCCACTAGAGGTCATTATTGCAGAGAACACAGTGGCGCGGAGAGTTACCTCTGGCACGCACTCAGTGCTAAAGTAGTGCAAATGGAAATGAGTTGTTCTATAAAGGATGAAAATGAGTTTGTGGTGGTAATCACTGCAGCTCAGCCACACTTCCGCATCACAGGGGACTTTGAGGAGCCGAGCTGGGAACGTCTGCTTCCTGTCCCTGCCCCCCCCCCCCCAGCCCACCCCCCCTCCAAAAATCCTGGCTCGCTGCATGACAGGCAGGTCAGCGCTCTCCTCTCAACTCCCCAGGATAGCTTCACAAGTGGATTCCGTGAGGGAGAGGAAGGGGAACGTCTTCCCTCGGTTTTTCTTTTTTTTGTATTATCCCCCCCACATTGCAACAAGGAGCTGGCATAGCCATGGCAACCTGGTATTATACAGGACGGAGGCGAGGATGTTGAGAACTGAACTCGGCTCCGAGAGGAGAGTTATCAATCACTCTGGCGCGGGCGCTGTGACGAACGCGCACCTGCTCTCTCACCCTTCACACAACTTCACGGGCCAGAAAACATGACATTTCCTGTTTCATCAGGGAACAACAAAACACGGATCCACTCTGGCAGCACACCGTCAAGCCTCTGATGGAAGAGCTGTCTGCATGTCCTGCAACTGCATGTTCTGCCTGTGCGTATCTCTTTCTGACTCTTTCTGGTTTCCATCTACCATCTCTCTCTGCTGCTCTCTCAGTGAAACGAAGCAGCTATGAAACAAAATATGTGAAAATAATATTTCGTCAAATGCAGCAGATCTTGTCTAACATTTTATTGCCTCGACACACCGAATAAACCCTCATTCAGTTTGTGTTTGATGCATTGTGGGGGGGGTTTAGACCTCTTTCCGCAATAGAAAGCACTTTGTCTATGTGTAGTGTCTGTAAAATGGTCGGCCAAATTGCCAATCTTGAGCGCTGAACACAGGCAGACAACGAAATGTTGCGGGGAAAAAAAAAGTATGTTTGATTTCCTGGCAAAAGTAGCGAGTCGCAACTTGCGCAGGCATCAGGCTGCGTGTTGAAATGCGGCTGCATTTCAAGGATGCGTGGGGACCGTTTGATTTATCGGAACAGGGAATATAACAGCATTATAAGTTGATAATTGCATGACTGGGGACTTCAATTAAGGAGATTCGCTGCAAATTTATTATAATGTCTGATAATAACCAGCGTTTTAGAGCAGAGCAGGGCCGAGCTGGCGGAGTTAAAGTTTTAACACACTGTCACTGCATATATTTTACAAATGTTACCGCATCCATAAATTAGTGGGACGACTCACGCTGATCCGTAAGCTCCTTTTACATCTCGTTCGCCTGCATGGGAAACTCGCTGGCTGCTGGAAGCAAAACGTTCCTACACGTCTGGAGTCGGCGCGCACGCGCCCGCTTTTGTAGCGAGCGCCTCGAATGTTTGAGCGGTAATTTGTTTTGACTGCGCGGAGAAAAAAGCTTCAGCCGGAGCTCAGGTGCTCTCGGCTGAACGCAACGCTGCAGGACACCGGAGAGACATGAGGCGGGAGCTGTATTTAACCCCGTGAGGTCAGGTAGGGTTTTTTTTTTCTCTCTCTCTCTCTTCCTGCGGCGGCCGCACCGTTCCAGTTCCCCACTCCGCTCACGAAAATGGCTCTTAACGCACTTTGCTCGCAGGCATAGATTTGATATTGAGTTCCGGCGGGCAAAAGAAAAAGACTTGACGTAAAGAAATGCTTTTTTGAAGCCTCAGAGGAGAATAATTCCAGTATTAGAGCGCAGCGTGTGCCAACTGCGCCGCCCTGCCTCCTCCAAATTCATATTCTTTACCTTTCTCCTCTTCATTGTCACGGGGGCACTGGAGCGGAGAGGCAGAGAGACAGAGAGACACCTCGGACAGGCTTCTTGTCTGTCAAATCTTCAATCCACTTTGAGCTGTGGGTGGAAACTTGCATGAGAAAGTGGGAGAATGTGCCAGCCTGAACACAGAAGACCCCCCCCCCTCAACAAAAAAAGAAAAAAGAAACGCACTTCATCTGCATCAAAGCGTTCGTATGACAGCGCTGCATTGGGGAGCTTTAAACATGAGGTGCTGGGAGGTAGATTTGTGCAACATCCTATTTTATCCCGTATTTGGGCCAGAATGACAGATCCAATAAAGAAGGAGAGAAATGATGAACAACATCTCCTGCAGGACGGAGGGAAACAAGCGCAATCTGCACACAGAACGGTTTTGGACATGAAACACAAGTGAGGCTTGAACTGAAAATCTAGGACTGATGCACGGCCAGATGTTGAACAAAACAAATCCCAATTAGGCCTACCAACCCCCCCCCTCCCCCCCACCCCACCCCACCCTCCCACCTCCGCTACACACACACACACAGACACACAAAGAGGGGGGAAATCGCAGCAGGGACAGGAACAGGCGCTGGAACAAGAGATGAATCAGGGACAGATTATTCAGGACACAGTCACGAGGGGATGGAGAGCTCAGGAGGAGAGCAAGGACTTGACCTTCGCTGAATATTCATGACGAGGGAAAGAAAAAGAGGCGCAAAACCTGCTCCCAGATTGAAAACCTTGGTTGAGTCGAGTACTTGTTTGCAATTCAGGGCAACTGAAAAAGAGAGCGAGAGAGAGGGAGAGAGAGAGAGAGAGAGAGAGAGAGAGAGAGAGAGAGAGAGAGAGAGAGAGAGAGAGAGAGAGAGAGAGTGAGAGAGAGAGAGAGAGAGAGAGAGAGAGAGAGAGAGAGAGAGAGAGAGAGAGAGAGAGAGTACTTCCAGCAGGAGTGACATGGGGATCTGTTGGCTGTCTGCCAGCCAGGAGGATCAATAGCCATTAACACCGTCATGCATGCAGTCAGAGGACAGCGGGGATCTGAGGCTCTGCAGACTATTTCATCATGATGGGAGGTGGATCGGAGCTTTAGTTACGCGGGGAGGGGGGGGGGGGGGTCGGGGGGGGGAAGCATGGCACCCCTTGCTGCCGAGAGTGGCCGGTCTCTGACTGACAATGCCATTCGGAGCTGCGTGTATGCAAACACATCCGGCAGCCGGAGGAGGAATCTGGGTCATTTTCAGGCTGGGATGAGAGGAAGAGGAAGAGGAAGAGGAAGAGGAGGTGGAGGTGGAGGTGGAGGTGGAGGTGGAGGTGGTGGAGGAGGAGGTGGAGGTGGTGGAAGAGACGACACAACCACGCCGCAATTGTGCGCCCGTGTGTCAGGAGTCAGGCCGTAATCCGCACGCTCCCCCCTTTTATCTGCTCCATGAATCAAGTGAACATGCCTCCAGTGTTGATGAAATCCACCGAGAAACACAGGTAGTGAAGCGGAGGGGAGGACGGAGGGAGGAGGGGAGGGGAGGTGGAGGTGGAGGTGGAGGGGGAACGCTCGTAATTTCTTGCTCCACTTCTCTTTGCTCTAGCGCCGAGAACACATTGTTCATTAATATCCCAGCCTGCCACGTCTTCAGGATATGCAAAGCTCTGCGTCATGCAATATTGACACTGGCTCGCATAAAAAGCTGCGGGAAACAATGCGAGCGCGAGGCAGGAAGAATCACGCGGCGGCTCTGGAACACCCTGTGCCCGCGTCGCCTCAGAGACTGTGGATGTGCTGAGGTGGATCTTTTCTCCCCCTCTTGCTCCAGTCGCTTCCTAATCTGTCCTCAAAGTGCTCCGCGTGAAGGCTTCACTCGGAGGTGTCGCGATGTGTGACTCAACATCTTCCCTCGGATGCTTTTAATGGAACTGGCGCTCTGAGCGATGTCAGCGAGCAGCAGCGGGCTGCAGCTTTTTGGGGCCGGATGCTGGAGCGGCACTTTGGCAGCGGGGACAGAAAAAAAGAAGAAGAAGAAAAAGGGAAAAAAAAGCCCTTCATCGCGGGAGTGAGTCGACAATCTAATGAGACATAACAAATCTGCGGAGTTAAGACGTGATGAATTAAAGCATTTCATCATAACGCAAAGAGTCCCGAGCTGCAGGTGTCCGCCGCCACGCTGCGAGCTCGGCGAGGCGGCGGCAGCTCGGAAATGCCCACCGGCATCCGACGGCAGCGCGCTGACGTACGGCGCGAACTACGTTTACCACATTCATAACCGCGGCAAAGCAAAGGTGTCAGTGTAGACCATATTTTCTGACGCGGCTCGAGGACAGCAGTCTTTACGGCTCGTCCTCTGGGTGCCGTGAACGTCAGCAAACTTCCAACCAAACTGTGGCGGCCGCCATATTTCAGCGAGCAGCAAAATTGTCAACATGATGCCAACAGAAAGGGAAAGGTGGCCGAGACACGCGTCTACGCGGGACCACGGACGACAAACACAAACCTCCACAGCAACATCGCCAGCACAGGTGATGTTACAAGAGAAGGAGTCGGAAGCAGATGATGCCATGTATGAAAAGTCAAAAACAATGGCAGGAAACTCTGTTTCGCACATTTTCTTGTGA
>JASSRZ010000006.1:7944578-7959313 GCA_032164315.1 Malacoctenus gilli
AAATGATGTGTAGGCACAGTGCTTGATTACAGGAGTCCGTTGGCTCCCAGCGAACCGCGCTCGCTCTCTCGCTCTCTGTCTCTCTCTCTCTCATGTTGCCTTTTGATATTTAAGCACAAAATCTCATACAATATTAATTGAAGCCTCTCTGTTGTTTCTTAAAAGGAGAGAGCAAACAAACGAGCAGGTAAACAAACTCACCGAGCTCCCCGGCAGCGTTTCTTCCACCCACTGCATAGAGGTGTCCCTTGAGTGCGCTGAGGTGGAAGAAGGTACGTTTCTCATTAAGGCAGGCCACCTGGATCCATTTGTTGTAGCGGGGGTCGTACCGGAACACCGTGTCCACCGCTGTCTTGCCTTTGGTGTCGTAGTTGCTCTGGCCACCCACCACGTAGAGGAAGTTTCCGATGACTGCGATGCCGTGCTGGTACCGGGGCGCGTCCATGGGGGCCAGCGCCTTCCACTCGTGAGCCTTCTCGTCGAACAGACGCAGCTCCTTGCTGACCACGAGCTGCTGGCGCAGCACCCCGCCCAGGGTGACCAGGTGGGCACTGTCCGAGCGGATGGCTGTCCGTTCTGACTGCATAACTGGCTGCATGTAGGGCATCATTTGGTAGTTGCTGGCTTCCAGGAGGAGGTTGACGCAGGTGTTGTCCGTGCGCATAAAGTCCACCGTCTGCACGTGATTGATGAGCTCCTGCGGGTTCATGAGGGGGAAGCGGATGTTCTTCATGAGTTTGGAGGCATAGTCCATGCGGCCGTCTTCGTAGCGAAGCCAGCGGCACGCGGCCTTGAACAGGTCCAACTCCGAGCAGTGTTTCAAGCTGTTACTGGACAGCACAAAGGCCAGCCGCTCGAACGGCAGCTTGACGAACTCTCCCGTGCCCAGCAGCGAGGGGAAGTTCTTCAGGATAAAGTTGTTGACGTATTTGTCCACCTCTGTGAGGTTGTACGTGTTGGCGATTCGCCCCACCTCCACGCAGTTGTCGAGAGAAACCTGCAAAGAGAAGGAGGTCAGGATCTGGCAAAGGTGCCACCTGCCGACCATCCTCAGGACAAGTATTCTCTGCTTTTAATCAATGGAGAGAAAACACTCTCACGCGACAGCACGGGCTTCAGAAATTGCTCAGCGTGATGAATTAAACTGTGGAAAAGTTTAACCTTCCGGAAACACCGTATAAAAGAAACTCTCTGCAGGTACTTTGTGAAACGGTCTCCGTAACTTTTTATCTGCCACCTCCTTCCGCTCTCAACACTTTCCCACCCGAGTTTATGTGTACATTTCCCAATTGATGAAGCAGCAGGTTATGGGACTTTAATAATCCGCCACATTGTTTCTGTTCCGAGATAAAAAACCTTTTATTGGGGCTAATTTAGCGCCGCCGGAAACGGAAACGAAGGCAGCGAGCCCCTCCTGTGGACTCGCGGCCGTCGCCTGTGTGGCTGCTTTCTTACCCCGGATATAAGAAAGACTTTGCAAAAGTCCAGCACAGGAAGGATTTGTAAGAAGCTCGCCGCCTCGAGCGTGTCCTGCAGATTCTCCATGTTGAGCGACAACTTTGCCGTGTAGATAAAGTCGATGATCTTCTTCAGGCCTATTCGGTTTACTCCGTGAAGCTTGATGCACATTAAATCCTGCTCTTTCATTCCGCCTGCATCAGGAGGGAGGGAGAGAGAGGGAGAGGGAGCAAGAGCAAGAGAGAGAGCGAGAGAGAGAGAGAGAGAGCAAGAGCGAGAGAGCAAGACAGAGAGAGTGAGAGATGATGGATGGTTAAAACGAGTTGGACTTGTAAAATATTCTTCAAGAGTGACAAAACTTTATTTATTCCTTGTGACCTTTGAGGGACAAAAAGTGCACAAAAGACACAAATCAATTCAGGCCCAAGAAGTGCATATGCGCGATTATAATGCAAATTTCAAAGAAATGTATTTGGTGTCAGCTGACTGGAGTTCAGAAAAAGGACTGAAGGTCCAAGGGAGAAGCCTTTGCTCAGCGTTTATACACGCCCAGCTGCCTTATCACTAATGAGCTCACCTCACTCCAAGCACGGTGTCACCGTCCCCCTGCTTACACTGGCTCCTCTTCGACTCCCGCCGCAGAGCATTTCTCATCTTAATCATGTACTTTAAATGCCAAATCCCCGAAACTTATTTCCCCCTCGCTGTCACGACACGAGACCCAAAGTATCCCCGTCAGCTGTTCCAAAATTGTAATTCACTTTCGCCGCCCGTTCTGCACAAAGTAATGCAAATGATTATGGTGCCGAGTTTGGAATCAGAGCTTCAGTCTGAAAAATGAACACTAATTTAAGACGTATGATAAATAAAAGAGTAGCTGCGTGTTTGGTGTCATTTTTTTTCTTGTTCCCGACGGAACGGTGAAATAAACTCTACGACTGCAAAGAAAAAACAAACAAAACATTTCATGTACCGACACAACATCCTGCTTTGCACCAAAGGATGAATGAGCTTTAAGTCACAGTTGAAAACGCGGAGCACAGACAGTCGGCGCAGTGCTGTGAAGTCTGCGTGTGGTCTCAAGGTTCCTCTCCCCCCGCATACGGTGCGTCAGGAAGATGGAACATGCTCGTAATTTACATTTACATTCATTTATATTCATTACAAGTACAAATGACCATGAACACGAGTGCATAACAATGACTCGACCACGCCGGTTTCATAACGTGAGCACGCACGTGATACCGGAGGGAAGCGGGCACAAGGTCGAGCTGAGTAATTTCACGGGATGCAAAATTCCAGTGACACAACTGTGCGATTGCGTGGAGACGCACAGAAAGGTTCATGAATAAAAGCGACACCACTTCACGGGAGGGAGGGAGGTAGGTAGGGAGAGAGAGGAGATATAAATCAAACGCCAGAAAAAGGTGCATCAGTTAAACTGGAGTTAATCAACAAAAGGGGGGGGGGGGTACTGGATCGTCTCTGATATGGGGGGGGTGGTCAAGGACACGACATTCTGCGTTGTTCTGGAAAACATACAGAAGCAGGGGCAGAGCATTAAGATTCGCAGTGATATCCAGGCTGTGAAGGAGCAAACGGAGTGAAACTTATTGTCATCGTCTACATTTGTTTTGTATGTTTGGAGGAAGTTGATGCGTTTAAATGTTCCCTTTGATCAACGTGATGTCAGCTAATTCTTGTGACCTTGAGCAAGGCGTTGAATTTATAACGGCTCCTCACGGTGCGAGTCTTTTTAGTAGGACTCACTGTGTTCAGCATTTAAACAACGCACAGAAAGCAAAACTTTCCAGAGCCACACAGCTGATAATTTTGGATGGGCCAAGAAATTATTGAGATTATTATCAAATCACTGCGTTCTCTTTATTCACATTTACCACAGAGTCCTGTGGTTGAATACTGAGCAGGCGTGCAGCAGTGACAGAGCGGAGCCGGTTCCCCGACGCACCTGTGAACATGGCTTTGAAGTAGTCGGAGGAGGAGGCCATCATGGCGCGGTGCACAGGAAACGCTTCATCACCGTCGCCGGCCACCAGCGTGACGTCGCATAACAAACCTTCTATCCTCAGCTGGTCGAATCCCTGCAAGGAGCCGCACGGGGGGAAAAAAAACAAAACAAAAAAAAAACAGGTGAGAAGCAGAGAAACATGGCGGAGGGGGGGGGGCAGAGTGTTACAAACACAAACTCGGGAGACGTGAACTCTTGGGTGCTTTTTCAGGCCGCAGAGGCGGGCCTCGGCTCAGGCGAGGCCAGACTGCGAAGGCGGTGCAATTATTCAAACTCTTGTCAAATAAGGTCACAGACAGAAGAGGGGAAAAAACCGTCTCGAGCCGCAGCGCCGGGCTTCGGCCTGAAACGTGAACTCCGGCGTTTCGGCGAGGACGAACCAAAATACCATCAGTGACGGCCTGTCAGCCGCGAGCTCGCCGACCTGAAATGATGTGTGACAGCCCTCTGGTCTCCTTGAGCTGTCTGGCGGACGGTGGCCTGCTTGTTTTCCAGCGCTGCCTCGCACTTACGTGGTTGGAAATGATATGTTCAGACATACAGCTGCACCGTCCCCTCGTCGGCATGGCAACAGATATGTAGGAACTAGAAGGCATCAGGCACTGAGGATGTGACAATGGCAGCGTGGATCTATCCCATGAGTTTTATGTGAAACGGCTAATCTGGACTCTATTCTACACCTGAGTTCACTATCATATTTAATGACTTACTGGTTCAGGTGTGTGTGGTATAATAGCAAGTCATCAAATGTATCAAATCTGCACTGCTACGGGTCCTTTGAGCAATAAGTTGGTGGTTTAGCTGCTTTTGTTTGTGCTCCACCTCACCGAGACCAACAGATGTTATTATCCAGCCGTAAGATCAGATAGGCCTGAAAATCATTATCAGTGCCCTCACTGTGCTGTGACAGCAGAAGATTAATGAGCAGCAAAAGTAGCCAACGGCCGTTCGTTCTCGATGAGAGCTGATGACAAACGACGGCCTCTGCTGTCGCGGCAAACGGAGCAGCGTCCACATCTGCGGCTTCGGGGTGGGCTCAACTTTGCGCGAGGTGTCGCAGACAACACAGTGAAGCCAAACGCCGGTGGACCCGTTTGCTCTCGCAAACATGCAAACGCAGGAACCTTCAAAATAAAAGCACCGTGCGTCTGCAGAGTCCCCGTCAGACCGCTGCGATTTTTCAACGGCACATCATTCAGCCGATCACTCACCTGAAGAACCACTGAGCTGTGCGTGTTGCTCGTGAAGAACCGTGTGTTTCCAGTCTTTGATGCCTGAAGGTGAGCAGAAATGCCCATATCACCATAACCCAGAGCAACTTTCATGTGAGCGTCGTCGTCCTCCACGAGGGATCTATTAGGAAGAAAGAAAGAGGTTGTTACTCCTAAAGGGAAGCAGGGGGCCAGAAAGAAAACGCACATTTCCAGCTAATTTTAGCTTCAAGAAAGTAGGACAGCAAAGTTTTCAAAGTGACACAACTTAAGGACATATTGTGGGGTGGTAGCCTAATTGTTACACAAAGTGTCTTCCAAAAGTCTGGACCAAACGGCCAATGGAAAACGTGATAAGAAGCGAAGCCCGGCTTTACTCGCCGATGAAGTGACTTGGGTGTTGATCAAGATCTGAAGTTGCGCAACGCAGGTAAGGCTTGTCTTACAAATTTACTCAATTACGCAATCCCGACTTGCTTCCTTAATTCCAACATGTGAAAAGCTCAAAATAAACCCGTACCGAGGGCTCCTCGATCCGACCTATTTGTATAGACGGACACGCTGCAAGCGGCACACGTACGCTGGAAATAACCCAGTCCACCTGCTGCCAACAGAAACGGTGAAGTCACTCGATTAGTCAGTCAGTCTGTTCGGCTCCAGACGATAAAAGACACGACGGCATCTTCTGAAAATCTCCGCAACAACCGAGTCCAACTGACCTGCGACCGAGTTTCCCCGTCGGGTCAGTCGTGATTTCTATCCGGTTTGACGAGGACGCTAACTGTGTCCCCAGAATTATTTCCGTGTTTTGACCGGCGACTCTGACCTTTCGGTTGGAGCCATAATTGATCTTTTCTATCCGGGTGGCTCTGGCCTTCCCGTCCACGTGTCAATGTGTCTCCGGGCAAGACGCAGAAATACACATTGTTCCCAATTAGCCTGCAGGCTGCATGACTGGATGCTGCTTGTGCGAGGGGGGAGGAATGGAAACAAATGGGAGTCTTTGGGTTCGAAAAAAAGCTTTATGAACACAGTAATGTGGCTTCGTTATTTGTACACAAAAATCATCAATCCGAAAAGCGTGTCCCTCTAATAAAAATACAGACACATTCAACAACCTTGCAAAAAGAGCCATTTTTTATTCTCAATAGTCCACACAATTTTAAAATGCATAAAGAGCGAGACATCACCCAATCCGAAGGTTGTTGGTTCAATTCCTCACCTCGCCCTGTCCTTGTGTCGAAACGTCCTTCAACAAACCACTGAAGCACCAGTGGTGCTCGTCATGGTGGCCACTAATACAGGATATGCTTTGAAAGGAGCTTCGTGGCAGCTAAAGGCTTCAGGAATTAGGCCTCTTTATCATTCGGCATTGTGATCTGCACAATAGGAACCAGAGATTTTTACATGTATCCATAGAATATCAGCAAAGCACTGATAGATGAAGTCTCTTGACCGGGATTTCTGCAGCGGACTCAAACTGCATTCATTATGACTGGTTGAGCGTATCAAAACGCTGCCTTTTTAAAACAGAGTGACACTCGAGTCTTCTGGCTCCAGCATGATACTGATGGGTGTGGAAGAGTTCTCTCCCTGTAATAAACTCCTCAGCGCCGTGATTTATCATCTCTGTGTTAAAACGGGGATGTGCAATGAAAATAAACTGTTTTGCAATGAGCTGCACGACGCTGAAAAGACCATTAGTTTTTAGAACACTGTGGCTGAAAACGGAGAAATAATGTCAGTGTGTGTCGTCTGGTTCCAGAGAGGAGAGGAGAGAGAGGGAGATAGAGAGACAGAGAGAGGGAGAGAGAGGGGCAACGACCCAGACAAAGACGCTGTTAAGGATGATTGAAGTGAATTTAAGTCCTTTTCAGAATTGGTATCCCGTTTATAATCCAGGGTTTCTGCACAGTAGCGCAGCCCTGCTCGGAGAGTCTTTACCAGCCTTCTACCGAGGAAATGTATCGGCACTGTGGGGGCAGGATAATGTGGCCTCCCTTCTAATCTGTACAGTGCAGCTCGCATGGTGTGCACTGCGCATCGAGGCAGCCAAACCCAAGCCGAGTGAAAAGACCTCAACGTGTGATGTAATACAGTGAAAAAAGTCTTTAAGTGCTCTGTGGGGAGTGACTCACGGCCCCGAACGGATGCTCTCGGGACACCAGCACATTGTGTGCAGACAGAACTGACATTGGAGAATGAGGCTCATTTCGGTAAAAGATTAGGAATAATTTGTGGATCAACAAGAGACCATATAACAGCATAAACTATCTCTGCAGCTCATGTTAAAACAAATAATAGGCTTTTTTTTATAATGACTGCAGCTCCTACAAAACGAGACGAAACGACCTACAGTCTGCATCATTACAGAAAGAGAAGAACTTGGTTTGAGAGAACTTTTTGTGAAGAGATTATTAATTCAGATCTAATTCTTCAACTGACACACAGAAGTTAGCTCGACTCCAGCAGTCGTGTCTGGTGAATGACGATAACAAGGTAAAAGAAGACACCAATAACTAAGCTGCTTCAAGTCAGTGAAAAACGGCTGCTAACTAAAAACGTGCGACTTTCTAACAATGAAAACTAAAGCCGAGAGTTCTAATAACTCCTCTCAGTGTAGTATGTGTGACAGCAGAGTCGATGAAGGTGGCATCCCAGGCTGGGAAAAAGTGCACATTTCCAGATGAATATTGGCTTGGTTTTGATAAAATATTCTTTTACAAAACTGTCTGGCTCAGCATCGCCGCAAATTTGTGTCTTCAAACGGGCCTCCGAGCAGGCAGCGCTTGTCAGATGTAGGAGACTAATGGTTTTTGGGTGGACTATTTATATAATGAAGTAATTCGAAGTCCTTGTCTGGCTGAACATTTGATAGCTTTTTTTTTTTCTTTTTTTTGGGGTTGAGCGGAGAGGATTTTTTTTCAACATTTGTAAGTAAACGCTCCATGCGCTTTGAAGGGGGGTTATTCAACATTTTTGAATAAAACATGACTCAGATGAAATTGAAAGGGTGGTCAGGCTGCCGTTGACGCCACACACGTCCTCAACTTCTTACAATAACTTGTTCATTAACGAGGTAGATTTAATATCATGTTTTTCCTAAACTTATTTCACTTTACTTCGAAAAAAGAGAGAGAGACTCTCCTCTTACTCTCTCCGGAGAATACGAGACGCAAATAGAACAAGAGGTGAGGACATGTGCATTTAATATTCTTTTCAAGTGCAGGATGAAATCCAGGCTAAAAAAAAAGAACAAAGAAAGACTTTAGTGCTGATAAACTTTCACAAACACTCATCTATATCACTTGACAGACTTTAGGGACACTCATTAACACACTCAGAACTTTGAATGCATCATTTAGTGCAACAAACAAGCTCATATGTGTCTCAGTCTTTTTCAAATCCACTTTCAATGATTTCTGCCGGCCTCCTCCTGATAAGAGACTGTTTTCACTGGCAGGAATAGGTTTTGAAATCGCACTGTGAACGTTGGAATACAACCCTCCTCTCCGTCTGTACTGCATGTACCTCTCGCTATGTCATTGAGGCTCTACTTTAAAGTGATCTCACATAATGGTATGTACATCTGTAATCGGTTGGTAGAGCAGCCTTTGTGTAGCACACGTGTGTCCCGTCCAACCTCTGAATGCGGGTCAATGCGCGTTGGTTACATAAGGACAAGTCGGCGCACACCATTGTGCGTGTGACTGTGAGAAAACAAAAGACGCCAGGAATCTGTCGTTATTACATCAAGTTTCACAGATCGGATCGCCTCAATGTTAATAGCATCTGCGAGACTCGCAGGAGGAGAAGCGAGCCGGAGCCTCGTCTCTTTGCGTCCGGATCGATTCGGGACGTCGGACGCCGAATCGGTGTCATATCAGGACACGTTCAGAAAAGAGCTTTAGCTGTCGGGGCTCCAAATCAGCTTACCGATCAGGGCTTTAATCAATTACGGGTACCAGGTAATTCATTTAAAGGATTACTGCTCGACAAACTTAGATCTCGGTCACTCGAACGTTCGGCAGGAAACAACAAACCGAAGAGATGACACGAGAACGATGCCACTTCAAAGTCGCACGTGACGGTTAAAGAAGTGGGATGAAGAATTCATAAGAAGCAGCTTGATTGATAATTTGGTCCAAGATCAAACGCTGCATGAACCGACTTTAAACTATTCTAAAGACGGAATGGCTGCTTGGAGTTCTGTTCTGAACCTGGTGGACGTGTTAAAAACAGCCTCCTGTTATTTTTGTGTACTTGATCATCATCATTATCGCACAGTAACTTACCGACTTGCCAAACAGAGTCTGAAGTTCTGATACTTTAAAATACTTTCAGCTGGATGTGAGACACAAAGAAGTGTCTGTTCAGCCTTTGCTGCAAAAACATAGTTTTAAAAGAAAAAGGTCATTAGAGTTTGGAGACAGAAAGAAAACTATGCGATTTGACATTTTAGTCGTACCAAAATAGTTCCACGGACAGGAATTGTGGGAAGAAAACTTTGCTCTCCTCTTCTTCTTACAGAAACCTAACTTTAAGACTGTGATATGCCGAGCAGACCTCAAAGCCGACACAGGCTGACTGATCAAACGTTCTGTGTCACCTCACATCGGTTCACATCTCTGCACTTAAACACGCGGCGAAGAGACTGCGGTGGACTGCGAGTCGGCCGCAGTCTTTTTTGTTTTTCCGAGACGTAACGATCGGGGCCAAAGACATTCGGGATATATGATGGATAAACATTAAGAGAAGGTCAGGCTGGATCTAATTGTCATTCCCTCCACATGCTGAACTGAGGAACAGGTAGGAAGACCCGATGGAGGAACATAACAGCAAAGACAGAAACATGGAGATTTTCTACCACCACAGGGGGTAAAGGAAAACTACATTGTACTACATTATCTGGAGGAGTAATACTTCAATAAAGCGCTACTGTATGACAATGAAAGAATGGGATCAGTGACAAAGTGCAGTTTACAACGAAATGACAATGGAGCAAGTCTAGCGGGACTCTGTGAGCACGACTAGCACTAAAGACTGATGGCGTAACAGCACGGAGTCACAAGCACACTGACACACTGCACAGGCAATGTACTGGTACATTTACCCCGTCAGGTGGTAAGTCGGACAGGCAGCGAGGAGAGAGTGGGTTGTCCAAACCACAAAGGAGTGTTGGTGGCTGCCGGAACGAAACAAAAGAAGACAACAGCTACAGCATCCCACATAAGAGTTGCGCTCTTCCCAAAGACACCAGAGAACACAGACAGGATCGCTCGCCGCGCTTCGTGACCACTGAGACTTTGACGCTAATCATCATAAAGCATTCAATGCAGTTCAGCACGGAGCGACGCGAGCGCCATTTATTAAACATCAGAGAAGATCTCGCCAGCTATTTGCATCTTAAAAGCCTACAACCAAATGTGAAGTGATGCTCTTTTAATGGCTATAGTGGTTCTTTCGCTTCCTAATTGAAGCTTCAGCTTTACCTGGAGTCTCGTTGTTTGCATAATTAAAGCATATTATAAAGAAAATACTTTACCCCGAGATTATTGTGCGATTAATCTCGCGGTATGATGTTCTGTACTTTATCTTAGCACAACCCAACCTTCAGCAAAATGAGGGCAGATTGGAGAATGAATGGAGATAAAACCTCACATCAAACTAGTCATTATAATACAGCATGATAGTGCCGATCTCCTGGAGGGTGCGCTGCGATGTCAGAAGCCTTAAATTAAGAGGAATTAAAGAGATCAAAGAAAGCGCCGCTTTCATCTGTTTTTCATTAAACTGTTCCAATGCGCAACGCTGACCACAGGCTGAGTCTGAAGTGATGGATAAAAGATGGAGATAAATGCGCTTATTTTTGTACGTTACAACGAATACTACGGTTGATGCACAGCATATGCATTTCACATTAGATTCCCTGCTTGATAATAACAATCTGTTGGTATCTCTGATCCTGGATTACATTCAAAGCTAAATGGTACAATGAGAGATGAAGGAAGCATCACTTGTTATGTATGACGCTGCTCCAGAAAATGCTCGGTTTGTCATCCAAAAGGCATTTTACCGATTTCAGAGCTTCTCTCTAGTAACGAGGACGGCACGACTACGATGAAATTAAAAATGCAGCACTTCAGATCCCGTTTCAACATCAGCAACGTTATCTTCCTTTTCCATCAATTAGGGTTCTTCGAGCAGACTCAGGGAAAAGACGAGGAAAAACACTGAACAGGAGGGGGAGCGCAGCGAGCGAAAGCAGTGCGGGAACAACGGCGGCAGTCTATCCCGTCTCTCCATGTCAGCGAAAAGCTTAAAAACATCCTTCCACCAGTGACAGTTCAGGAAGCTAAAATCAACTTGGCTCCTTGCCTGGGACGACAGCGGAGGGGTCTTAAAAGATTAATGAGTGTGGCTTTACTGCCTCGTCATGCTTAGCCATGCATTGGTGGAAACGGCATTAATCTCGTCTATTTCGGGTGCAAACATCTGGAAGATCCACCTCGTTGGAAGGTGCCCTGAAACATGGATGTCATTTACGAGCACGTGCTCACTTTTGTCCCCCCCCTCCCCCCACTTTCATTTTACACATGCCTTGCCTTCTTCTGACAGGTCCACTATTTCCAACAGTCAATTTACAGCGCGGCACACCTGACAAACGGTTCGGCCCGGCTGTGATCGGTGTTAAATTTCCCAGGGTCAGTTTGAAGGTAACAACTTAGCCTGCGAGATGAGAAATGGACGTCCTGTGTGATTAAATGTGTGATCAAACAAGTCTTTATTGCGTCAGTGCGCGGGACTCGCCTCGGTACGCGCTCTTTTTCCAGAGCGGGCCCAACGCGCACGGCCGGAAACGATCAAACTGTTTCAAAAATGCATGAAGATATTGAATAAAAAGATATTTAATTTATTGGCCGACTATTTATAGATATGTTTGCAAATTAGTTTGGACTCGGTAACCCCTAATGAAAGCAAGATCCTATCTGCTGCATTTATTATTAATCCGTCATTGACAAAGGCAAGCGCAATGCAAGCAGACCAAAGGACGATCATGTTTGCTTAATTTGTGCTTGACATGAGTTGAATGTCTGCTTGGAGGTCACCACTCGCAAACCTAACTGATTCTTAAGAAATGAACAGACCTGGAGGGGAAAGAGGTCTCTCGGTTCCCTTCTACACATCAGGCAAAACACCGACGCAATTAGTCCGAGATGCTCGCGCGAGACCCCCACAATTAATCTGTGGCGAAGACAAGGGTATACAGACACTTCTCTGAGGCGGAGCAGCCTCCATAATTATGAAATGGAAATAGTTTGGAACCTCTCGGACTCTTTCTTCGATCCGGCAGCCGAAAGCCGACGGTCACTCTGACAGATTAGGAAGTCCTGGGCAGAAAAACCTGCAGGAAGGACGGCCACCTCAGCAGCACCTCATCAATCAGACTGTCCGGGTGAAGAGGCAAGACAGAAGCCAATCTCAGGGAGACGCCATCCGACAGCCCGCCTCGAGTCTGTCGCATGGTATTGAAAAGACTGAAAGGCAGGAGGAGGAGGAGGAGGAGGAGGTGGTGGCGGGGGTCATCCACAAATGCAATGTGCCTCTAATCACCCCGCTAATGCCATCGCTACGGGGAGGCGGCAGCACACAGTGGTCGTACTTCTCAGTGAGAGGGACCAAAAAATAGCGCGGCGTCTGGAGGGAAAACTTGCTCCAGTGTCCATCTGAGGACAGCCTGAAGTTGGGCAGAGCGCTTTTCGATCGCTATGCTGACAATGCTCCAGAAGTCCTGCCAAAACCCGGGCTTATAGCTCACACAACATCTGCGGAGAGGCTTGATGATGGCAGTTCAGAGATGCTTCCCATCCAATCTGCACGAGCGTGAGAGGACCTGCCAGAGCGAATGGGAGAAACTGTCCAAGCCCAAGTTTGCAGAGCGAGTCGACTCAAAGCTTTAATTGCTACCAAAGGGACTTCCAGTGGTACCGAGTCAATGGTAGGAATACATCAAAAATAAAAGGCTTCACTTTTGATTTTTTATTGGATTCGAAACAGAAATCTCCAAATTTGTTTTTCATTTGTCATGATGAAATATGGAGTTTAAGTTCAAAGAAAACGACTTAAAAACTGATTCTCCAGCTTCATTCACTGTATGAAAAGTAAAGGTGATTTTTTTTCCCAGTGTTGAGTATGTGTGCGGCTCCACCAGGCTGGGTGGTGCTCTCAGTGCGCGCACTGAATGAATTCTAAATCGCACATAAATAAAAACACACACACGCAGGTGGGAAAGTGGCTGGACGGGGGAACCAAAACCAGGAGTGCGGTACAAGCACCTCTGAAGCGATGCGAGCAGAGTCGGGAGGGAACGGCTTATTGGTCCTCGCGAGCGGTGCGATGACGGACACCTGCGCTGAGGAGCCTCCTCAATCCCAGCACAGCAGTACAATGAAATGAAGCACTGTCATCCCAGTCAGAGAACGAAAGAAACACAACCCAAAAGTATCTCAGTTGGTGCTCAAGGACTACATAATGTTATTCAACCTAATACAATGACCCAGCGGAAAAAAACCCTGCACTCTCAGAGGTGTGAAATTGATTTTTTAGACATAAAAAAGGGAGACATTAGAAAACTGTTCAATGTATAATGCAACAGAAGATAAGACCTTGATACTTATTAGGAATTCTATGGCAGCAACAATAGTGAAATGAAAATGTCGCGCATAATATCACTCAGGTTTCCACCCCTGTAGTATTCAAGAAGCACCGTGCTTGTTTATTTGCATGCTAAACACTCAAACCAAATACCAAACTGATCAGGTTACAGCACGAGCCCAGCTATATGATTATCCAAAGGCTTAGTGCATTCTGGTGTACAAACATGCTGTGATTCAGCTGCTACCTTTTTTTCCCCAACTCTTCCCTGCAGCAACAACCCACTTTTTTTCCTTCCAACTAATCTGAAAAATCAACAATCGAGAGGAAAATTTCTCTCAGCACTTAAGAGGAGTGGGAGCAATTTTTTCTTGTTGTGCCGCCTGGTGTCACACGCGCAAAACGGCGGTCGAGTCTTCAGATTCTGCCCTCACGCTCGCTCCCTTCCATCAAACAGACCCCGGTGCGAAATGTGACAGCGAGTCGGGCGGACGGACTGCAAAAACGAAAATGTGAATACGCTCATCACCGTGAGGAACACAATCGTTTCTAAAGCGCTACAATCCAAAAAATGGGCTCCAATCTTGTCCCCCTTCCCCCTTTTAATTGGTGCTCAATTCATGAGGTCCTGGTGAATAGGCAGCCGTCACTGAGCGGACTATTTCCAACATCTATGTCCCACGTGTCTGACACATCCAGTTTGCTCCGACCGGCCAGATAAAAATGGGCACTTCCCTAATTAATACTGAGGCTTAACCTACTGACTAGTTACAACGTGCTATTCAGAGACTCAAGAGTTATTCTTCCAAACGCTTTGTAATCACACACAGGCTCCTTATTTTAAAACAGTGGGTTATTGAAGCTGTAATATTTAATTGAGCAGGCACTCAAAAAACTAATAACTGCGAGGAGGAACATTAAACACAGACTCCACTAATATCTGAAGTATCTGCGGCTGAGTGTTTAAAACAAACTGAGATCTCCGGATAATTGCTTCAATCACTGCTAATGATCTAAGCAGTCTCCGTATGCTATTAAAAGACTGTGATTACACCTTATAATCAAAGAGCGCTTTAAGGTCAAGGCCCGTCGGGGCACGGCGTCTGAAAACGAGCTTCAGAAACGGAGCGACGACCTAAACCACGAGCGGCGGGGCCCGAACGAGCCTCATCGCATGTTTGCTCGTGGGTGGAGCAGACAATCTGTCAATATGTAGCGAATGCTAAATCAACCAGAAGGATGCTGTTCGAGCGAATACAATTTAGCGAGCGCCAGAATGTGTAAGCCAAAAGGACAACTGGAGCCAGAAGAAGAGTCATCTGTAAAGGGAGCTTGCATCACTTTTTTTTTTCCCTGGACGGGGGGGGGGGGGGGGGGGTTTA
>JASSRZ010000006.1:7959323-7972442 GCA_032164315.1 Malacoctenus gilli
GCCCCCCCAGTATCTACAATACAAGCAGCCCTGTATCGCCACTGGCACCGCACCGCCCAGGAATTATTCAGCATATGTAGGCTAAGCAGGGGACGCGCACTCAAGGACTGTATCCAGCTCGAACAAAAAAGCAGGAGATGTGTCAAATCAAGAGGGAATAAGAGGTGTCAGCATAATGTCGCCTGTGCTCATTGAGTGGAGACGCCGAGCTCCCGCATACAAAGGAGCCCTAATCTGTCACTATCTAAACAGGGACGGGCCATTAATTGCAGATTCAGTGACAATCGTATGGGTCAGCAATCATTAGGCTGGTTTCTATTTTTAGTGGTGTCTACTGTCCCTGTGAGGTGCACGTTCATGGACGACGAACGCATGCAAAGCAGAGACACAGAAAATGCACCAACACCACAAGAATTAATGAAGAAAACTACACTTGTATGAAAAGCAAAGCGATAAAGATGAAGCTGGCAGAAAGTAGCTCTGACCTCAGCCACTGATAATGTCAACAGTTAATAGTTTTCTTCATAAATATTCCTTTGGGGACTCTGTGCAGTAGACTCGGTTTGCAATCTAATTTTCAAACCTGCAAAAACATTTTTTTTTGTTAAATGTTTTCACACAGCAGCATTACTATTCGGTGGGGTTTTTTTTTCAAGCAACCGTTTATTTTTGGCGTTCCAAAAGATTCCTTCTTACTCTGCAGCATGTTCTGACATCTCGATGGGAACACGGTGAATCTGATATGACGCACGCGACGAGGGAGTTCAATCTGGTTTCTGCGAGGTTTCTGTTATATTTTTGTCGCACGGGATCGCTGGCTGGTCAACTGTTTGGCGAAACTATGCCGAACTTCATCTCAAGTCATTTGTGAGTGGGAGGGAGAAGGAGAGAGAGAGAGAGAGAGAGAGTGAGAGAGAGTGAGAGAGAGAGAGAGAGAGAGAGAGAGTGAGAGAGAGAGAGAGAGAGTGAGAGAGAGTGAGAGAGAGAGAGAGAGAGAGAGTGAGAGAGAGAGAGAGAGCGAGAGAGAGACAGAGTCAGAAAGAGAGAGAAAGAGAGAGAGCAAGAGAGAGAACAAGAGAGCAAGAGAGAGCAATAGAGAAAGAGCCAAAAAGAAAAGAGAGAGAGAGAGCGAGAGAGAGAGAGAGAGCGAGAGAGCGAGAGAGAGAGAGAGAGAGAGAGAGAGAGAGAGAGAGAGAGAGGAGGCCAGATATGACAGTTTCACCTGACTGAACTCAGTTGAAGCTCTGCCAGCCAGACTGCCTGTGCCTCCCCTCTGGCCTTTCAATGAAAATAAATGATCCCTGGACGGCTGTTGCTTTTTGTACGAAACGGCCACAAGTCAGCGGGAACTTAATGTCCATTCCAAAGGGCGGGCAAATTAAAACCTCCCAGACAATTTTCTACAGTTTTTAATTCGTCCGGTAGCGCAGGTTGAACTGTGCTGCGTGTGTGTGCGCGCGCGCGCAGGATGATGGACACATCCGAATATGAAAACCGATACAGAAAGCTGGCCTGGTTTGAACAGAGGCAGATGCTGCTCCCGGAAAGGGGGCCATTCAATATTCATTGGTTTTCGAGCAAACGATTAAACAAGCTTATCTAAAATGTTTTATGATAATCGTGTTATGTTGTTTCACATCGCTGTGATCAGCTGCTATCCGGGCAGGCATTTGGAAAACCGAATTAATCATTTAACCAGCAACTTCCTCCTTGAACAGCAGGCGGTTTTGATCACTCCAACACACAGAAAACATAGAATAAACAACGCATCATTTATGTCGGTGTGGTATTAGTGGGTGAATCTGTGCCTGTGTCTGAACTAAGGAGCGCGATCACCGAGCGAACCAGCTGCGGCCATCATTAGCTCGAACTTCTCTGTGCACACTTGATCCCCGACTAAATCCAGCCAACACAGAAATCACTGGCGGTGATAAGTCAAGCAACAATATGGAGAATAATTTCACCCTTTCATGTATTTTTGAGCATGAAAAATGTCTTGTCAGTGCAAGCTGCCGTTCAAAGTCAAAGCAGGAGAGAAAATCCTCCGGCTCTCACTCCGTTTGATGTCAGCTGTCAAATGAGGGATTGTTTTAGAATACTTTTCACTGATTGAACGAATGTCTCTGGTTGGGTCATTAGGTATTTCTCAAAGCAGCAGATGTAAACTAATCGGCTATCTACCTCAGAGGCTCCGAGTATCATGCCGTCGAAGCCGCGATGGGGATTTTTGGCAGCACCAGCAGCAAAGAGGGTTTCGACAGCCGCATGAGACAGGTAAAGTGTCTTCATTCACAGAAATCTGTTAACACACTCTCAAAGCCTGCCTTTCTTTTTTTCCCCTCTCTTTACCTATGGCTGCGCACTCTCTGTGGAATTTAATCTGGTCACACTGCCTTTAACGACAGTCTCCAAACTGGCTGCAGCAACAAAATATTTCTGAAGACAAGCAGCCTTTGAGCAAAGTTATCTCGTCTTTCGGAAGCTATTTCATGAGCTGCCAGCCGACAACAAAAACACTCAAACCAGCGCACCCAAGGGACTGCTGCATAAGTCACTTTAATATGGGAACGCGGGATATTAAGGCTAAAACGCGCGTGATGTGTGCTCTTTTAGGCGTCCTTTGAAGGGTTGATTTTGCAGGCTTTTGCCTTAATTAGATTGTTGACAAAGAGTGACGGGAACACTGAGAGCGAGAAGGAGTATGACATGTGCTAAAGGTCCCTGTCAGGAATCAAACATGGGTTGCCACTGTTGAGGCTGCTGGCTCACCATGACACCTCCGAGAAGTGATTACTAAAGACAGCAGTCACATATATTAAGTGCTTAAGACTGAACCACGGTGAGATGAAGGATGACATTCGGTTCAAGGACTATTTTTTGTGGAACCAAAGATAAACCCGGCGACTTCTTACTGAGCTTTAGATTACTCCCCGGGACGGACTGGCAGTGAACCTAAACGGTTGCTCGCTGGCAGCGCATGAGGCCATATATAGATTAGGGTTGTTTTGAAGCAGGCAATGACATTATGCGGACAAATTTTAATTCTTTAAAAAAAAAAAAAGGAGTTGTGCGTCACATATTCCGAAAAACTGGCTCTCCTGTGTCCTCCGTCTGCCTGCTGCTGGGGATAGAACGAGACCACCCTTCCCAACCAAGTTAAAAATGTCTCTATAGCCAAGCAGACCGAGGGCCTATAAAGAGTGACTTCTCCCTGGCCACAGGGTAACCTATAATTGGGGGCCCAATATCAGCCTTCCTTAAACCCAGCTCACTATATGCACATTTCAAAATAGTAAGTGGTCTGGCGTGGCAGAGCCACAGTGGGCAGAGTAAGGTGGAGTCACATATACCACACATACTCGCCTGTGTGTTCACAGCACTGCGACTTCATCCACAGAGCCAGTTCTGAAAACTTCTTACACGTCTGTGTAAAGTCTAGTGAGGAGAACAACCTGAATGCTGAATCTACTGTATGCATCGCTCAGAGCATCTGACAAGCTCTTGTCTGCGCTCACTGATAAATTCAGGAAAACGAGTCACTTATTGCACTGACGGCGTGGCGTTCTTCAGGAGGTCTGCGATAAACTGCCTCGAAGCCAGAATCATACAGATGAAAAACAGGATACAGGAGGACTCAAAATGCTGGGCTGCAAAACAATACAGCTCACCTCTCTGGGAATATTTGCATGGCAATTCGAAAAGCACACAGTTGCATTGTTGCAAAAGACCAAACCTATCATTTGCAGTCAGGCTCACAGAAAAAAAGGTTTCCCAGTTTGCTCTGCAGGAAATCAGAGGCCATTAAAGGCATCGAGGTCATTAAAGGCACCGAGACGCCCTTGAGCAAGGCCCTTAACCTCACACTGCTCCAGCAGGGTTGCTCAGCGGGCTTCCTGGTGTACTTGTGAAAAAGAGCGTCTCTGACGTTGGCTGTACCGGCTTAACTGGCCTGACGGAAAAATAATCTAATATCAGGACAACATCAGCAAAGGTGAAGCTTTTATTGTGTCATTTTGCCAAACTGAGAAAAAGTAAATACATTTCTGGGTTCACAATGTACTAAATGGCAACTGAACATCACTTCTGTCCATCCACAGCGATCCGAGTTCTGTACTTCAATTTTTTTCTTTGGCATTTTGAAGAAATGGTACAAAAGAAAAGCAGAAAATTAGAATAATTTCACCCCCAATATAGTAATATTTTAAACAAACATTTGTGTAAGCCCATCAAAATTAAGCTCTTCATCTGGCAAATAAAGCTACATGGTAAGTCGAGACCGCATAAATCCAATTTTATAAAAAAATCCATCCAAGTAAGCCATGCTAGCCCATGAAATTCCCCTCAGGCTACCCGTTAGCCTAGATTGCCTTTGAAACTGTTTTTTCTACTCAGGTTTACTTCCTTCCAAAATGTTTGTTTCTGCTTTTTTTTGAGCAAAGGCCACATTTCCATGTAGGAGTCAAACAAGACACTTGTCCGTTTGAGCAGAGCTCTCGTCGCAGGGGATGAAGAGAGAGGATGGCGAGAGGCTGCGTGGAGCTCTCCCGTGCTACCCTTCCCCCTTCCTGAACAGTAGCAGATGACAATAGCTTCTAAACCAGGGCACGCCAGACATCCTGACAAAGGCAGGCTCCTCCCAAGCTGCTGAGTCCCTGTTCCCAAATAAACACAGCCACAGGGAGAGGGCAAGAGTCGGGGATGTGGTGCCTGCCGTGTCCAGGCTAGCGGCGAAATCAGCCTTTTAGCCCAGGAGCGAGAGATTCTGCCAACAGACCATGAAACGCATGCTGGACAAGGCAAATCTCCTGACACGGAGGAAGGCTAAATCGCTTTCTGCCTAATTAGGTCTGCAGCGAAAAATATAATGGTGCCACAATAAATTATAAATCAAAAAATTAAAGAAAAAAAAAATCAAAGTGAAGAGCAAACAAATCCATCTCCATACACATTGCTACAATTGAATCCTGTGAATACCATTTAGCTCTTACTCACATGTAGGCAGGCGAAAGGGGTGAGGACCTGGATGTCTTAAGAACTGGCACTGGGAATTTCCAGCTGACAGGAGACCCGCTTTTCCATTTTAACGGCATGTTGTTGTCACCAGAATGGTGCTACAGCAATACCAACAGCAAAAACCATTTCCATGAAGAGGTTTCCAATGCAGTCTTCCATCCCACTCTGCCCACACCATTTAAGGGGGAGGGAGAGCGGCGGCAGCAGCAGCGGCAGTGGCGGCGGCGGCAGCAGCTACAGAAATACGCTGGTGAAGGCAGTGCAGGCTACAGTCAGGGTTGTGACTTTAGCGGCAGCACTGAGAAGCCAATGGGTTGCATCCACCGCGACTACTTGCCCTGCTGCATTCACAGTTGTCTCGAGGTAGGAGGGGGGGAAGAAGCCCTGCCTTCCCATCAGCCTTTCAGGATCTGTGACTGGACCAGCAGCTAAGCAACACTGCCACCTTGTTAGGAGAGTTGTGATTACAGCTCTGGGCTTGCAATGGAAAGTCAATGGGGGACAGAGAGATGCCAACAAGAAGGTATGTGAAGCAATTAAAATACATATCTGGGGCGTGGCAGTCATTAATAGTCATTTCATCTCAATTTGAGCAACTACTGGGTGACTGATTGTTAAGAAGTCGACTGATGGTCCTGAAACAGCAGATTCTCTCCTGCAGCTGGAGAGAGCAGAGTGACTTGGCCAGGCTCTCTCACCCACTGCTGGGGCTGAACGTACTAGGGATCATGATGGCTCTGAGTGAGGCTTCAGCTATGCTTTGCACTTCATGATAATGGCTGCAAGACCTAATTAGGCCTGTGATAAATTAGTCCATAACAGGTGTAATACTAGTCAAACTGTGGAACATCTGTTGTGACTGAACCATCGCAGGCTCGGGATAATGTTCTCGCCGCTGATGTTAACAAGAGCAGTGAAAAGAAGTGACACTGCGGTTGGAAATATCGAGAGCGCCACAGATCTACGCAGGAATACGGGGAGAAATTTGTGCCGAGACACCTTCACTCAGTGCAGCCACAAGGAGCACCTGCCTTCAGTGAAGCTGGCAGAAGGTGGCACTTTGGAAGCAGGAATGTGCAATAAATGTGCTGCCGAATGTCTCACATCATCACTTCGTTCTGTATCGTCAGCCGAGTTGGGAGGGGGTGGGAGTGGGGGGGTTGCAACCAGACTGGCTCAAAAGGAACATGAACCAATACAAGCAAAGCAGAAAAAAAGAAGAGAAAGAAGTCAAAACGAACAAAAAGAAGTCTCCAAAAAGCTTCCAGTGGAACTTGTTGGTTTTGGTTATCTGGAAGCTGCTGTGCTGCTATAACTTCTAGCTGTTTCCACATTAATGTCTGGAGGATGTTTAAATGTATTTAAACGTGACTTTTTAGTCTGCTGGATTTATGTAATCAAGAAGAGATGAAAAACTCTATAAAACTGGCCTCAAATGTATCTAAAACAAAGTTTGTCGAGCAGATAAAACAACTTTATTGCCTTTATTGTGAGGTATGCAAAGCATGTCTTTAGCAGAACTAATGTTAAAAGTTAAACAGAATCTGTAGAAGAGACTGAAAGTTCCTGATGTGTTTATACTTTCCGTTGTCTCGACATTTAAGTTACCATTAAACTGTTTCGGCTGCGGAACAATGCGACACTCGAACCGGCCTCCAGCGAGGCGGTGCAGCGGGCGCATGCGCTCCTTCTGCTGACAGATTTTCCAACCATGTCCTTCTCAGAAAAGCTGTATATTTGTCCAGTTAATCTGTTCGTGTGTCGAATTTCAGCTGCGCTGCGTATGCGCCGACGGCTCAGTCGGAGGAAGCCATAACCGATTCTGACATACACCTGTTCTCTCCTGTTTGTCTTTCTTTCATATAGCAAAACAACAACACGGTGAAGTTTTTATATAGCATACAAAGTCGGTTCCATTGACTTCTGAGGAAACCGCAGGACGTCCCACTGCTCTCTGGCCATAACCTTTCCCTTTCTTTTCCAACTCACGGTGTAAAGTCCCTGACATCACACCTCTTCCGCAGCTTGTGTTTTAACTGGTGGTCTGACCTTGAGCCCACTGCAAGGGCAGCGGTCACCGTGCCGCTTCTGTCAAAGCCCGAAGGCTCAGCGGCACACCTGTCATCCTCGGCTCTACTGTATCGCTCTCCTCCCAAAAATCACGACCCCCTCCTCCTGTAAAGACGCCCAATTGAAATCATGCTCGTAGCTCTACAATATCCCACAGCTGTCCCGTGTAAAGATTTTTTATTTTAAATGACTGTGGAGAACTGCACCGCTGTGAATAGTCAGGTTTATGTCCCGTGTACAATTCAATTAGTAATGAAGAAGCAGTAAAGCCAAAGCACTGATGCCGATGCCTTTTTATGCTTCTCTCAATCACTAAAAACAGCCACAGGTTATTGTCGTGTATGTTGTGGACATTTTACACTCTCAAAAAGACAGTTTATATTGGAAATTGTGATCCCAACTGCTCTCCGATTTTACGTTGTTTCCCAACAGCTTTCAAACAGTCACGTTTCTGTTGACAAGTGATGGGGAGGAAGTCAACGACACCCGATACCCAGATGCTGCGTGTAAATCACGGCGAGTTGACAAACGGCAATTTTGGGGTGCGACCAAGCTCGTCGCTGGATTCTCTGCACTGTCGATTTAACATGGCAACAACTGCAGGCCGAGAGGTGCAAAAATAACACTGGGATCTTTGTGATTGGCCGAGGGGACTACAAATCATTAGCTTATGCCTGGTGGGGTTCCCAACACAACATCAATGTGGCTCATCTTGTTAACCCCGTTACTTACACTCTCACCTCCACCGCTACGATTTATTATTGCAACAAAAAAAAAAGAAACAGCTATTCAACGGAGCGGAAACAATTCGTCAATTATTCATACAGCCATCTGCAACAGCCTACATAGGTTGATGAAGGATTGAAGTGACGTTCAAGCAAAAATAATGTCATTGCCGATCCCTGTATTGTTCTTTTTCAATCTTTTCAGTTTTGACACCTATTGACAGTTTGGTGGCCTTTTCCACTTTTTTTTAGACTTGTGACTGAAGTTTGGTCTCAGACTCAAGACAGTGACTGCCTAGTTCATCAATTATGTAACAGATTTTTGCCACAGCATTCCTGTTTGACTGTGGTTATGGTTCAATTATAAATAGTTACATAAGAAATTAATTTAAATGGAGCATTCTGCAGCGATATCTTGCAAAATGTAAATATGTAAATAAACGACTTTGCCTTTGGCCTTGTTCTTGCCTTCTGTCACTGCCGTCAATTGTGCCACAATGCTATGGCTAACCATCCCATGAACACAGCACAGACTGTTCAGTCCAGAGCATGAACTTGATGCAACAAGCACAGAGTGTTTTTGGACCCGTCTGATAAAAAGTGTCAACAATTCTTTTTTCCTGACATTTATGGTTTTTTGGGAGGTTTTCCTGCTCACGGTTTCATCACGGATTAGATTAGAAAGCCAAAACATCTTGAAAAAAATAACATTTCATCTGCATGACTTTAAGTTATGTAGCATGTTCAAACTATTATTTTCTCAGATGCAAGAAAAAACCTTCCTCCTTCAGTCAGGGGAACTGCAATTATATTTCAAACTACAAATGTTACTCACAAGCTGTACAATAACATACATAGATAGGTGCAGCACATCAAATTAAAGCTACTTCCTAAAACAAGCTGTATCTGAGTTATACAAGTTGCATCCAGGCACGCACAAAGACACAAAGCCTCTAAATAGCTAAAAGCCTATCCAGGGTCACTGCTCCTGCTGCTGCTGCTGGGTGCAGGTATCAGGCTTCACATATTTGCTGATATTTTGTCAGTAAAGGCAGGAACCACCATATCCACACAAAGCGATGCTCCCACAGCTTGTCAAGGGAGGTAATTTGACTCTGAGACATGGACAGGGAGGACGTGGTGTCGTAAAAATTGTTTGCCATGACCACAAGTGAGACAAGGTGAATACCACTACGTCAGTCTTTGTTTACAAAGGGCTGTGACAAGCCTATTTACACTGTGTGACTGTGGGAAATTGGTGACAAATTAGCCAACATTACACACATTAAGGATGTTGGGTTGCTATGGGTGGCCAACTGCAGCAGGAACAAAGACCTCAGAAACACACTCAGCATTTTCTCTTTATAGGGACCCATGCGTGCTGAAGCTCCTCTCAATCTTTCGGCCAGTGTAATCGGGGATTACTCGATTAACGGGGGGAAGCTGTTTTCTACTCAAGACTGATCCCAGAACTGTGACTGCAGTGCAGCAAGTTTTTCTTTCTCCTTTCTCGAGTCAACAGTACTGAGAAAAAAAACAAGCACTGGGCATCGAACATGAAATATTTTGAAAATTCAAACAAGCCAATATGTTGATTACCTGTCATGCAGTCCGATGGGCATTGTCTCCCCTCTGTGTACAGGGTGCTCCATACCCTCGCCAAAACTGCGCCTTCACAACAGAAAAGGGTGCTTTCAGAAATTTGCATTTGGTTTTTGTCTGTTGAGAAATTTTCGTTAGAACCCCCCCCCCCCAAACTCCTTATTTAATCAGCTTCTCTTTCGACAGAACATTTGTTTAAAAGTCAACGCTCCTTCAGAATGAATGTTGCCTCACACAAAACGGCTTAGAGAAGAAAAAAAGTCATTTGTTCAGGATTAAACTGTTGTGAGGGCATGTGGAAACAATACTGCCCAATAAGCGCAACGTGCGAGAGGCTGAAAATACAACGGGCAACTTTGTTCTCAAAGTCTGAATGACTCAAAAGCTCAAGCACTTCAAAACACAGGTTATTATTAGAACCTGCATATAAATGTTTGATAAACTCGCATCACTTTGATATTAAAAAGCAGTCGAGGATCCAATGTTTCATCATATATGAATGAAGTGATGTGCAAACATGCTCATCTTGTATTCAGACATCTCCTACAGAAGTGGAGCGCAAGGTGAAGGAGCTTTCCGTGCCCCTCATCTCCTGCTGAATTGGTACAATTTCATCACATCTCCAACTTGTTGCTTCAGTCAGAACTGGGCTAATTAGAGCTAAAAATATCTGCAGTGTGCACAATATCTGACATAACAAGCCTCCCATTATTTTTGAGTTCCCTCAACAGCATGGCCAGAAAATAAAGTGTACAATCAATGAGAGCGAGTCCATCAACACACGATCAGCTGAGACACTCTTGGTCCCAGTGTAGTTGAGTTTTGTTTTGATTCTTGTGATCATAACACACTGAAGTAAACCTAATGTAAGTGAGACTTATTCACACAGACTAACCCCACGCTGAGCTCCCAGTGACAAAAACTCAGAGGTTAGTCCATTTAAAGCTAGAAGAGTTAGCTTTGAGCCTATAGGAGTAACTAAGTCCACTATCAGTCGGCTCCCCTCGGTTGCTCGAGGGGGCTTGAAAAAGACCCGTCGAGGCGCCCGTCCAGACAATTGTTTGGTCACCAGAAACAACGCTGTCAGAGGGGAGCTTTCCTCCTTTTTCTGGCCATGTTGCCTCCACTGGGAACACGCTAAGGCTAACTAGCGAAGCTAACCCTAACGTCAACATTGGCTAGCTTAAAGATAATGTTGGGTCGGAGCAAACGAGTGTATCGCCCTCGAGCTGGGAACTCGTAACCATGACCCGCTGCTTCGGCGAGCTGAACGAGCAACGGTGTAAACGACCGGGCTCTCAGCGTGAGTTAGTTGGTTTAGTTATTAGTTGGGGTGGTTGGTGGCCACCACCAACAGATGCCTGAGACGAGCTGTCAACCTGTTATTTGTTGAGCATAACATGCTGTTCACGACCCCCGAATCGCCGTGAGTTTGTCAAAAACCCAGTGGAAACTTTTAAAGAACAAAATCCATACCTTCAAAAGCGAGACAACGTTAACTAGCGTCCTTGTTTTCCTCCCAAGCCCTCAAATCCACTTATACCTCCCGGAGCCTCCTTGCCTGTTTTGTCCAATGAGGCCGTGGCTTACTGGGACAGCTGGAGCATCCAAACTTCCCGTTGGTGGAAGAGTATGGCAATCTTCTCCCATTGGCTCAAAACTTCCGTTACTAAATAAAGTGGTTTTAACCATCCGTGGGTTTTAAGGAGCACTTGGAGACAGAAATGTCGCTCCTGTCCGCTCCTCAAACGATTAACTCCGGCGAATTAGAGCAGGTCCCCGATACGCCCATTCGCAAAGGAGAACCGCGGCCGTCTTTTGCCGACCTCAGGTTAACTTACAGAGATGAATCATCGGGCAGAAATGAGAGTGACAAGGACACAACAGCATCGTTGATGCAAAAATAGCAGGGCACTCGTGCTATGCGTGTGGTAATGTCACAGAAAGCAGAAGTATGCTTACGTGTGTATGACTTTAATATCCGGATGAAGGAAGTGGTGGCAAGAGACTGTTTTGATATTTATGTTTGTTTTGATTGCGCTTAAAAGGGCATTGTAACTTCCCTATACAACATCAATACTCCAGCAATCCAAACATTAAATAAATTGCTCTTTTTGTCTATTCCCAAATTCAGGACAATTTTTGATGTTGGATGAAGTGATGCAGCAGACTATCAGTTCACTTCCCACAACAATGGGTTAAACCCAAATTTTGCAAAGTAGGTAATCCAACCTATAAATGATTCAGGTGGTGCACCAAGCCTGTCCTAAACTGTGATCAAACTTAAAACAGGAAGCTTATGAAAGATTAATGGACTAAAAGAAATGAAAAATCAAACTGTGGGTTGTCATTTTGCTGAAAACTGCAAGCGTCACAAAGTAACATGTCAGACATTTAAAAACACAGACCTTCTTTGACCAGGGGTACGTTTTCCAAAATGACATTATTGTATTGTGATTGACCACAAGGTCTGCTCACATTGTGATTTGTTTTAAGTGATGGTTATTGTGGCATAACGTTGCCACTAATTGTTGTTTAATGAAAGCGAAATAAATTCTCAACCTGTAAGTACTTCATTACAAAAATATTAACTCATGATCTTGAAACAAAACAAGGGCAGACACACACACACTGTTTACAAAAAAACCTTCACAGTCTACAAATATAATAATTTCCTGTGTGCTAATTAGATGATTATCTCCAGATTTGTTTCCTTGGGCTACTGAGAAAGTTCACAAACAACTTCTGTATTATATAATATTGAAACTGCTCGGGAAAAAAAAGCTTTGGTATTGAAAAAAAAAGCAAACCATTGACCTAAGGAGAAATATAGTAGAGTAGTGTGTTTGGGGCTGCAAAAAAAGTCGCTATATAACTAATAATCAACACGTGCTTGATAATAAAAATGCTACCACAGCCTACATTTTCAATACGACCCGAGAAAATAATGTATGCATTCACTAAAGTGCTGCGGGCCTCTCTCGGTAATCACTTCTCTGCTACCTCCACCTATTTGGTCCTCTCAAATCAGCGCTCAAATTGCAGTCTCATTATTAATCAGCTGATGCATTGATCTGGAACAAAGGGTGTTTTGATTGAATGTAAAAATCTGACTTAAAATTCAGCAGCATTCTCCTGAATCACAGAGCGGCTTGCAATATTGTAATGAGCCTGCCTATGTCATGTGAAGCAAGAGAGCATTTTTATGGTGCACACGGCATTCTAATTACATTGTAATCAAACGTTTCATCTAAATTGTCCCTGCAGGGCAATGTTGCAGCATTTTCACTCTACACTGAGCATCCTTTCAGTTACATGGGTACAAGGAGCAGTGAGAAGGATGACAATGCTTTTTAGTGCAGATATTTGTAGAGAGGAGAAATTCAAGCTTCTCATTCAGAGGTATTGGTTCAGTTTGCCAAGTCTTGGATATTTTTCTCGAACATCACTTTGTGTCAATTGAGAGAAATGTTTGTCATTTTTTCACTTTTGCAAAAAATGTGATGATGATGAGACTTTATAAAATTGGAAATATTGTGTGATTCCTAGCAACCTGTCGGGTGTTGCAGCCACTGCTCCACAACCAAGGCCCTGGTTGCAGTAGTGCAGTTTACAGATCGGTGTTGCCTCACTATTTCTTTCTTTCTTTCTTTCTTTCTTTCTTTCTTTCTTTCTTTCTTTCTTTCTTTCTTTCTTTCTTTCTTTCTTT
>JASSRZ010000006.1:7972959-7986915 GCA_032164315.1 Malacoctenus gilli
TTTCTTTCTTTCTTTCTTTCTTTCTTTCTTTCTTTCTTTCTTTCTTTCTTTCTTTCTTTCTTTCTTTCTTTCTTTATTTATTCGTTTACTTTCATTGTCAATCTGTGGATCCAACAGGGGGTAGTGGTTTACACAAATCCTGCATGCCAATCAAAACAGTGCAGCAGAAGAAGAGTTCTCCTGCGCCCTGTCGGAGGCGGAGCCCCATTCATTCCTACGTAAATCGCTCACTGGCGCTTGAAGCAAAAAAAAAACCAAACCTCCACTTCCGGGTCTCAGAATAAATGTATACTGCGCATATTCCGTAGGGGACCCTGGGCTGAGATTGCGCAGAAGCGTCTCTTTAAGCCTCGCCGACCTGCCGCGCGGCATCTCTCGGGCTCGTTCGACAGTTTCCGTGGTCATTGCTGCGCGTTCACTTGCCTCCTCAGAGCCGATGCTTCTGGTAGCCAAGCGGCCGTGGAGACCGAAGGTGACGGCAGACTTGCGTCAATTAGCGTGTTTAGTCAACAGTTGATATACTCTCTTTACGCTAGACGGTTGATTGCTTCAATAACTAGGTGCATTATTCTTAAAAAAAGGTATGATAAAACTAACTGAATGTGAGGCCAAAATGGAACACATGCCACAGATATTTTGAATCGTATCGATTATTCATGTGATCACTGTGAGAATTACATTTTTCCACACAATTGCTGGATATCCTCATCATTTTTTGGATTGTTCAACAGATTTCATTTGTAACTGACAAACCTAATCATGTGGCTCATTATTCTAAAGTATATAACAAAACACAATCTACCAAAACAGTTTGTCAACACAGTATTTTCTCTCTATTGGCTCCAAAAAACTTGACTATGCAGATTAAATGGACTCATCCATGCAGCATTCAGCCACCTTCTAGTCATATGACACTGTGAATTATTTGCAGTCACTTGTAAAACTTAAGTCATCCATTACATGTGACAAAATGCTAACTTTAAACAATGACAGTGAGTGATTGCCTCGTTTATAAAATAATTATTTTATTTTTAAGAACACACTAACACACAGTGCCATCAATTTCCAACCCAGGTCTGTTCCCTTAAATCAGCTCGAGCTGCTTCTCCTAACAATAACAAATTAGGAAAAGAATAAAAGAAGGAAAAAACTTACTGATTTGAATAAGGGTAATAGCAAGATCCATGCCTGTAAGTTCATGTAGTTTAAAACGATCCATACGCTGAGTTTTTTACGTTTCTTTCCCAATGTAAACAAACGGAGAAAAAGTATTTTGGGCCCCTTGGAAGCACGTGACCGACGCCATATTTGTAGTACCACAGTTTGACCAGCGTGTCTCTTTTGCTTCGCAGTCAGAGGCGCGTCCTGGGGGTTTGGCCCCGCCCTTTGACTCACCCCGTTCAGATGTGTTTTTTTCTGTTAATGGTTTGTTTATGACGCGCTCCACTGGTTCCGCTAGTTTGACAGCTAAATTAAGTGCGCGTTGTTGTGAAAAATACAAGCAAACCGTTGCTGCTTTCATGATCGGTGCTCAGATGTCAGCGAGACAGCTTTAACAGTGACAGAAGGCTAGTTAGCATTAGTTGCTGCTTGTAGCCGCTCGAACAGTATTACATCTGTTAGCCTCTCAGTTGGCTAGCATATTGTAGCGTTATGGCGTGACGTTGGACAGAAACTGCTTGACGACGGCCGGGCCGAGCTTTCGAAACTCCACCGTTATATCGCAAAGGCAGCGGACACCGAGGCGGGCATACATGTATGATACCTGAGCTCCACGCAGGGTGGGCTTTACTACAGCTGCCTGGCGACCAAGTTGGACTGACGAGAGAGCTAATTTGACGTTAGCATGGCGTCAGACACAAGTGACACCGAGGAATTTTATGATGCTCCAGAGGACGTGAATTTCACCCCATCTCCCAAAGTGTAAGAGTATTTTTTTAAAAAATGCAATTAGTTTGTGATTCATTTGACATGAATGTTAGTGCTTTGCGGCGTGTTGCAGAGCATGTATCTTGTAACGATTAGAGTCAGATAAAACTTTGCAAAAAAGCAGAATAAACTCAGAATCTTCTGAAGCTGAATTGTGAGTAAGATGGATGAAAGTGCGCTAGTTTAGTTCCTGTGTCCGATTGCTACAACTTGTGTCGTGCAGTGCGTTTGTGCACCAGCTGTTTCTTGGGAGTTTCGGGAGAGTTCGAGCCAACACAAAAAGTCACATGATGTTATTCCTGAGATGTGGGGACAGTGGGATAAGGAACAGGTTCCCTCCGTGAGCTGAGTGTGCACATTGGCAGTTTCTAATGGAAACACTGTTTGTTGTAACACAAAGGGAAAGCTTCAACTGGCTGCAGCTATGCAGGACTGCACAGACAGGAAGGCTCTGCTGCTTACACTGGAGAGTCTAGACACACAAAGTCAGGGTTAATCAATGTGCTACAATGACTCACATGAACTCATTTCATTGAGATATAATTGTTGCGTTTCATTGTTAAAAAGGAACTGTGAGGACATCCTGTGAGTATCACTAAATCCACATGCGGGGAGGAACCATGTCTGCAGTCGTAGCTGTCTATATATATCAATTTTTCTTATTAATCATGGGATTGATCCATTGTTTGAGCACTGTCACAGCATTTATCTCATCACTGAGTTGGAAACCACACTCTGTAAGATTGCTTGTAAGGAAAAAAAAGCCTCTAATGATCACTGTTAAAACAACATACGACTTAAGCTCCCAAACAAATCCAATAACAACAGTAAAGAGTTGTTTGTTTTGTATATGTTACATGTTTATTTCTATATGTGGAGTTTCACTTTGTTCCTGTGCTCTGTCTCTGTGCTTTTTTAGGTCACCTGCAAAGTTTGTCATTCCTTCCCCAAAGGTATGTTTGTCTTAGACCTGAACGCTGTTTAAACAAGGAAGCATGTGTTGTCCTTGGAGTGGTCATTGAAATGATTATCCCAACTTAAGTTAGAAAGTGACCAAAGCCTGAAATTTCGGTGCAAATGCCTAATACTCTGCATCACTGTTGAGACTGGGATTTTTTTTTAGAACTTTCAATCACTAAACATTGTGGTTTTATGACAAAAAAGTTACGTTTGCTCGCTAGAATTTTTTTATTTTGCAAAATGACAATCTGAATTGGATTTGTAATGTGCTCGCTGCCTGACAGGAACACTTTTCGAACATGAAATGTTTGAGTATGCAGAGAGGAGCCAAAGTGGTGTAGTATGTGTATCGCTTTCACTTACTTTCAAAGCTACTGTTGTCTGCATGAAGTGGACTCAGGAGTGGACTTTGCTCGGAGAACGGCTGTAGAGCCACATGTTACACAGGAGTAGTTCACACAGAATAATGATTTGTCTGCTGGGAAAAAAAGAAATTGCATCATGGGTTCAACGTGAAATTGACACAGAAGCCTTTAAAACCTTTTGTATTGATTTGTCTTTGAGTTTGACTTTTTGTTTGAAAGACGGCTGTTGGCGAGGGAAGGGCAGATAAAAGATGAACAGAAGGATGAATGTTGTCATGACATATTTATTCAGTGAGATGCTCTTATGTTTCATATTTTTCGGTGTCCAAGTGTTACTTAAAAGAATCCAAATGTGTGCGATTTTGGCCAAAATGTGTTTTCTTGTGTTCCGAGCAGCTTTCGCAGAGATCGGTGAACGCTGCTCACGAAGTGACTGCTGGAGTGGCGCCTTCTGACTCTCAGCAAGATGATCCACTGCAGGTCTGCTTTTCCCTCTGCTGTTCTTTCAGGCCTCCCCATGATAAACCTGACTAGTTAATCGCAGAAAGAACTGAATGAACAGACACATATTCCATTTTTTCCAACTGATTTGACCAAAAACTCATAATGAACAGTTTCCAAATGCTTCTCTCATTTCCTCTTCCCCCATAGATCATCGATAGCATCATTGAAGAGAGTCAAAAAGGAAGTGCCGCTGATGTCGGTGAGGTGGCTCAGCTTTTAGATCAACTGCACGTCGACGTGCGAGCAGAGCCGGAGTCAAAGGAAGAGAATGACGCCGAGGGAGTTCCTGCCGAATCAGCGGCACCAGCTGTGGAACCTCAGCTGGCGGACGCGCCAGAGGAACCACTGAACAGCGCCGCGCCGGACGGAGACCGAGCCGCTCCCCTGCCTGAACCCGCCGATCTACCGGGGCCGTCGATCGGGTCAAGGGAGCGGGTGCAGCCCCCCGACATCACCAGCACCATAGGACAGAGTCAGCCTGACAGGCCCGCCGGCGCTGCAGAGGGCGAGCAGGAGCAGAGACCTGCAGACCTCTTGGACCAGGTCCCCCTGACGGACCGGCTGCCTGATTCGGACCCTTCCGGGCCCCTGAAACCGCCGCGGCAATTCGCCGTGGAGCCGGACATTGTAGCCAGCACAAAGAAGCCCCCTCCCTCACGGCCGCCCCCTCCGAGTGGAGGTCCTCCACCAAGACCTCCTCCACCCGCCTGGCAGAGCTTGCCTTCGCGGAAGTCACAGGACTGCCTGAGGCCCAGTGCTCTGGAAGGTGAAGAAAAGTGTCTGCTATTAATGGCACAGAGAGGACTTGAGGAACAGTTTCAGGCTTTAACTTTGATGCAAATATTCCTGCAGCGAATAAGCAAGTCGATAGTGGAAGAAGGAGTCGTCCCATAAGAGAACGTTATTTATCTCACAGTTCGATCGGCGTGTGTTTCAGGCTTAATTTAGTAGCATATCTAACAATTACTTATCTCCTCTTCGCGTTTAGGGTCTTAGTCAACACTGCACAAGCATCAAGACCGAATGCCTGTCATTCTTTTCAGAGGCGGTCATCACATTTCCAAACTCTGCTCTCACATTTCAGCCTGTCTCAGATAAAGTCTCGCGTGTGTTTGTCCAGTGTCTGCAGTGGGCTCCGGCAGCGTCGACCCCCTGGAGCCCTCCGGCCTGGTGTCCCCCAGCAGCACAGTGAGGAGTCTAACCAAAGAGCTGCAGCATTCCTTGGATCTGGCCAGTGCGACCAGCGGGGACAAGGTGGTGACGGCACAGGTCAGCGAGACCGCAGGCCCGGACCTCCTCTTGGCCCGTCTGTCCACACACGCTCAAGACTGAATCGCATGCGTTTGTCACGTGCACTGATGGTTTGTTTTGTTTAGGAAAACGAGGATGAGCAGGCCTCATGTCAGAGCGAAGGACAAACTTCAGGCCCTCAACGTCCTCGGTCCAACTCTGGGAGAGAACTGACGGATGAAGTAAGAATACTTCTGGATTGTTTTGTTGCTGGGTGGGCGCAAGTCAAATCACCTGTTTTCTTAAAAGGATTTTCATGCGTGATCCTGAAAACTAGGAAATTTTGGCGAGTGTGATGATCAAGAATTTAGACACTGGGGAAGAGATCCCTCTGATCCAGGCAGAGGAGAAGCTTCCCACTGGGATCAACCCCTTGACTCTGCACATCATGAGGAGGACCAAGGAGTACATCACGTGCGTTTTTAGCCACAGAATCTTTCAGTCCCTACTTCACAAAGCAGCAGTTTTCAACCTCCCAAAAAGATTTTTTTTTCTTCCTGACGAAGCTGACATGTTGTTTTTCTTCCCTCCCAGGAATGATGCTGCACAGTCAGACGATGATGACAAATCTCAGCCTCCGCTGGCAGACACAGACGGAGGCAAACTCAAACAGAAAACGTAGGAGACTTCTAATCAGCGCGCTTGTTTTTCTTTTCCTTGCCACCATAAAGGCCAAATATAAACTATTTGTTGTTTCCGAACAGAACTCAGTTGAAAAAGTTCTTTGGCAAGTCTGTGAAAAAGGCCAAGCATCTTGCCGAGGAGTACGGAGAGAAGGCGGTCAACAAAGTGAAAAGTGTGCGAGATGAAGGTAAAGATGTGGCCATTCAAAGCACTTGTGCTGATGTTACTGTGTCATTTAAAATAATACATGTGATGATTTTTGCTGTTGGTACCCACAAATACATAAAACCATATTACAGTGTAAATGGTACAAGAGTAGCCAGGAAGAATCTGCAACAAAGATGAAAAAGTTTGTGACTTGTTGTCAAAATTTCTAGAAACGTGCCTATAAAATCTGAATACACATGCCGTTACTGCTGACTGTTTCAGTAGAATCAATGATCCCTTTGCTCTTCCTTTGTGCTCAGTGTTTCATACGGACCCAGATGACCCGTCCTCCAGTGACGATGAGGGGATGCCCTACACCAGGCCGGCCAAGTTTAAGGCGGCACACAGCTTCAAGGGTCCTTTCGACTTCGATCAGATCAAGGTCGTGCAGGACCTGAGCGGGGAGCACATGGTGACTGCTTCTTTTTTCTCATCCCGTGCTGGTTCTTTTCTTTTTTGTCACTGAGGCTTTTTCTTCTGAGATGTTGTGAAAGTCGGTTTAAGCAGATTCGTGCGTCTGTCTCTCGCTCAGGGTGCCGTTTGGACGATGAAGTTCTCCCACTGTGGGAGGCTGCTGGCAACAGCCGGACAGGATAACGTTGTTCGCATCTGGGTGTTAAAAACAGCTTTCGATTACTTCAATAACATGCGAATAAAATACAACACGGAAGGTAAATTTATCAGCTACTCGGAGTTCTTTCTCTTGTTGTTGAGTGGTGGTTTTTGTGCCCTGGATGTTCAGGCCCATTCCTCTTTTTGTGTTGTGGCATCTCTAGGTCGAGTTTCACCTTCTCCTTCCCAGGAAAGTTTATGCTCCTCTAAATCTGACACCGATCCTGGGGTGAGTGAGTGTGGCGTTCTCCACTGTGGCAAGAGGGACTGAGATGAAAAACAAAGTGTCTTAAACCGTGGAAGACTTGAAGTCTTTGTTTCTGAGGGGTCTCCTTTGTATTTCAGGCATGCTGTGTTCCAGAAGACCCCGACACAGAGGACAGAAATGCCCCTTTTCGTCAAGTCCCGTTCTGCAAGTACAAGGGTCACACAGCCGATCTGTTGGACTTGTCCTGGTCAAAGGTGAGCCTCTCATTATTATTGTCTGTTTAATTCTGCCCCCACCCCCCCTCTTTATGTATGTGTCAGAATCTCCTGTTTCTGGGGATAACCACCTTTGTCTGCCCGCGTCACCCCAGAACTTTTTCCTGCTGTCGTCCTCCATGGACAAAACGGTGCGATTGTGGCACATATCCAGGAGAGAGTGTCTCTGCTGCTTTCAGCACATCGATTTTGTCACAGCCATCGCTTTCCACCCCAGAGTGAGTCGAGTCACCTTGCATTACTCTTTCCAGCCAAAGTCAGACAGCTATTAATTCTGGCTCCCGCTCCGTATTTATAGTAACGATTTCTTCTTGTTTCGCAGGACGACCGATACTTTCTGAGCGGATCACTGGATGGGAAACTCCGACTCTGGAACATCCCGGATAAAAAGGTGGCTCTGTGGAACGAGGTGGACGGCCAAACGCGGCTCATCACCGCTGCCAACTTTTGCCAAAACGGGAAGTACGCCGTCATCGGCACATATGACGGTCGCTGCATCTTCTATGACACAGAGGTATCTATTTTGGCTACTTTCTGCTCATGGAGGCTTTGATTTGTCAGTCATATGAATGTTGAGCCTTTTTTTTTTTTTTTTTTCCCCATTTCTCAGCGTCTCAAGTACCACACTCAGATTCATGTGAGGTCGACCAGAGGCAGGAACAAAGTTGGCCGCAAAATAACCGGCATTGAACCTCTGCCAGGAGAGAATAAGGTACCGAGTGACCTTCAGAGCGAACCCCCCGTGTGGCTGACGTCCCAGTAATGAGGCGGCGGTATTCCAGTCAGACTCGGTAAAAACTGAAACTGTCCCCGCAGATTTTGGTGACGTCGAACGATTCCCGCATTCGGCTTTACGACCTGAGGGACTTGTCTCTGTCCATGAAGTACAAGGGCTACGTCAACAGCAGCAGCCAGATCAAGGCCAGCTTCAGGTGAGAGGGCGGGAAGAGTTCGAAGCAACATACAGGAAAAGCTCAAATTTTGGCGTTTCTGGAGCCGAGATTCCGAAAACATAATCTTATGCTTTGTCTCGTGAACCCGTAGCCATGACTACTCCTTCATCGTGAGCGGCTCGGAGGATAAATACGTGTACATCTGGAGCACTTACCACGACCTGAGCAAGTTCACGTCCGTACGACGGGACCGCAATGACTTCTGGGAAGGGATTAAAGGTGAGTGCAGTCAATGTGTTACAATTAGCATTCAGTGTCGCGCTGTGTCCCAGCCGTCTGAGAGCTTTGCTACCTCACAAGGTAAGAACAGATCGATCAAATTGCTAAACTGATTATTAGGCTTTCAGAATAAAAGCAAGGAGCAGTTTCCCCAAGTGTTAGACTGCATCTTGTTTTCATTTGATGCAATAAACTAATGTTTCCATAACTATCAAAGTCTCAGTCTTCTCCCCGAAGGAGATTCGTCACCACAAGTTGACTTTTTCGTGGTGTTTCAAACTTCTGGGAACATGTGCGGCACTTGTAGTATCGGCATCCCATCGCTTTGTCCCTCATGACTGACTGAATTATTGGTATTCTTTCAGCACACAACGCGGTGGTCACCTCAGCTGTTTTCGCGCCCCACCCGAACCTCATCGTTCCGCAGGAAGCTGGAGCCGAGAAGCCAGAAGCAGAGTGCAAGAGCCTGGACTCCACCGACTCTGAAACGATACCCTCAGGTCCGTCCGCCCGGCCCCCCGATCACGGGAGGAAAGCGTCGAGACACCGACGCCGTCGTCTCATCGCTGTCAAACTGTGTTGTTGTTTGCAGGAGCCCTGAAGACGGATCACACGGAGGTTCTTCTCTCTGCTGACTTCACCGGCGCCATCAAAGTTTTCATCAATGTAAAGAAGTACTGAGCACTTCAGAGACTCCTCAGCTCTCGTCCGACTGTCGGAAACACGTTGTGGGGACGCAGGACAACCTATCGGACGGCTTCACGGCCACTCAACTACCGAGAGGTCGTAGTTGAGAGAAAGCTGTCTGCAGCCTTTCCAGGAGAACAGGGACCTAAAGCGAAAGACGAGGGAATAGGTGGAAGCCATGGACTCTTATCGATGGACAGGGCGAGATGCCCCGTCGCACTTCTATTTTTTACCTTTCATACCAAGCTACTGTGAATGGTTTGGCATCGAAAAAAGGGGGGGACTGGAAATTTGTGCGTGCCGTTTGAGCTGAAATTAATCTGCTCGGAGGCGTTCAACGTCACGGTTCGACCCGAGTGTAGCTAAACAGCCGTTGCTAACTGTGTGGACATCAAGCTTTTGGCTCCAGCGTGTCACATAAACTTAGTTCTCCGTAGTGACGCCAGACCCGTGAGTCGACTTTTTTCGTGGTCCTGCTTACAGGTGTGTAACCATTTGTCTGGAGATCGAGGTGGATCGAGACGTCGTTCACACATTCTTTGTGCCTACAGAATCTAGATTGCTTTTTTCTAAATCCAACTAGTGAAGCGTTCCACTAAAGATAACAGTTTTCCTGCAGCAGTTAACAGCGAATCCACGGTTCAGGAGTTGTGTCTACTGTTACTAATGAGCAGAGCTGGACTTCTTCATTTCTTTTCTCTCTGAAACAATACTGGCTCTTAAGTACTTTTGATACACGTCTTTGTTGAATGAAAGCACATTCATTATAATACTGTAAATTTTCCTGTGTAACATTGCGTACCTACTGCTTTTGTAAACAAAATGATGCTCCTACTTTCCTCAATAAAAAGAGAAATCCACGCGAACCAAACGAGTGCACAGTTGGAACCTTTTCCACACTGAATTCAGCAGAGTCACAGAAAGCCAAAGAAACCCAGATGCTTTGATCCTTTTTTGGACATGTTCACCACACATGCACATCCATCACAATCTGTGATTTATTAAGTGTCATAACTTTGCAGCAACATTTGCGGTTACCATCTTAAAAACAAAACAGAACAAAAAAATATATATAATTAGTTACAGTGTTCAAACATCTTCATAGAAAAGAGTGCTGAATCTTGCGTGGAGAGTGGGAGTTGGAACCAGGTAGACTGACGGATGTTCAGAAGCTCTGCGGAGGTGCTTTGTGGAGTTCATTGTCACCAGCGGCAGGCCGACACAGCGGAAGTACATGATGAGCATGAGGTGGTCCCGGGCTGCCCGTCAGTGTTTGCTCTTCTTGGCCTTCCTGTGGGAGCGATGCGGTGACCGGGACCTGGACTTCTTCTGGACTGGAGACGGCGACCGCGAGCGCTTGGACCGTTTGGGGGATTTATTCCTGAAAAACACGGGACAACGTGAACAAGTGAACCGGAGAACGAGGAGAGGACGCGCGCTGATGCAACGGCTGTTCCACTTGCTTGAGGGGAGAGATGCTTCTCGATTCCCGGGACTGGTCACCGCTCCGTTTTCTATCGCCGTCTTCCATCCTTCGGCTTCTTTCTTTGTTCTTTCTGTCTTCCTTCGACCGCTCTTTGGACTTGGTGACCGATCGCTCGTTCTTTTCTTTATCTTTCTGAAACTCCTACAGCCCACAGAAAACACAGGGTTGCATGTGTGCTTTGAAATGACTGCTCAGAAAGATGAAAGACACATTAGAATACAAAAATGAAAGACTTATGAAGAGGTGCATCTAAAAAAAACTCCACACATCATCCAAGCTACACAAAATTAAGTGCAACTAGGCTCTCTTCCCTGTAGATGGCGCACTTTCAACATCTGCATACAGTGACGGGATCATGAGGAGGTTGTCCCTGGGCTCACCTTCTGCAGCAGCTTGTTTCTGTAGTGCTCCACTTGTTGCTGTATGCTCATGCCAGATTTCCTCACCCGTTTCCCAGATTCCAGCTCATCCTGGATCTTCATGACCCTCACCTGTGAGCCACATCGAAGCATTGCAACAGTGAAAGAGAAATCTAAGTGTCAAGTCAAAGGTATCATGGTGAAGGAGGATCAGAAGTCACTGATCCCGGCTGTCCTGTCAAATCGATCCTACATAACGATGCGTTTGAAAACCCGGCACTTGCCTCCAGCTCCCTCAGCTTCTTCCTTTTGCTTTCAGACATTTGAAAACTTCGGAGCGAGCTTTGGAAACCGGCGCTGTCATAGTTACAGGACTCCTCGCTGCTGTCACTCTCCGAGTCTTCATCTCCATCCTGTGAGTTGCCGCTGGAAGAACGATGAATTTTGAAACCGTGTCAGCATCGCTCCCGCACACGTTTGATACGCTGAAACACACTTCTGAGGGCCTCACCTGACGTTCACCTCATCTTCACTCTCCGGCTCCACAACAGTGTCCCACTTAGACTCCGTTTTAACTGAGAGAGAAAACAGAACACTGAGCAGGAGCACAGAAACGATCGGTGACTGAACTCTTCGCGACTTGTCTCACCTTGAGGAAACGTCTCGCTGTCTCCTGTCTTCTCCCACTTGGATAAAGGCACTCTGGATAGAGCAGCATTGCTCTCGTCTACTGTGAAAACAGAAGGGCATGCGGGTGAGGACAGGGACATGTTCATTCGATGCTCTGAGACGAGGCAGAATCTTGTTAACGTTGATGTCGATGGGCCCTTGCGAGGAGACTTGCAGGTAACACTCATATGCAAATAAAGAGTGCACACTGCACAGTCAGCTCTCAGCACATGAGCAGGTAGGTCAGCGTATCGATGCAAGAGGCATTCATGAACGGATAACTGACATGAAGCTGTGAACTCTAGTATGTGCTTTTTCAATGAGAGGGGCTCACAGGGCATTCCATCAATGTCATCGATAGCGGCTCCTAAAGGAACGCCGTCGATGTCATCCACGGGGGCTCCATCCAGAGGGTCCCAGCCCAGAGGGCAGCCGTCGAGGTCGTCTCCTGAACCTCGGTCCAAAGGTATCCCATCAATGGTTGTGCTGTCCAGAGGAGCGCCGTCGAGATCGCCGGTCACTTCCTGCAGGGAAAACCAGACCACCACACCTCAGCCTAAAACCTCCTTAAAAACAGGCATTTTATTGACTGGAATAGGGGGATTTATATTCGGCTCGCCTCCTCCGTCTCCGTCGGCTCCTCTCCTGCTTTGGCGTAGCCCAGAAAGATGTTCTGAAGGTGGATGAGATACGGCTCTGGGTATATGGCCCAGTCCTCCCAGGCTCTAAAACAGACCATAACCTTTTGCTGTGGAGACAGGACATGAAGATCAATCCGGGTTTGTTGCTGTCCTCTTGACAAACGTCCTCATGTGAGTAAAAACAAACCGCCTGTTTACCTTGAACTGTTCAGCCTGCAGTCGGGCTTGGATGTTTTTGTGCGCCGCGTTTAGGTCTCCAAATATCTGCATTAGCTTGGTTTCAAAACTGAAAAGAGAAACACTTCAGCATCGACAGAGTGGAACCGAAAACTGAGAGTGTCTCAGTGGAACTGAGGAGATTTTAAGATGTTCTTACTATTTACGATAATATGATGCACCGGCCACTTTGGCACACGAGTTGTGCAGGACGTCGGACACGAGATATAATCGAGCGATCTGTGGGTCGAGACCGAAAAACATAAATAAGACCTGACCAATGAGAAGGATCAGTTGTTCTCTGAAGAAAAAAAGGAGAGAGACTGACTTTTTTTTGGAGGGGCGTCTGCAGTAAGGAAAAAGAGTCCGTAATGTGTCCCACGACTTCCTCGGCTGCGTCGGCTCGGTCGAGACAGAACAGCATGGCGTTGGCGATGTCCTCCCTGCTGGGAGTGAGCTCTTTGAGCAGCGTCTCCAGTCTCTGTTTGTGCCTGGACGGAAGGAAGAGGGACGCTCAACTCCACTGACGCTCTCAGCACCGACGTCACAACACGCGCCGGATGGACTTACTCAGCCCGGAGCTGTCCTTTCTTCACTTCCTCCTCTGGAGACGCGGCGTCCTCCACGTCCTCTCTGTCGTCAGCTCTCTCAGAGTAGTTGTTCAGCATGGGGGGTCTCCACACTGAGCCCCCCCGGAACATGCGAAAGTCCGACGTCTTCCAATCCGTCGGGGACTCTCCCTGGACCAGAAGTCATTTCATTTTTACTTTGCGTAAACAGCTATTTGCAGTGGAATAAATATGTGCGACACATCGGGGACAAACCTGGAGGATTGAGAAGAGTTTCCAGCGATAATAAACGTGATTCTGACTTTTGTTGTCGAAAAGGAACCTGAGAAAACAAAAGGAGGCATAAAATAAACACACGCTCATCCTCTGAAGTCACACAGGACGGACAGAGAGAGAGCTGCGCACCCACCTGTAATCTGGATTGTTTTTCTCCTTGTTCATTATTATGGCTTCGAACACGGGCCCTTCACGCACCACAAACTCTACCATCCTGTGAATAAGGAACAAAAGGTTCCTGTGGAGACAGAGGGCCTTATCAGACCAGGTTCAGTGTCCGTGCACACTCAGCTCTGGGAGCTCTCCTCGCAGCGAATTAATGGCCCGTGAATACGCTTGTTGGCTGACTGTGTCCAACGTTTATTGTTTTAGGTCTAATAAATATATGACCACAAGTTATGACTGCACTGCTGCTCTTTACAAAAGACCCGAAAGTGTAGATTAATAAAGTGGGCTCACTGATTTCATATCAGAGGTGAAAAAACGAATATTTGTCAATAAACTAACATTGACTTTAGGAGTTGGGAGCACTGATCCTAATTTCAAAATGAGTCCTTTTTTGTAATTTCCCAAAAAACATGTTAGCAAACTCACATGAGAATTCATGCGAGTTGAAAGTTTTTCGAGAAACATTTTCAGCATGTGACAAGTGAGCTTCAAGGTGACGGCCTCTAGAACCTGGATCCAGCTGGAACACCAGTGTGGAGTATGTTCATGCAATGTCAGGTCTGCATCACCACGACAGCTCCACTCATTAAGACCTTCTCCAACCCTGGAGCACCACCAGGCTCGATTCATGGAGCAGCCATGAATCTGTCCAAACAGTAGTCTGTTAATGCTCGACTCTTTGAGCCCTCTTGCTGTATCGGTCTGCAGTGTCTCAGCCAACCCAAGAGAAACCCAGAGC
>JASSRZ010000006.1:7989746-8005256 GCA_032164315.1 Malacoctenus gilli
TAAACCAAAACAACAGAGTTTAACAGGTCCAAAACCACACGCCACATCCAAACCTGCACACCTTTTTCTTAAGCTCTTCTTGTTCTTTCTTTGTGAGCGTTTTGACTGGAGCAGCTGGTTTTCCTTTTTTATCTGCCATGCTCAAACTGCAAAAACACAAAGAGACAATATTCATCTTAGGTGAACAAATCAACCAGAGAATTTTCTCTCGGTATGTACAAGTGAGCACATAAGACATGTAATAGAATAGAGAAAAGAGAAAAGAGATGCAGGTCATCTACACAGCTTCACAGTTGAGAGATGAGTGCACACCCCAAGGAGCTGCGGTCACTTCTTGTAATGAAAAAATAGGATGAGGGAAAAGTGTGAGAAACAGCGATTTCTGCTGGGATGTGTGGAAAACAGGCGCAGGTGCCCCCCCTCCCCGAGTGTGGGAGCAGGGGAGAAGCGAGGAAACGATAGGAGAGCGGTATAGAAGACAACAAAGAAGATGGGAAAGAAGTTTCAGGGTCAGGCGCAGTACAATAACAAAAACAAAAGTGAGTAAAATGTTCTGAGAACAATGAGTGAGTGTTCTACTGGCTGCAAAAGATGCTTCGTGCAGGCCTGCCAAATGGTTGAATAAAATAATTGACTAGAACAGACATTTCACACCATAAGCACTCATGTACATGATATGAGATGAACCTAGAAGGGTGAAGTTGAGGTATGTAAAAAGCCCGATTCCTGTTTATTATTATGCTGTCCTGATTTCTGGCATTGTGATGCTTGGCTGTGTCTCATTTCTCATATGGTAGCTGACTACAATCTGTATCCAGCAGGAAACACAACACCCAAAACCTTGGTTGTGTGCTGACACAGTGAAACAACATCCTAGTTTTCATTTAGACTTCTCTTTGTTAAACGTTTATGTTTCCTATACCAAGACCTAGATCTCACAAAAGGCCCCAAAACACAGGAACAGACTTCAGACCTGCAAGGCATATGCAAAACAGCCCAAACGTGTAATCATAATGAAGATGCAAACACACTATCTCAATGACATTTTTAACCCTGCATTGCTTCTGAATTCTAACCCTGGACTTTCCTGCAACTGGATTCGGGTTTTGTGAGCTCGTTTCTCATGTTTAGGGCCAAGTTTGAGTGCCCCAAAATGTGTTTGGTATCACTAATGAGCTGAAAAGACTTCACGTAAAGGTTTTCAAATCAACAGTTCGTCCCTATGAAGCTGTGCTCTCTTGAGAGTCACGAACGGGGATGTAGCAGACACAGGTGATGAAGAACTCATAGAAGTGGCTTTCCTCAAACAGAAGCTTTGCAAATTCAACAGCACAACTGAAAAAACTACACAGTTGCTGCTGCTGCTGCTGTTGCTAGCTGCACACACACTTCTGTAGAGAGGGGAGGGACCACAGGGGAGTAACAACACTCAAGTTAGCGACAGAACGTATAAAAATGTGATACATTTAACCCCATGGTAGCCTTCAAATCGTGCCCTCAAGTTGTTTCAGCCCTCTGAGCAGCATGACTCGGGTTTAAAGTTGCTCTGGTTGACTGCAGACCATTATTTCCCTTGGCTAAGGCTAACTAGCATGAGCGTTTAGCTTAGCAACCTCTCGCTAGACAACACGATAAAATGGTAAGATACCCGAGCCTCAGCTTTACACCAGTCCGGCTGCATACAGCGGACGTATCTCCGTTAATCAAGACCACAGCAGCCTTGCAACTCGTACGGCTGGCCACATGTGTCCATGGTAATCTTGTGCTAACGGTGGACAGTTGCTGTAGCCGAGCTAACAGAACACTATCATGTCTTGCAACGCCACAAAGCGACGGTTGACCACACAAACACAGTCGGAGTCCATCGCGCCACACCGCATGCACACGACAGCTGCGTACCTGAGCGAAAAAACTCGCACTTACACCGCGTCCGACGCTACTGCTTCATCATTTTGGTGGCCACGGACGACTGTTTGGTCTCTCAACTCTGCAGCCGAGATGATCCGCCCGGAGCTCCGCGGAGAGGACGCCTGCTCGGTGTCCGTGCGTCAATAAACGACTCTGTGTCTGCATCCACGCTCGTGTATGAAGCACACAGCCTCTATTTCCACTGAGAAACCTCCTAATTTTTCCCCCCAGGTGAAGTCTAAATCTTCCTCTGCGTGCTGCAGCATCCGTGCTTCTCTCCCTCTCGTGTGTGTTTGCGTGTGTGTGTGATGTGGTCACCTGCTGCACAGCAGGAGGCGTCACATGTGTCACATCTGGCCTCCTCTAATCACTGGAGTTTATTCTGGTTTAGTGTCAACTATATATTTAAAGGCATTACTCATATCGTGGCAAAACGCATCATTAGCTTTACCTCGGGGGCATTTTTCTGAACCCTTAGTGCTCTTATCTTTTAATTCAATTTTCGACCCAAAAAAGCATCAGAAAGTAGAACCAGTGAGCTTTATGCCCATCTCTTTTCCCTCATACAATACATGATTTCATCGTTGTTGAAGATAATCCCAGGGCTTTGCCTGCTCAGACGTTGTCAAGGTGAAGTTGTATGTTGGTCTGTGGGGGAAACAGTTTGGGAGCTGCTGCACCACAGCACAGCTCCTCTTGTTTGAATGGAGGGCTTCAGTTTACAGGCAGGAATGAGAAATCAAATGCTCCACAGTGACAATGGTGTTTGAAAGCTGGAAAAGGTTTTTTTTTTCCCTTTTATTGATTTTTTTTTTTAAACTCTTGTCTTTGTGAACTTATTCCTCCATCCAACTATCCTCTGGTGCATCCAAGCAAGAGTCACAGGAGGCTGCAGTCTGCCCCAGACAGCACCACATGCAAAGGCAACCTTGTCCATCAAACAGAATGATAAACAATCTCATACACCCTGAAAGCTGACTTATTGTTACCCAATAGTTCTCAGGAGGGAGTTCTTGTGTCAGGTAGAAGTAAATCATTATCCATTCTTTTTGTTTGGTTTTTTATCAGCCAACTACTTTTATTTATTTATTTATTTATTTATTTTTTACATTTTTCACCATCAGGTTGCACAGTGTTCCATTTTTTGTTTCAAAAACATATCTTCACTGGTAGATCTGATCGACTGACCTGAATAAAGTCCCAAAGCAAAAGCCATGTATCACCTCTTCACATTTATCTTGTAATTAATAGAGGCCAGACCATGGCTGGTCAAAAAATGCACCTCCAAGACAACAAGGTGCATGCTGGGACGCTTTGGAGCCAATGTACTTGAGTTGACTGTAGCTGTGTGCGGTCAGAGGTGAAAGAGGGGCTGACCTGGGGACTGTTTAGGGGTGCTTGGGCGGATCAAAGGGGCGTTTAGCCCACTTTAGTTGGAAATTAATGTGCCTGTTACGACCCACACTTGTACTGGTTGAAATCTGCTCCAGTGAAAGATAACACTGTGGATGTCTGCACAGGGTCGTTATTCTTAACCAGGAGTTTCAGCAAGAAGCAGACGATAACTCGATGAACTGTGAGGCAGTAACATACATTAAAAACATATAGATGATGTGCATTATTTATGCGGGTCAGTCAGATGATGAAAGTGGGACAACTAATTAAAAACATGCACCATGTTGATTTTCCAGCATGAGTGCCTAAATATTAATGCACCAAGCTGAGGATCATTTTTCTAATTTATATATACGTTGCTGCAAAAAATGCTTGATTCTAATTCTCCATTTGAAAAAATCAAACTGGAGGTTTTGTCAATTTTGATTCACACTGAAACAGACACAGCTCTTACTAAAGATGTTTAAAGTAATCCTTATGCCACAGCATGCTCATAACTAATGCATGTCTCATTCAGGGGGACGTGGCACCACCTGACTCTCAGTGTTGCCCCAGTAATTAGTCTGATGGAGTATTTTATCACAGTGATCTCTCTGTGTGCATCTCCAACCATCTACACAAAGCCTGCAGTCAGATTGAGCAAATCGGGGAGTGTTTCAGCCTCGCAGCCTGTCTGCGGCTGAGGTTTGGTGTTCCTGGAGAAGAGGTGGGTACTACCAGGTGGGGAAAAAGGGGGTAAAAGCCTAAAATGGCCACCATACCCTGCTCATCATCACCATCACTACCACCAGTAGCAGCAGCGGCAGCAGCATCAGCCCCTCACAAGCCCATCCCCTAGCGTCCGTCCCGGGAATGCACGCTGTATGCGCATGGGCGGAGAGACTGCCGCTGTGCGCTGTTATTATTGTAAGAGTAATTTCTTTTTTACGAAAATGGCGTCTAGTCAGGGAGGTGTGGGAGCTGTCACTGCTCTACAAAGCCATCACTACCCGGGCGGACCTCACTGGAGCCCGGGCATCAGCCAGTACCAGCACCAGCACCAGCAACTGCAGCAGCAGCAGCAGCAGCAGCAGCAGCAACAGCAGCAGCAGCAGCAGCACCACACGGCCCGCAGCCTGGACCGGACTCTGGAGGATGCCGTGTGCTCAGGGATCCTCAACCTGAGCGGCAGGAAGCTGAGGGAGTACCCGGGGATGAGCTACGATCTGACCGATACCACACAAGCAGGTGGGTTGGGCAGTGCGTGCGCGCTCGGACCGGGGCGTGGATCGCCAGCGAACGGGTCCGCTTTGTATGGGAAATGTGCTGGTGGATCAACGCGTGCGTAAAAATGCAGCATGTCCGCATTGTGCGTGGATTTTGTCTGATTTTTTCCCCCAACGTGTAGCTGACTGTTTGGAGTGAACACTCCTGCCAATTAGTGGACTTCGGTAATCACGCGAAGGGGCACATCCTGATTGTAACCGCGGTCCAGCCGCGCTCTTGTGTCGGTCTCAGAGTCTGAGGGGCTCGGCTGCTGTTGCGCTGGTTGTTTAGGTCGACGCCAGTAGGACTCGGCAGCCCCCCATGAGAGACACGCGAAGGAGACGGCAGGCGCACCCAGGCGGGCGCCCGTGCAGCGGCTTGCACGCCGAGCTGCGGTTGATTTGTCACCGGGAAGCACGACATGAATGAAAGCTGGCCTCGGAGATTAAAATGCACCCAGGAAATGATTTTGTTGGGGGGGACTATTTGCGACGTGCACGTGTTTTTCCTTTTTTTCCGTTCATTTTGGGCACAACCAGACAAAAGATGCAGGGTACACGCAGCCTCACCCCCTGCCTCCTGCCCGCCTGCATGGGTGGATGTGCCCATATAGGGTTAAATGGCTCAGACGCGCGGAAGGTCTGCTTCTCCATTCTGCTTCTCGTGCGCAGACCTATTACTGAATAGTCTTCCTCTGGGTCACCTTATTCCGGAGGCAGGTCAGTATTACAGTCACGTTTTCCGTAAGACGCGCTGAGTCGGGTCGTACATACTAAGTTTTATGAGACCTGGTGGGGTTTTTTTTTTGCAGAGCGCACGCCCATTGGGTGAGACCTGAAGGACTCCAGGGGAGACTGAGGAACTGATAAAGACTGCAGGAGAGACCTCGTGCAGAAAAAAATGTGCGATTGTGCTTCTTTCTGCGCTGTCGGCAGATTGAATAAACAGCAATTAGACGAGATTAAATCCATCATCCTGTCATCATCGGCATCATTTAGAAGGAGCTGAATCTCACAATGAGGGTCCCCTCCCCTGATGTGTACACGTGCCATCTGGTGTTCCTCTGTCATGTCACTGGTTTGCTATGGAGCGGAGACCCCTGGGAGTTCCAATTTTCTGCTTCAAGAACGCACCACCTCCAGACAGTATTTTTCTTCTGAGAATGGTCAGATTTCACTGAATGTTATCGACTCTATCCAAGTAAAATAGTTCATCGTACCTTCACCCTGAATATTCTCCTCCCCCCTGGGGAGCAGTCATGGATTGGGAACCGGTTTAGTGGACATTTCAGGCAATACTGAACTATAGATTTTTTTTTCCTGTTTGTGCCGATCGTTGGGTTTCAACCCTCCAAGCAGCCAGTCTGATGTTCGTTGCTCTCACACTTCTCAGACTTCTATGATTATTCACGCGGCCCTGAAGAGACGGACACGTAAACTGTTCACAAGCTGCAGACACAACAGGAAGTTTGTGTGAACTATTTGTGGACTGCTGGCTGCTTGGCCATCTTGTGTCATTCTGCTCGAATGCAAATCCGTCTCCCCTCTTCCTTTTTTTTCTTCTTTGAGACCACCCTCAAATCTGTCACGTCCGGTGAGGAGCCTCTTTGTGAATTAGGTGCAGTTATCCAGGCTAGACATTATGTGACGCTGACAGCGATAGAGGGAGATATGAGGTGTTACATGTCTGCCACGCCTCTCGCTTCTTGCTCTGACTGCGACTAATTCCGAAGCTGTGACTGCTGCAGTGTTTCTCGCCGTCGCCTTTTCTCTCTCACGTCCTCGTTCTTCTGCCGTCTGGAATGAAAAGGTGTGCCAGAAGGAAGTGTCACTTTCTCATGTGCAACAAGAGATCCACGCCTCCCAGTGCCGAGTTCCTACAACCATCACTGTCTCCGGGCTGTGAGGAGATACTGTGTCACAGTCCTGCACACACACGCTTTACATTCCCATGGTGTGACAGGAATGCATCAGGAGACCGAAATAAAGGATAAGCTCCTTTCAGTGCAGTCTTGTATTTCGGTAACGAAAGTGAAGCTGCAAACTCGAAAGAAAAAATGAAGTGAAAGTCCAAAAGCGATCCTCGTTTAGCATTTTTTCGATCTACTTTCGAGTGGTGGTTAAAGCCACAAGTCTGTTGGCTCTTTGAGCAACTGAGTAGTCCCACTCATGCTGATTTTTTTTCTTGTTGTGTGTCCAGCCCTTTTGCTCGTTAGGAAAGCAAAGCGAGCCGGGTTTAATAAGCGGCCTCCGCCTGACAGCCGAGCAGCAGGGGGAGAGCGGCCCGCTCACACCGAGGTGTCTGTTTGCCGCGTGTGTCACTGGCGCTTTGTCTCCACTCGGTTGGTTTTCTCATGGGAAAGTGAGAAAGGCGCTCCGAGATGCTGCCCCGACCTTGTGGAGAAGGGCAGGAAAGCGACGCGATGCGACGCGCCGACCCGGGCGGGACGTTCAGGTTCAGATCCCAGTGCTCGCCACTCCCGCCTGCCATCGCCAAGGCCCCCAGGGGGGGACACACATGTCAGGGGTGTGAGGCGCTCTCACTGAGGTGGGCTGTTTGCTTGTCCGCATTATGCTCAGCTCGCAAAGTGTGGACCAGCTGGTGTCTTGTTTGTGTGGCAACTCCGAGGAATGTTCATGGACACTTTCAAAGTGTTTGTTTGCCTTTTTGAGAGCGTCATTTGGTTACTAAGCGGCTGAAATGTGAGTTATTTTCAGGGAGCAATTGTGCCATAAAACAAAGACGAATGTGTCTGAAGAAGCAAGCTGCAAAGGCCAAAGTCAACAACAAAAAGGGAAGAAATGAAACTGCAGCTTCAATTTACTTTACAGAGACACGCATGAAACAGCTTTGCGAACTGAATCTAAATATATTGATGAAATGAAATGCTGACAAAGTTTGTTTTCAGCTCCAACCACTGCCTTCATTTTTACACAAGCAAATTGGAACTCAAGACCAGACAACAAAACTCTGGTCAGTTTGCTGGGAAGTGAATGGTGCCGTGTTGCGTTTGCCATGCTGAAAGGTCACTGGACTATTAAGCAGATGTGAACAGGAGAGAGGAAGCGACGTGCAAACTGTCGCGAGGCCCACTTTGTAACTATAGCAACACACGGCAGTCCTTTCGCTTTCCTGGAATCCCGTGTTTGGTCCCGACCAATCAACCGGCCCGATTTTCTTCCTCTTCGTGAAATTTTTTCCCTCCTCATCAGTGCGTGTTTGAGATAACGCTGCTGCCAACAAGTAGTCGTGAAAGGTGTCAAACGTTTGGCCTTCGGCACCCGGTCCAACCGATTCTCAAATCTGGACTTTACTCAACACCCTCGGCTGTAATCGAAGAAGGCACGATAAAGAATTTAGCGCGAAATGCATTAAATGTATAATTTGTGTGATTTAAATGTGTGAATTTTGTCAGTAAATGAAAAGGAGGGTATGTGTAACAGTCAGCATAGTGTGATGCAAAACCTCATGTAGGCTCCTGTCGAGTGTCACGCAGAGCTGCTCGAAACAGGTGGCGACATGTACGCTGTACATTCACAAGAATCTGTGTGATTCAGAGCCCAAAGTGATTCTCCCACCGTGCCTCCACATTCCTTAGGAAATGCAAGCCTTCAAGGACGAGCGGCACAAGGGCACCGTTGTCACGCGGGCATTCCAGGAGTCAATCATCAACCTGTGTCAATATTTTACTCTGCATTAAAGTCCAAGTTTGATGCGGAGTGGAGTGGCTGCAAGACTCCAGGAGCTGGAGGTTTTCTGAAAAACACAACAAAGCGCATCGTGACCAATATTTGATGCTTGGTCACTTCCCCTGACCTATGATCGTTGCTCCTGTTCACGGTTGAATGGTTCAGCTCTGCTGGTACTGCTGGGAGGCTCCAAGATACAGCAACAAGCAAGAAAAAAGCACAAAATAGAAAGAAATGTTAAGAAACTGCTTTTTCTTTTTTCAGGAAGCAAAAATCCCAATTCAGAGTGTTGTGATGGTTTTGACTTCAAGACTCCAAATAGACACAACTAATGACAAGTAAATGTAACAAATGCTCTTTTAGTTTGTTGAGCTGGAGGAAAGCCAGTACTTCTGTGCTCTGACTACCGAGACACCTAAAGAACCTGATGGGAAACTGACGTCACAAAGTGAACGCTGGCGGACGGAATTTGATGCCCAAACTCGATGTCTGTTTCAAGCGCGTCAATTTTTATGGACAATCCGCAGTCCGTCTCAGAAGAGCGTCTTGCTGTTGTTTTTGTTATTGATTTTGTCCATCATTTCACCGTCGCCTCATGAATCATTCATGTTTTTTCTTAATACCACTCTGTGTAATGTACCTCATGCTGATTTATCTCTAAATGATTTATTCACCTGATCAACAAAAGTATGAAAGGGAAAATGTGGAATAGTGACTTTGTACGACTTGACAAATGTAAGTCGTAAGATTGAACTGCTCACAAGAAGAAGAGAAGGCTGCGTTTGTTGTAATAGATTTTTAGAAGATCCCCCTGTCAGATCAGATCACGGCAGCCACGCTTCCCGCCTGTAGCTTCGAGCTCCCAAAACATGCAGCGGGGGTCCGAGGCTCGACCTGTGACTGTGTTGAGCTCGGTCGGCCGCTTCATGTCCTGAGGTCAAAGACCGAATGCAAGATGAAGTGTGAGAACCAAAATAAAAAATTGGAAGCACCTTAATATTTCATATCTTAAGTGCTTCGTGCGTCGTCATGTGGATAATTATGTATGAATGAGCCCTTCTGCTTCATGTGTTGTGAGTGTGAAGCCACTGAAGCACTGAAGGTTTCAGCGTTTATTGGGTGTCCCGTGGAGCAAATGTGGGAGTGGTTTTATAGCTTCTCTCTGAGCGCGATGTATGCAGTTAGCGTGACTGCGATTACAAGCACCTGCCCCCCCCACCCCCACCCCCAGACCCCTACCCGGCAGAGTACAATACCACCGTACAGGAGCAAACGCAGCTGATCCAAAGAGCATCCAAGCGGCAGGCAAAGCCAGACTGAAGCATCTGTGATCGTCACCCCATATGGCTCAGATCTCCCTCTCAGGCACCTCGAGGTGTGCGATCGTCAGACAGCCCAGTTCACAGTCAGACAGACTGTATTTTCCCACAGAAGGTACCTGTCAGCCCCCCCCGGAACACACGGCGGTGCTGTTAGACCACACCCACAACCTGCCAACCGTGGTCACATCTGTGGCAGGGTGCAGTTAATTAACCCCAATTAATCATGCTTTTGTCACGTCCCCTGCCTGTTTCCTCTAACCTGATCCCCGAGGTGATGCAGGCAATTTTAGCTTTATGGCTCTTTGATTGGGATTGTTTGTTCTCCACAATGGATGTCCTTTTTTTTACGGTTTTAATAAAGACGAGTGAATGTTTATTGTAGAGTGAGAACCCACCTTCTCGCTGCAGAAGCAGGAGAACCTCTCTGTACTGCACAGTTTCGCTGCGTCACGGGGGAACATGACCGGACATCATCCTCCTGCTTGGCCATTATGAATGAATAGATTGCTGAAACGGAGCGAGGGCTCAGTGGAGTGGCGCCTCGGTGCCAGAGTGCTCGTCTGCCTGGCTGACCCTGTCCTGCGGGGGCCTTGGGCGACCAGCAGGTGGATTAAAGACCCACCGAGGGCTGCAGATGGTGCGTGGCTCCGGCTGGAGGGGGGAGAGAGGGGATGGGGACGGACAGGCATACAAAGACCTTCTCCTCCCACCCACCCCCCATTTGCCATCGACCCACATGATTTCACTGCCACACAAGAATCCCCAGTTGTGTGTGGGGGGGGATGAGGGGGAGTGGCGGGTGGATGAGCGTGTTTTCTGGATACAGCTGAGCGTACGGCATCAAGGTCCAAGCCTCAGGGAGAAGGGGGAATTTACCCTTATTGGACAGCGAGTGCACACTGTGACCTCAGCTTTGGTCTTTCCCCATGTGGCAGCTTCTGCTTCCCTCCACCTCTTGACTTCTTTTCCCTTTGTGCTGCTGACTGACTCATGGTCTGCTTCTCACTTCCGCTTACAGGCTGCCGTCAGGCCATGGCTGCAGGCTGAGTCGCTGTCACAGCTGTCGTTAGTCATTTCAAGCTCAAAATGAGTCCCTTCAGAACCCGACCACAGTTTTCCTGCCCTCAGAGTCAGGCTGTGGGGTCCGTCGGAGCTTTAAAATGCTCCCGGAATAAAGGATCTTGTGTCTTCCACGTGCTAATGCAGCTACACTAACGGAGGTCAGTCAGTGTTTGCGTTCAGTTAAGCCCTTACAGCCTAATTGTTTAATAAAGAGTGGTGGCCACATGTAATTGCGTGCATTAAGAGGATGGAGGTGCAGGAGTGTTTGCTTTTCCAGCAGTAAAGGATGAAGCACTTCAGATACACAGGACAGTATAATTGAAAGCTTTCTGTTTATCTGGGGCTGTGCAGCTCCTCAGATAGGTCTCTAATTATCTTGTCACCCAGAGATAATTCAGAAGACAAGACACACACACACTCTCGCGCTCACACACACGCACGCACACGCACGCACACACGCAAGCGCACACACATACACAAATTTGTAGAGACCAGATCGATATTCGTCTGAAGGTGAATCCTGCACAAAGCAAAGCAGCCTTTGCACGTCATGTTGTCACAAGCATCGCGTATGCTTGTGCTTCCTCCTTAAATAGATGCTCTTTGTGTCAGAGCTTGTTTTGCAGAAATCAGAGAAAGCAGAGGCAACATGATATGGATTGTGTCTGGCCCTTTCTCTCGCTGTGGAAACAATAAAGCAGCCTCACAGAACAAAGCGGCGCTGCTCAACCTCTGAAAACATGCAGATAAAAACCACTGAGCGGTATCTCCAGAAAGAACCTGGTTGGCCACCAGAAGGAGATGAGGTTCTGGCACGATGCGAAATTGCGATGTGGTTATGTTCGTGTAGGGCAACGGGTACTCGGAGCCAGACTCCTGTTTGACGTTAGTCAAGTGAGATGAGATGCACTTAGTTCAAGCTAAAGAGGTGAAAACGCGAGCGAAACTCTCGTAGACCTGTTTCCACCACTGCTAGACATTTGGAAATCACTAGATGTTCACGACTACCTTTGCTGTCTTGCGATTTTCTCCTACTCGGATAAATGTAGGACGTGAATGACGGAACGCTGTGTAATGAGCCTGACCAGCACTTTCTGCTCGAGTGTACTCCTTCTTCTCCACGTTCGTGGGCAAGAGAGCGCGGCTAGTAAATATTTCATCATCAGAGGCAGATGTGAGTGGGAGGCAGAGCTTCATTGACTGGAGCTAAGATTACATTCATGTCCCGGTTACAGAACGAGAGCAGCAATTCCAGGGGTGATGAATGCAGGCGTTATGATCCTGCAGCAGATTCAGCATCCCGGCCTCGGGAGCAGAGCGCACGAGTTGGAGTGTGGCTTGCCTTAACTGTGTCACATACTGTAAATCCTGCAGCCAGTTTACAGACCTTTATTGTCCCAGACCCTCATATTTAATAACATCTCATGAGGGTCACATGAAAAACTTGCTGCATATAGAAGCAATATGAGAAGAGTGCATGAATCAAGGCTCGACAAAAGGGATAAAATCACAATGCAGATCTCCTCTTTGTGTTTTCACTTGTCAAAAAATGGATTTTGTGTCATAAAAACGATAAGCAATGAAAGAAGCTTTTACCGGCAGTAAATCAGCAAAAAACCCAACATTTGTCTCTACAAACCTCAGTGTAAATCATCCTTTTTTTATCGTGATTATTTTACCATGTTCGTTTATTCCAGGACAAAAGCTGTGGAGTCGGTTTTCGCCTAAAACCTGCGAGACTGTGGCAGATTTTCGACTTCCAAGTAGCTCTCAGACCTTCAAAGCTCAAGACTCTGGTGTAATCTTAGACTGCTGCTTGATGTGGAGGAGACATGTTACCCGCTGCTCTGCTATTGATCAGTGTTTACTGCCAGCGGTCTCTGATGTCTGAGCAAACGGACTGAATAAAGCTGAGGCATTCGAAGCTTCAAACCAGCGCGCCACCTTCATGTTTCAAGTGGACACTCTTCATGAGCTTCGGTGCCTCTTCCCCGCAGATCTGTCCAAGAATCGTCTGACAGAAATCCCCCCAGAAGTGTGTCTGTTCGCCCCCTTGGAGTCCCTCAACCTCTACCACAACTGCATCAAGTGCATCCCCGAAGCCATTATCAACCTGCAGATGCTGACATATCTCGACATCAGGTGAGACACTGCTAATGTGACATATCTCAGTCTGTTTGTAGCAACTGGAACTGTGTGTGATCGTGTTTCTCCAGAGGCGCCTGTTCCTCTTTTTGGGCCCAAACCAGTCAAGAGAGCTCACACCAAAGACAGACGCTTCCTCTTTTGCTCAAATTCGACTCCTATCAGCACAAGCTCGCTGAGAGCAGGCTTCTGTGTGCTGCTTGAAATGTAGGTCAACGTTCTTTTTTTTTTTCCTGTTTCTCCACAGCCGAAATCTCCTGTCAGTTCTGCCCAAATACCTGTTCAACCTCCCCCTCAAAGTTCTGCTGGTGAGCAACAACAAGCTCGTGTCCATCCCCGAAGAGATCGGCAAGGCCAAAGAGCTGATGGAGCTGGTGAGCGGCGCGCATCCGCCGGTGCATTTACCACCGTGGTCTTCTCATGGCCTTAGTAACACCGGCTCCTCCTCTTTGGCTCCACTCGCAGGATGTGAGCTGTAACGAGATCCAGGTGCTGCCAGCGCAGGTTGGGAGGCTTCAGGCCTTACGGGAACTCAACATCAGGAAGAACTGTCTTCACATGCTGCCTGAGGGTCAGTCAGCTCCCCCTCCCCACCCCCACCTCAGTAGTAACGCCCCCATCGCTGATTTTAGTAGAGATTTCTGGCAAACTCTTCTTCTTCCCTCTGCCAAGAAACACACCACAGTAGTGCTTTTTGGTGTGTGTGTGTGTGTGTGTGTCTCTTGGCCAATGTTTCAATGCACTGGCGCAGTCTGAATAATTCAGATAAAACTGAACCACATGCAGCAATCAGAAGCCAAATGAGCCGTGTATTGCGAAGCCATAATTTGATAACTCTTAACTGTTAAACAACAAGCCATCTGGTCTTGTTTCTCTTAGATTTTACTTGTAGATACAAAGGTTGAAAATGCACCGATAGATTCGCAAGATCCAACATTGTTGGAGCCCGACTCCGACTGTGGATAAGAAAGCTCTAATAAATCAATATTTTTTAAAGACAAATTGAAATAGTCTTTATCAAAATCACACTCAGTTGCTCAATGAGAGCAGTGAGATTTTCTTCACACACTTAGTGTGCTGCTCACCAGTTGTCTGTTCTCCTCCTGCAGAGCTGTCCGACCTGCCTCTCATCCGACTCGACTTCTCCTGCAATAAGATCACAGAGATCCCTCCAGCCTACAGGAAACTGAGGCAGCTGCAGCACATCATCCTAGACAACAACCCTATGCAGTCTCCACCCGCGCAGGTATGTGCACTCTACCCTGTTTTCGTTTGAAATTGTGCCTGCATGTGTTATTTGTGGCTCATGTAGGAACCTGCGTTTTCTAACGATCCTGGTGGCGTTGCACCATCTAGTGGAGAGAGTTTGGGTTACAACCGAGGAGCTGAGCGTCTGTTGCACATTTTTGTGTGTTTCAGATTTGTTTGAAGGGCAAAGTGCACATTTTCAAGTACCTGAACATCCAGGCCTGCAGGATGGACAAGAAGCCGGACACGCTGGACCTCCCGTCGCTCGGCAAACGCTGTCTTCCTCAGCCGCTTACAGACAGGTAGCGACACGTTTTCGACATAAAACAGCCCGTTCATGTTTCATCAGTCATAAAAAGTTGTTTTTTTATATACGTGGGTTGCTTTTGGAATGACAAATGTCATCTTCACTCAAGGCTCATTAAGAATGCACCAACAGCGTAATTTTCTTTATATTTCCAGCATGGAAGATTTTTATCCCAGTAAGAATCACGGGCCTGACTCTGGAATTGGTAGTGACAATGGTGACAAGAGGCTGTCAACAACAGAGGTCAGTAGTCAGTGCTGTCGCGTTGTGCTTCATGTCAGGTTGCAACAGTTTGAGACGCAAAAAGAGTGAAAGTACAGACAGAGAGTGTTCGATGTGAGCGAGCGAAGACGTTCAGCTTCAGGCAGTACACTCAGCTGGTGGGAGGCAGTCGTAGTCAGGAAATCTTTGTCCACGCTTTTGACGTTCCTCCACGATCACTCACTGGAACCCTCGTTCTCCCCCGCAGCCGTCAGACGACGACACAGTCAGCCTGCACTCTCAGATTTCAGAGACAGCCCGTGCTGACGCCCTCTCAATCCTCTCCAAAATGGACTCGTGCAAAGGTTACCGAAAATAAGTATCACATATTCCCTTTGAAAGCAATAGCAGAGGGACGGGGTTGTAGAATGAAGTGCCTGAAAACAATGTGACAGTTTATTTGATGCACGCGGATGCTTCCTCCTCCCTCCCTCTATCAGATCAGGATCTCTATGACTTTATAGAGCCCAACCCCGATGAGGATCCTGCTCTGTCAGAGTGTGATGGGCAAAGCACTCATGTGTCTTGTATAAAGGTACGTGTACTTCTGTTGGACTTTCCATCTTGATATGATTGATGCTTGTTCTTAAGCTTGTTCGACTTGTCTCAGCTTGCATTCAGATTCATTACAGGTGCTATAAAATTCCCTCTTTCCCCGCCTTTGACGTGATGCGCTCGTTTGTGTTTCAGGAACTGGAGAAAGTTCTTAATATGTCTCACCAAAGCAAAGATAAAGACAGCTGGAAAGAAGAGTCAGGGTGAGTTTTTTCTTGGCTCAGCGACACCAGCATTCTCACATCTTTTTCCTTCTGATGTTTTCGGTTCGTCGTCTCCTCCCTATTCGTTGCAGCTCCTGCAAACTGTTCCCAACGTTTGCGGGAGAAAATAGGTGACAGGAGAGTCACTGGGGCTGCAAAGTGTTCAGGCC
>JASSRZ010000006.1:8007138-8031409 GCA_032164315.1 Malacoctenus gilli
AAAAAATTGAAAAAGTGACATTTCGTGCCTTAAAAGGACAGTTGTACTTTTATTCTGTTTTGTATGTTTAGCTCCTCTCTCTCTCTCTCTCTCTCTCTCTCTCTCTCTCTCTCTCTCTCTCTCTCTCTCTCTCTCTCGCTCCCTCCCTCTCTCTTATCACCCATTAAGTTCCAGCTTCAAAGATTGGGATGCTTTGTATCCCGAGCTGAGCAGAGAAGCAACCGTTCTGATTTGCTGCTGTGATGAAGGAGAGTTCAAGAAAGCACAAAGGTCGGCAACCGAGCGTGCACGTTCGGTTGGTTTCACTCCCTCCGAGCTGACATCGCAGCTCAGGCTGTAAATGACGTCTGTCATGTGGTGTCGGATACCGTTGGGGAGAGGCTCGGCTTCCTGGGAAGCGTCGTGTATTCTGGCATAGCACCATCGTATTCCAAAGAAACCTGCCTCAGCGATGCAAACTAACACAGAGCTTCCCGTCCACCAGACGCCCGGGTGTGAAATATGCACAGAACATCGCAGTCTCAGGTCACATGGTTCTCCTTATGCAGAAAGTCCCTGTGAACTCCGACCGTGCTGCATGGAAATCCCTCCTGATGCGCTGGGTTTGGTTTCATGCAGCCAGTCACAAAAGCCACCAGGAAATGCTGGCAGTGTTTCATTGTTTACACCCTCAGCGTGCAGATCATCCTTCTTTTTTTTGTTTTTTCTCAAACTTGTTTATCTATATATAACAAATTTTGATGATTAGGTGAGTCTATCATGCAAGATCTACTGAATGTATCTGGAACAATATCAAATGTACCTCCAATGTTTATTTGTTGTTTGGAAAAGGTTTTTCTCTGTTGGCAACTCTGGGACTCTTCCAGACCCCAAATTCCTGATTACAAGACTCCACATGTTTTTTGTGGAAAACGTGGGACAATAAATCCAGAGTTTGCTCTGGTCAACAGTTAGAAGAGCTTTAAATTCGTGTTTTTATCCCAGAAAGGCCATTTTTTAGGTTTATTGCATAAATACAGCTTCGACGGGGGGGGGGGGGGGGACATCCAGCGTTTCAAACGCTACAATTTTACTAAAACTTGACTTAACAGGCAGACGACAGCTCAACTAAGCAGAACATTAGAGACGCCTACATGTCGCAAATATTGTTTTTTTTTTTTTATCAAATATCCACAAAAAACACGACAAAAGAATCAAAAGCATCCTTTTTGAATGTGTTTTGAGTCTCGAACCGAACGTACGGCCTTCCATCCCTAACACACACTAAAAATGCTTCATCAAAGAGTTTATGGTCTCATGTTTCTTTGGTGACATATTTTATGGTTCTTTTTTTGTTTGTTTTTTTTAAGTCACATAAACCAAGCAGGAAATGTGTTATTCTGGATTTAATTACGATATATACCCTCTTTGGGAGTGATTGCAATCAGTGACTCCTTATCTTGCTTCCTGTGAAACCTGATGATGGATTTAGGTGTGTTGGGATATGGCAGCCCTGGCCCAAATGACGCATTATATTTCAACCAACAGATGACATTCCGTCCTGCCAAACTGTTTTCAGAGAGTACCCGTTGTGTAACCCCTAAAAAATGCATTTAGGTGAATTAATCAGGGGAGATATTGTTTGTTTTGTTGTTTTTGTCTGGCCTTTTGATAAAAATCCAGGCTGCCGGTGATTTTGGGAAACCAAAGCTTGTTCAGCCACAGCAGAACTTTCAAAAGTAATTTCACACTCAATCAGTTTATTCCAACAAAAAAAAAACTGTGTAACGCAAAGGCACATACTCAGATATATATCGTTCTGATGAGGGATGCTACAAATATGTCTGAGTTATAGGAAAAAGGCTCACTAGGAGAGTTGAAGACAAGCCTGCACACTTCAGACGTACAGGACATTATTTCAACCACGCAAAACATCCTCCATCATTTGTGCTGCCCGTTGTTCTCTTTGTTTTCCCAATAACTTGCGGTGCTGGTATCCATGTCCTAATGGCAGAAGTGGTAACCACATTGCACTAATATATAAGGCTACATGCTATTGATGGATGAGTTCTGATAAGACATGATTCTGTTCCCACATCAGCTCCTTGTCGTTGGACAGTGAAAAAGTGAGTCATGTTGAGGAACTACACTGCCGAGGCTATTCCAGTTCATGTAAAAAAAAAAAGAAAAAAGGAAAGGCTTTTTTGTATTGTAAAACTGGTCTGGTGCATGCAAGACTACAGGATGACTAAAGTTGAGCTTCTGTACATATCATCTGTATAAATTCCAGGGTTTTCTTATGAAACAAACAAGGTCAGTATGAAATAAAGTGAAACTCTTTGCAGCAAGACTTTCTTTTAGTCCATATTTGAGACATCTCTAATATTCACTGTGCTGGGACAGCTGGAAATTGTCAGTTGTTTTTTTTGAATTATCCATATTACTATTGTTATTTGTATTATTATTCTTATTCTGTTTAGTCATGTGTTGTTGCCAAATCATAAGGTCGATTTCATTTGCACAGCCAATTATTTCAGGGCGTTCCCTGACTGTAAACAAAACGTACCCTGGCTTCCTGTGTTTGTGATCCTTTGACTATCATGTGTCAGCTCTCCTCGGATACCAAACTAATTACTCACCAATTCCCTCTATTTAATTCCTTGAAATTTCACCGAGCTGAGCACAAATGGGCAGTGACCGCGTTCTGCCGCTGTTCATAAACCCCGCCTGGACCTGCAGAGAAAGGAAAGCGACTTAGCTGCTTTTAAGCTTCTGCCAGTGGCCTGCTCTCTTTAACGCACCCCACTTAATTGCTCTTTTATACCGGTAATGCTTATTTATTGAGTTTTATAACAATATTAAGTATGCAGTATTTGAAGGAAACCCTAAACCGAGAGAGATCCGTGCAACTTCTCTAATTTTTCTGCTTGATCACTATCATCATTTTTATTAGGTGATGGGGACTAAAGTCTGGACGTCACATCTGGCCTCTTTGACGCTGCTGCTGCTGAGCTGGAGGAAAACCGGAGACTGCAGCGGACTGACAGGTTTGTCCGCTTCACCTGTTTCCACTCTTGCTTCACGCTCGTTTTACGCAGTCTGTGCTTTCATCCCCGCATGCATGCCAATCATTCAGCGAACTCGTTCTGAAATTGTAGATACAGAAATCTGAATGCATGCATTCATTTCAGTCACTGCACAAAATACCGCAGCTGGTCGCTTTAAACGCAATTTGCGAATGTTGATTTGGTGTCCGTTTTCGGTCATTTGCTTGCTTGGGATTTTATGGCCCCGTATTCTGTCGTTAGTCTGCACACATCCTTCAATTTGCATCTCTCCTCGGCAGTGGCTCCTCCTCAGGACCTCACGGTGTCCGACCCCGGCCAGCTTGGACATTTAGTGATCACATGGAGCCCCCCAGCTAGCGTTGGCACCCTGAGCAAATGCTCAGTGGGCTACCAACTGGAGTACTTTGATGCCAGCAGCAATACCTGGGTTGTGAGTGCTTACTGCCCCTGAAAATGTGTTTGGAGACTGTTGAAGTAATAAAGCTGTTTTAAAAAGAAAGGGATTTTCGGGACGTAGCAACAGGTTCATGTTTCTGTTGCCAGGTCACCAGAACAAAATTGAGGACGCACAGTGCAGACTTTGACCTCATGAAAGACGTCAGAGTGCGGGTCTACACGCTGCTGGAGGGACTCTGCACCAAGAACACGGTCATCAAGAGCACAAACTACGCTGAAGTGGTCCAGAAGCCCTCCAACAAAGGTCCGTACCAGGGGGTCCCACAATGTGCCCGCAACGTGCTGAATGGCGTGTTAGGCCAATGAACGCGCACTCATTGATTTCTATTTCTTCATCAAGGCGTCGCTGATACTCAGGTTCATGATTTCGACTGTGTGTTTTATAACATGAAGTACACGGAGTGCACCTGGAAAAGAAGCTCAAAAACACCCGCCAACGCACAGCAAAACCTTTACTTCTGGTTTGTCACACACACACATGCACGCACGCACACACTGTACATTTCAAGCCACATCAGCAGAGGCGGGTTGGTCTCATGGTGTGGAACTCTAACAGCAGTGCAAAGCCCGTTTCATCCGGCTCTCCTCTCACTCAGGCACAAGGGACTCGCTCAGGCAGTGGAATGCCCGAAATACATCACGTGGAGTGGGGTCAAGACTGGCTGTAACTTCACTGAGAGTTCTCTGCCTATTTTCACACACATCAACTTGTGTGTGAATGGCTCCTCCCTCGAAGGACCCCTCAAACAAACATTCATCTCCCTGGAAATTCAAAACCGCGGTGCGTCCAGCTGAACCCCTCTGGAGCCGTCACGTTTCACCGTCCAGGTGGAGGAAAGACTCGCAACCCTGGATCTTGATCAAATCTCATTTCTTGCATTCATACAGTGAAGCCTGCACCAGTGGAGAAGATTTATCTCCAGACAGATCTGGACGGGCAGCCCAAGCTTCACTGGGAGCCTCCTGCAGGGGCAGTCTCACACTGTCTGAAGTGGGAGGTGGAGCACAGCCGAGAGGATTCAGACGGCACAATGTCAAAGGTCTCGTTTCTCTTTATCGAAGCTCGGCAACGTTTTTCTATCGAAACCCTGTGGGGAAATTGTGGCTTTGAGGAATAAAGAATGGAGACATGGGCAGACAGATGCATTCAAACACCCGTAGTGAAAAGCACAGGTGGGACAGGTAAACAGGGATGCGTTGCCGTGCAACAGTGTAAATATCTGCATCAGGCGTGTCATACTGCCAAGAAGTAAACTGAGGAGAACACCTGGGTCACCGTGGCAGGAGGCCAAAGCAACGTGCTGAAAGAGGCTCCACGAGCTTTGTTCGCTTAATCCAACTTTGCTCTGATCTTCCATTTCCTTCCCAGAATCGGACTTTCACCAAACAGACAAGCTTGAGCCTGCCCCCCGTTCACCCCGACGAGGGGCACTGCTTGAGGGTCCACTCCCGAGTGCACAAGTACTGTGCAGACGAGAGCTTCTGGAGCGAGTGGAGCCGTCGGACGTGCCACCCAGGTAAACGGCTGACTGCTGCCAGAGCTCGTGCTTTGAGCGCGTCCGCAGGCAGCTTGATGGTAACCACCAACCTGTTGGGCTTCCAACAAGCCAAAAAATGAAGCTTTGTTGGATGATCGACTCGAGTCAAAGCTTGAAATTCTGCCCCGCAACATTTTATTTAACAAGACGTAGATTTTAAATGTTTCAGCAACAAAACGGGACATCCGTGCTTGTTTTGTGATTTTGTTTTCTTTTTCTTTTCTGGAGACAAAGCAGCCACGGTTGGAGATTTCGGAGGGACCACTGAAGGGCCTTCACCTGTTTCTGACCGCTGGACTTGAAACGACAGACTTGTAGTCAGTGCCACATTGTGTTAAAATACTGACGACATTATCTGCATATTACATGACAATTTCACAATCGTTATTTCATACATATACCGTTAACACATATCATATCATGTCTGATGCCACAATGATTTTTTGTTCCTGCTCTTTTTAAGTTGTTCCTGTGTATGTTCCTTATGTACAACCGCTGTTCCACTCCCTTTGTAATAAAGTAAAGCATCAAAGCGACAGCCTGGTTCACACTGGGCGTGTGTGTGGGTCATCAGTGTGTGATGCTTCACATTCTCACAATTATAGGCATGATTGTTTGTTTGTTTTGCTGCTTTGGATTACAACTCAACATAACTTCACCACAGTGTTGTAGCAGCTTGTAGTGCAACTCGTGTCCAAACACCTCAATAAACAAACCAAAAGTAAACCGAAGGCTTGTCTTTCCTCAACACGATCAAACACAAGGTGGCGCTATCACAGGAACTGGAAGCCTGGCAGGGATTCAATGCACCAGGAAATATTTGTTTTTTATTGGCAAAACCATCACCTTTTTTGCATCATCAGGATTTGTCCCATTTTAATGTAATACATGATGAATGATAACGAAGCTTGTTGTGATTCTCCTCTTCAAATGAAAAAATGTTCCTCAAGAGAAGAAATTGTACAAACTTATTTTGTCAAATTCTTTGCAGAAACTAGGAAAATGATTTAGAAGTGGATGGCAGCCAGTTTATTTAATAGCTTGTGTCGCCCTCTAGTGTCCTAAAATGTAATGAACACACCCACCCATTTTAACCAATTATAGCGCAGCAGGGTGGGGCGAGTCAGTGTTAGAACATCTTTTTAAGCCTTTTTCAGGCTACGAATCTTTATAAATCCGATGTAAATTATTGGTCTTTTCTTACCATGGCATATTTAAATGTCTATGAACAACCTGAAAGAAATTCAACCTATAATTTTGATCAATTCTTTAATCCAAAACTATTTCCTTAAAAAAAAAAAAAGACGAGTGAATTGTGATCTATTTGGTTGACGGGATGAATGGAAGTCATGCTCAGAACCCTTTCAGTATCTCTCAGCGTGACCCTGTGCTGGCATGTAGCTATTATTGGAGAGGGTTGGACTAGATTTTTGAGTTTTATCTGAACACGTTTAATATTATAGCACATTCTCTCAGCATGCAAAATTCATCTGTTTGAAAACTCGGCACCACAAAGGCACCACAACGGCACTTAAAACGTACCGTTCCGGCTGCCGCCTGCTTCTCAGACTCTGAGAAAACCTCCATCTGGCAGTGGGCTGATTGCAGCTTTTACTGTTTGATCCGACATTCATTGACACCAACAAGGTCAGCGGGGCAGCTGACGGCTTCCCACACCGCGTCGTCCCCGCTGCGTTAGACGTGGCCCTCTAATTAAATGGCCTTCGTTGATAGAACAAGGAAGTCACGCAACTGACTGGTGGAAGAGATGAAAAATGAGAAAAATTGATGAAGCAGAAGCTGACAGATCAAAAAGAGGAAAGTTCAGGTCAGTCTGGTGCCTCCATCAGGCTTTCTTAACCAGCAAGAGTCAAAGACAAGCGTGTGTTTTCTGTTTGAGGCTGCAGAGAGAGATAGTACGGTCCAATTGAGTAACTTTGCAAGCAGAGTAGTTTTTGGGTTAATATGTAATTTTGGTGGGGCCACTCCTGACAGTGTGTACTAGTAGGAGGGTAATGTATAGCCCAGGTGTTACTTTTTAGTCCCTCTCTCCTTCTCACTCGTCCGTGGACCATCATCAGAAAAGGAGCTGCAGTGCCGGGGGTCCACGCCGAGGGTCTGTCCCTGTTCATTTGGGGGATTTCGGTTTTGTTGTTCTGAGATGACATGATTTTTTTTCTCCCCCCCTCCACCCCAGGTAGCTCCCTCGGTGTCTCGCTGACCTCTGTCCCTCAGGCTCAGTAACTGGAATCTGTCCCTGCAGAGTGAAAGCGTGCAGGGCCTGGCTGGTTACTGCACCTGGGGGGTCAGGCTACTCTCCAACATCCGGCTCACCTTCTTTATTGCAGGTAACGCTTGAGAAAAAACTCATTTCTCATCCGCAGTGCTCGAGTAAAAGATTTTTCCCTGTCCGCCGAAAACTTCAGGGTCATTTCCGAGATGAGCGCATGAAGCAAGCAGCTGCAGGGGTGCAGAATGAGGCCAGCTGTGGAAAAAAAAGACACGGATTAAGGCGCAGAAGTGAACAATTAATCCCCACAATCAAGCCACAGAGTTTAGCTGAAAACTGATAGTTTTATTGGCTCTAGTTCTGGATTGGTTTCACTGAAGTCTGTTGCTGGTTTTGGAGCCTTTTGTCTCATCGCTGAACTGAAATACAGATGGAAAAACTCTGATTTCCGGAAATAACATAAAAAATATGACATAAAGTTTCGATGCACAGTGAGGAATTGGACCTTCATCTGAGAGCAGGTCGCACACTTCTTCAACTCCATAAAGCCTGGCTGCGTGATGTAGTCAGTCTGCCCACTAGATGGAGGAATACACCAGTGGTAACAGTCAGGGTGTGGTTCGGCAGTGCACACTGGCAACAGTGGGATCGCTTGGGATTTTGTGCAACCGACACCTCATCATTCGAACATGAACGAAGCCCCCGGTGATTTCTTTCATCCGGGTGCATGGGTCAGACCTCCGTGTTGTGCGGAGGCACGGGATGCATGAAGAGGTGGAACTGTGTGGGTGCACGAGCTGAGCAAAAGAAGCCACTGGCACATCAACTTTTGACCTTTAAAACACACTACAGTGAATATTTTAGAAACAAAAAACATCCCACAGAAAACTCGCTCAGGGGGAAAAAAGCAAATGTGAGAGTATGTGGATGCTTAATGATTCAGAATATTCTCCGACCACTGAATACATTTTTGATCAACTCACTCAACACTGCAGTCTCTCAAACTGCCTCATTGTTGAAGCATCTCTTTTTTTTCCCTGTCATTGAATCCAAACCGGAACGTGTAAGTGGGACACTATAGCAACACGATCACATCCGTGCCACGTGTGTGTGTATGTGTGTGTGTTGTAACCACCTCACCTTTAACTCTCCAGCCCCATTTTAAAGGTTCCAGCGAGCTATTATAAGACCGGCGCCCTCCACCACCTCACACGCCTGGAACGCCGCAGTGACGCGTTTCTTTTCCTTTTTTTTTTTTTCCTGGGAGCTGTTGTTTCTGCTGTGAAAACAGCCCGAAAAAAAAATAAAGCCCCTCACAGCTGGGGAGTTTTCACACGGCTGTAGCTGCGGAAAACCTTCATCCCATTTTTGGAGATTCTTCAGCCAACAGCTGCAGTTTGAACTCTGTGGGGTAAAGCGGGTGCATGGGGGGGGGGGGGGGGGGCTTCATCGAGGTGCTCGAGTGTGGCGGCAACTTCTGTTTGTCTCCGTGCACCCGAGGAAACAACAAAGAACCAACCTTATCTCTGATAAACACACCGACACAGCGATCCTGGAAGAACTGGCAGACGTCTGGTTATTTGCAGCTTCATGAATTTCACTTTAAAAATTTGAATTTAGTCACAATTATGATGGTAAAATAGAGACTTTACCTATTAAAGACAATTAAATATGATATTTTTTCATTGTATGATAGCTGCTCAGAAAGGCAGCTGGAGCCACCATTTGACATGACGGCATCTAAGCTTATTATCCATATTAAAACAATGCAGAATAACTAAGAGAGTGAGAATAATGCAAACAATATGTTCCAGAGAATCACCAGTCAAGTTGGACTCAATTACAAGAAAAGCACTTATGTTGAAAATAGTATTCCTTCTTTGAACTGCAATTTTGGCGTTCAATTCATTTATCAGAATCCTTTAATCGTTTAAATTGCTGATGTACTCAGCGTATGGATTTCGACGTGACCCACTCTGTGACGCTGCTTGAGTAACAACACAGTTAAAATGTGCCTTTTCTGACTTCCGCCTCAAAACGTGACGCAGAAATCCCACCCGAATGACGTGCAGGAGTCCACGCTCTCACAGCTGCGGGACACGTCCCGTGGCCAGCGCTCGCATGCTTCTCTGCAGCTCCCGTTTCAACCGAAGCGCACCTCCGCAGAGCCAACGGGCCGCGGGCGAACAACCTGCTGGTGCCCCCCCTTTAAATAGACTGCGAAGCCTCCCTCTGAGGAATGCGACCTCCTGATAATGAAAGTGGTTTGCATTTTTCTGTTTCATTGCCGTCCTCTCTGAAACAGCAGGGGGGGCACCCTAATGGTCGCCCCCCCCCCCAGTCGAGTCCCTCCATTGAAAACAACACGGCGCACACCGAATGCTCCCAAAACTACAGCTATTTATTCGGAAATCTCCTTCATGTAGAAATGTTTTGTACACATTTACACTTGTTTTTTTTCGTTCAAGACAAAAAAGCCAATTTCTAAGCACGCTATAAACAGTTGATCACATATATCAAATCTGACTAATATACATTTGTTGCATGTTTCAGGTGACACAGCGGGGGCAGAGAAAAAAAAAATCAAGCATTCAATATTTATAAAGTGGAAAAAAGATGCCATAAATACACAGACCACGAGCTTATCTTCATGAAAAGCTACAAAAACAAAACCCATTAAAAAAAAAAAAAAGAAAAAGCAGAGATAAATCAGTCTTGTTCAATTTTTCGGCCGCTGCACACTCAGGATCTGCTGTCCTGGTTCCCTCTGACAATAAAACATCCAGGCCGCCGCGCGGTGGAAACGTCCAGCGGCGGCGGCCGCCCCGGCTGCGTCCAGAAAGCTCTCCGCGCTTCGGCTTTATCACCTCGACCCCGTTAGCAGCAGGGGCTGAGAGATCCAGGGGGCTGGAGGTGGGAGTGGATGTTGGAGGTGAGAGGGGGGGGGGGGGTTGAAGAGGGGGGGGGCGTCTATTCATATAGCTCTGGCCTAAATTAGGCCTTAACAACCTGTCTAAAAATAACAGAGAGAGCAAGACAGCGGGGGGACTTGAGAGATGGGCCGTGTGCTCACGCTGGCTGTGTGCAGCTTGGAGAAACGTCTCTGTACAGTTCGAGTGAGTGTGTGTGTGTGCGTGTGTGTGTGCGCGTCGTGTGTGTACGTGAGCAGATAGAGAGGAGTCAGTACATGGCATCCTCGTACACGTCCGTCCGCAGGCAGAAGAGGATCCCGCCGCCCAGCATGAAGATGGTGGCCCCCCAGCCGAGCCCGTAGCCCCAGTTGAACTCGTGGTAGGTCTGCAGAACGGTGCCGTCGATGAACTTGATGGGGTAGAGGACCAGCGCGCAGGCCTGCAGGACCACTGCAACCACAATCACACATGAGCCACCGCCTGCGTCCCCGACTCCGAGCGACAAACTGAGGCGGCTGAGACATCATACTGAAGACAGATGCCAGACCATTCATCACCTAAATGAGCAGCGATGAAGATATCGCACTATAATCACCATCAGGACACGCTAACATTTATAACACTAGCTATAAATCGACACGAGGAGCACTGTGACATTTTGGTGTGTCCTTTTATAAATTGAAGCTTTCTTTAAACATCTTTTTTTAGTTCAGTTTGAGTGAACACTCTTCATTTGTTTTGTCCCCACCCTGTTTAACTTGTTTGTTTCTTTACTTCTGTCTTTCTCAGCCTGTTTGTATTCGGTCTTTTGATGCTTGTTTGCGTTCTATTTATATACTTTGCTTTAATTTCCTTTTTCACTGATCTCACCATCTCGGCCGACGTGTCGTAGAAACAGATGCACAAGAATCACTCTTGATGTATGTGTTCTATTGTGCTTCTGAAGGACAAACGGAAGGTTTGAATATCTTAGACTTCACGAATTGTTCTTCGAGAAACGGTGTTGGCGTGACATTGATTTTTTTTTTCTCTTCGTGTTTTCGCCTCCAAAAAGGAAGGACAGGAAGTGAGTGGAACGAGTTGGGGAATGTGTGACGTAATGGTCCGGCCAGCCGGGACTCAAACGTGGGACATGCTGTTCAGGACATAAACATCCGTGAACTCTGAGCCAGCAGGACTTTTTGGAAGAGGTCTGTTTATGATTTCCGGACTGCGACTGACTTCAAGAGCACAATTTGAGGCACCGGACATGAAGCTGCGCCGTGCGAGCAGCCTCTCTCTCTCTCTCTCTTTTTTTTCCCACGTGAGATTCAATCCTCTCAACGTGACGTGTGCGGACGGATTTGTGCAATTATGCTGTTGAGGAAAAAGATCCTAGATTGCTACGGATCCTGGCTCACGCCATCGCCTTCAGTTCCTTTTTTTGTTCCTGCTCAGTGACTTCTGGCGAGAAGGACTTTTGTGTGTGTGGCTTTCGCTCCACCTTTCCTTCCTACAAGACGAGGCAGTGGGCGTGAAGGAGGGACGGCGGCGGCCTGAGACTGCGGCGGCGTTGACGGAGCGCAGACCGAGCGGGCGGTCCTGCTGAGGTCATATTTCTGGATAGAAAATAAACACCAGGCCGTCGCAGTCGTGCCGAGGGGCATTTAACACGGCCGCCTTTCTGCTGCCGCTCTGCCGCGGACCGAGTGTCTGTGTGGAGACTTGATTCTTGCGGGCCTCTTAAAGCAATTACACACAGGAAAGGATAACACAGCATTCCCACGCTTTTCAGTAAGTGGCCAACAGTCCGAGCCACGTCCATTAAGCCCTCGACAGTGGTCCTTTGTGGCTGACACAGAGCGAGACAAAAATCCCTTCTAATTGCCTTTTAGGCACATTTTAACAGTCATATATGCTGCTTGGCCTGATAAGAGACACCTGGGGGATTTTCTGTAGACTTTTGGATAAACCTAATTATCTCCTTTTATTAGACCGAGAATATGAAACAAAGAACGCACCACAGGGAACCCGGGACTGAGAGAGATCATGTAATTATTATTTTTTCCAACGATCTAAAAACTGCTGAGTTTTAACACCAAGCAATTCGCGCGATTTGGTTCGGAAGGGACGAGAAAGTGCGGTTGGCTGTTACGACCCGACGGTGTTCCGGTGGAGCTCCGGCACAGTATGTGGGAGGTAAATACTACCTGCTTCTTTCGCTCACAGCCACCGAAAAGCAGCGAGCTCATCGCTTGCTCAAGCTGAAGGGAGCTTCAGCTGAGTTACAGTTCCACGCGTTTAGAAACTTGGCCTGTGCCGACGTAAATAACTGTCCACGTTCGCGCCTATCAGGAAGCAGGTCGTGGTTTTATTTATGGTGGCAAAACTGGAAGTATGAATGAGTTGAGTTACACGAGGTGGGTTGCGTTTCAGCACGGCACTGAAAGACAAAGTGAGCTCAAGCAGAGACTCAGTCATTGTAAGGCCTCCCTCTACTTTACGACACAATGTGCTCTGACCTTTGATTTTAATCATATGCTTTACAGAAGGATCCTCCCTCATCAGTGTCAAAATTTGCTCTCCCCCTCAGGACGTTGTCACAGTGCATGCAGAAGCAGCGGGCCGGGAGGCGGAGCTGGGCGTCGAGCCTGTGGTGCCTGCTTCGTTTTATTTCTCCTCCTCCTCCTCCTCCTCCTCTTCTCCGTGACTTCACTTCTGTTGGTAAGTCTGCAAATTCTGCGGCTGCTTTTTCTTGGCTCGCGAGCCGGCAGCTCTCCAGACTCCCGACCGCAGAAAATATGAGCTGGAGCAGCGAAAGCCTCCGTGTCTCTCCCCCCCTTTCTGCATCCCTCTATTCAGTGCGAGCACTGGAGCAAAAACAATGTCTATATGGAAACCGTTGTGGTTACGCCGACCGCATATGCGCCGTTTTTTCGTCCCTCCAAATGTGCATACCACGATGGGCGGGCGCGTCGCGCAAACGTTGCATGGTGAAACACGGCAGAAGCTTTTTGGGGGCTTCTGCACGGCAGGGGAGCATACCTGCCGTGAAGAGGAAGACCGCCACGGTCCGGTAGTGTTGTCTCTGGGTCCCCCTGCAGAGGGAGATGAGGGCCACCAAGAAGGCCACCAGAGTCGCCACCGCTCCGGCCCCCAGCAGCACCAGGGTGGCAATCTGCCAGTCTGTAGAGAGAGAGGGGGTGGGGGAGTGGGGTGGAGGGCACGTGCAGGTTAAAAGGGTGGGGGGGAGCGTCCTCGCCCGACCGCAACAAAAGCTCGTTTGACGGTTGAATTGAACCGCTGTGTTGACAAACACTAAACAAGAGCTAATCCTGCAGAGCGGCGTGAACGGGGCAGGACGGACCCCGCGGGCCCGGGGGGAGGGACCGGACCCATCAGGAAACCCCCCCCCCAAAACAAACAGAAACAAGGAAGTGATGAGGAACAACTAAATCTGGTTGATTCGCGTGCAGATTTCTGTGCAACTCTCACGTCCCGCTCACGTCTGACACTTCATCGCACGGCGTGTTTGTCGCCTGCGCTCGCCAGTGTCCGAAAACATCCCGAGTCACCGCGCTGCCGCTCACGTGGTCGGTCCACATGTTCTCCTCGGAGGTTCTGGTTCACTCAGGCCTTTCTGCCACCGTGTTCCTTCAGCTCTCAGCCACTGTGGTTGAAACAGCACCACATTTTCTGCCGTTTCCCCCCCCTCCCGCCGACATCTTGCAGTTATTCCCACTGGAAAGTAAAACTCATCACTTCCAGCGTCTTGGGACGGTTCCCTGAAAAGACCTCCACAACACTCGGCTGCTAAAACGGCACATCTCGGGTCTTTTCCTTCCTTTTTTGTTGTTGTTGCATGAACAGAGCTCAACTCCCTGCTCACCAGAGCTTCGATACGGAGTCTGAAACCGGTAATGTATTCCGCACAAAATGTTTCAATCCTCCGCCTGTGCCCGCATTGTGCGTTTCCTCTTTGATGTCCCTGCTTGTCGGCGTCTGAGAGAAGCTGAACCACAAAAGACTCGTCTCAAAGGGAGAATTTGCATTCGGGGGGAAAGTTAACAGGCCCGGCGAACTGTTTCCGCTGGGTGTGTCTCTCCTCGTCTCCGAGCTCCCCGTTCACTTCTCCGCAGGACGGGGAGCTGAAACGTTCCCCCGCCGACAGCACAGCTCGGTTTCAATCCAACCCCGTTCTCAGAACACTGAAGTTCCCTCACGACAAAACACACTTTTCGCGCACATGATGTCTTTATCAGTCATTCAGGGACAGATTTACCGATTAAATCTGGGGGAAAGTTGGACCACCCAAATTTGTGGAAAAAAAATTCAGGCTGCCACGTTCCTGTTTGCTCAAACTTCACAAACCGAAGCTCAGTTCATCCCTTTTGAAAGAGCTATTATATAAACCTCGAACAAATCCAGAAACTAGTGGAACGAGCGTTGCAGGATTGTAAAGAGGAGTGACATTGAAGGTACCAAAAGTGTTTGAGTTTTTCTTACGGCTGATGATTGTGGCATAGGAATACAGGTTGTCATAGTTACAGCTGATGCCCAGCGACACATTGCACACTTGCTAAACCGTTTGTCCTTCAAACTGGAAACGCTTGCAAGCCATCCAGCCAAGCCAAAGGGGACTTGCTGAGGAATCGAACTCGGTGACCATCAGAGCAGACCGAACACGTCAGGTGTCAAAGTCCCCTCCTCCTTCCCCCCTTAACCTGCAAGACGTGACGCCGAAGTGGAAGGAAAATTCAATTCTCCTGCGTTTGGAGCCATAAATGTTTACAGCACCCTGTCCTCCCTCTGGGTGAACGGCACCTTCAGCCTCCACACACACCCTCCAGTGTTGTTTTAATGGGCCCTGCAGACACTCAGGGCAACAAACCCGCCTCCCATTCACCCCCCCCACCCCCACCCCGACACATTCCACCATATCACAGCGGTCACTCACGCCCAGGGCTGTGCCCCCACCCCACCCCCTTTACATCAGTGGCTGCTGGGAAGCTGCACTAAAAGAAAATCACTCGCCAGCATTAAAATTTATGAAGGGATAAAGTAAATATTTAACAAGCGTTGGGGAAGCTGCTATTACCGATCAATTACATGGTGATCAGATTCGTTCTCCATGTCTCACAGCCGTCTTTTATGCTCCTTTATCGCTTCTTTAACAATCAACATTTGTGCGGATTTTTGGAGACACAGTTTTCCAATAATAATCCGCAGCCACATGCTCCCAAATCTGGCTCATCTAATGCGGCTTTGCTCCCCCGGTGGGTGACCGGAGGGGGGTCTTGGGGGAGGGAGGGGGCATAAAAAAACTCCTTTCATGGCTTGTCTGCTTGACAAAAGACGACCTGGTGGCTGTGGGCCTGGTGAGGTCAATGATGGGGAAGATGCTGAATGTGTCACTTCAAGCCCACTCAAAGCCCTCCGGTAGCTCGAGAAGGGGGGGGGGGGGTGTCGGGCTAACCCTTTGTGTCCCAAACTGATGGCAAACCTGCTGTAGAACTGATCAAGCAGTCAGATCGGTGAATAAACCTTCTCGGGCTCCATGCGCACCAGTCGACTCACCGCCGGCGGTGAAAACACAACAGGAGCAGTGACTAACTGAGCCCGAGTTGAGTCAGTGTGACCCGAGCATTGTGATGGTCACCACGTCACTTCTCTGGTATGAGGGGAGGGGATGTACCAGCGGCAGGAGAGACCCTGAACGCCTCAGCTGCTGCTGACCAGCACACCAACTAAAACTAAACTTTGTGCTGCAGGAAGCTGGTGGTCAGAGGTTCCAGCAGCTCCCCTTGATCTCCCTCAAACCTGGACTGTGATGCAAAACCAACTCCTGATGAAAACCTCCTCCTCCAAACAAACAAACAATTAGATCGTCGTTGGCCTAAAGTCTGTATCCCCCCCTTCCATCAGATAAACAACATCCTCACTTCAAGGACCCCGAAAGTTAAACACAAACACATGCGGGAGGTGTGAAGACAAACAAAGCGCCCGTCGCCGCCGCCGCCGCCTACCAGATGTGAGGGTGGAGAAGCAGCTCCACTCAGCCTCCTCCGCGGAGTGTCTGGCCTCGGACTGGGAGCAGGACTGCCACAGAGACAGGGAGAAATGCTCGGCGGTGACCCAGGCGGGGCTCAGCAGAGCCACCACGTCCAGGCAGAGCGCCAGGAAGACGCAGAGCAGCGCGATCAGCTTGAAGGGCCGGAACACGTACACCTCGTTCACAGACATCTTCTCCGGACGGGGGCGACACGGTCTGACGAGCGTCCGTCTCCTGCCACCATAGCCCCCCTCACTGCCGAGCGCGAGTGTGTGTCCAGCTGGAAAAGTTTAACGGGAGCCAATCAGCTCACGGCGGCTTTTCAGAATAAGGGCCAATGCACCGGGACACGACCGACACAGGAATGTTTCGACTCGTTCTCTATTTTATTCTGACGTTTTGCATTGCCACACATCAAAGACGCTTTATTGAAATCAAATTTTAAAAAAAAGTCCGCTAGTGATAAAATTTGAGTTTTCTGAGCGGTTCAGAAAGATGTCACTGTTTATAAAGAGTAATGACGATATCCTGATTGTTTCAAACAGCCGTCATCGTTTTTTACGTTAATTTTGTGGTTTTAAATAAATAATAACTTACGACACATCGTGGCAAAAAAAACCTAACAACAACATATACTTAGAGTACATACAAATCCCTTTTCAGTCCGTGATTTTTAGTTTTATATCTCTATTTAGGTGATTTTATTTTGAAGGGCAATCCTGCGCTCGCTGGCTCCCTCCAAACTTTGTTCTGTTGTTGGAGTGAGAGCGCGTTTATGTAGCTCTTGCAGAGGCTGAAGCAAGTTTGTATGTAGAGGAACATAAATGCAGCCCACATTTCCGGTCAGCCGCGTGCGGTCAGACGGTCCGAGCGGCTGCAGAAACTGAAACGGTGAGACGGCACAACGAGGGAGACGGAGGTAAAAAGTAACCAATCAGTGCTCAGAGCCAGACTGCAGCCTGGGCAGGTGAAGAGACAGATGCTGAAAGAAACGGAGGAGTTTGACATTATAGTTATAAAATTGCTTGAAATATTTGATGTTAAATTCAGACCGTTTTTTTTTAAAAATTTATTTATTGAGTTTGTTCGTTGTAGCTCCATGTCGCCATCTTTTGGAGAGTTAAAGACTTCAGTCGAAAAAAACCCTAAATTTATTATCATGGGGTTTTTTTGGGGGGGGGGGGGGTCAATACATTTTAATCGGGCGAGTAGAACAAAAGTAAAAAAAACAAAACAAAACAAAAACCCCATAATACTTTCAAAGTAAGATGGATGAGCTGATAATACAGTCGCTATGCGAGTATTTTTCTGCAGGTATTTGCGCACCACCATTTCAGACGGATTTTGGGCTTATAAAGAACACAGAGGAGACTCTTTTAAATTTGAAATGAACAGAGGCAGCTCTGAGTCCAAGCTCCTGATCTGGACCTCACCGCAGAGCTGCAGAGTGTCTCCACCATGTTTGTGTGCAGAAACACGCAGCTCCACTGTCGGACTGAGGCTCCACTGAGGTTGCAACGCTTCATTCATCCAGCAGATGGCACAAATGCGACATCTGACTCCCTGTCATCCACCAGTTTGTGCTGCTCACCACAGCACTCAGACTACTTCTGGGATTTGTAACAGTTGACACTTGGTGAACACACTTGGAGCGTATCTCAGCGCACTGTGACCACAGATATGCAGCGTTTGTCGGGATTTGGAGGGACACACACTGGTCTCTTCGTTTAACCCCCGTTTCATCTTGACACCCGGTGTCAGTGTGTCGGCTGGACTCGCTCATATTTCTATTTAGCAGCCCTGTTTGATGACCGACGCCTGAGCACATGTGGAGAATATCGTCCACGAACAGCTGCAGATTCAAACACACCAAACGAATCCCTGCTAGTGAATCGCCAGGACAAAATTAGACTCGATTTAATAACAATGTAGTCTCTCTTCTCCCTCTCTCTCTCTCTCTCTCTCTCTCTCTCTCTCTCTGCAGTGTATCTTCCCTTTTTCTGAATATTTCCATCTTTTGGTGAAGTGTTGAGGAGGGTTATGAACTCAGGGGCAGAAAATCATAACAAAAAAGCTTCACAGTGGAATTAAAAAATCTCTGCGTCCGAGTTTATGTTTGTTATTCAACATCTGGGGCTCATGAAAAATGTTCACAAGCAGTTTACAAACTGTTTATTGATCCGACAGTTTTTGTTTCTGTTGATGGATGTAAGCCAACACGGTTACTTGAAAAAAACTGTTCCGAAACGACTCGTGTGGTTTTAATGATTTATTGACCACCTCTCGTTCATCAGCTACTCCTCTTTCAGGGGAGTATACACTCAGGTTAACTCCCGTCTGGTGTGTTTCCTTCACCGTTTATCTTCTTGAGACATGCATGAATACAAAACAAACAAACCCCCGCTACTGCAAAAACCCACCAGCACTTGTGCACGAGAGGGATTTTCCTTGGAAAGTACCTCCTGACAGACGGAGCGCCGGCGCTGCAATCACAGAGGGAAAGAAATGTGAAAACAGAGACTGATTCACATCAAACCATAATGTAAGATCACTTGGGGAGATTTAGTGTAAGCAAACGTTCGGAGCGCTGCTCGGCGAATGAAACGGCCGAGTGTAAAGAGCAAACATAAACTGATTTGCCTCCTTTGAATTGCACCTCTGCCACTAGGTTTTGGTTTAATTCTACCCCTATCATTTGGTGCCTGGATTAGAGGTTTTCAGTGTATTTGACATAATGAGAGTTTCAGACTAATGCCACCCTTCTCTGTCCTAATGGCGCTGCCAAGCTGCCAGCAGGGCATCTGAGCAGGGGGTGGTGGGGATCCAGTATTAGGCGTATCCATGGACGGAGCCTCGCTGGTTGCCTTTAAGGCCCCCCCCTCCCCGACAGGAGCGGCGGAGTGCTCTGTCATCCTCCTCCAAAAGCCCCTCATTAGAAAATCTGCACGGCAGACAAAGCTACTTGAGACGGCACAATGGTAACTCCCCACATGGTGATTTAAATGAGCATGAAGGGAATCCAGGTCATGTGTTGCCTTTTTGGACCCTCTCAGCCTAATTGTAGCGTGTCCACTGAGCCACCCACCTGCAAACGCTTTGTTTGGTTCCGATCTCTGAACATTCAGGTGAAGTTTCTCGCACTCCCATCTGCCGACTCAGGAACGATCATGAATCTGGTCAGTACATAATGATGTTCGTCTCCTATGAATGTATTGAAGCAAAGTAGGCTGGAAAAAGATATGATGGATTTTTCTGAGTGCAAAAAGACACAAATCTGTGATTCAGATCTGAGGTGTTCAGGTTCTCATTGTGTCGCAAACAGACGAGGCTTTTCTGTTTGTCACATGACGTCACCCTCTGTTGCTCAACACTGTTTTCCTGGTGCAGCGGCTGTCGATGAGTCTCACAATAAAGCTCCCAAGGTTTTCCTGGCTATGAGTAAGCACCCCCCCCCCTCTGGAAACTGAGGAGGCCTCGTTTGATGATGATGCCGCCATGACTACACACGTCGGTCCTGCTGCTCTCGTGTCTTTACTGTAACACCAGCATCACCCCAGCAGACAGTCATGCTGCAGTCAGACTGCCAGAGTGGATGAGTCGAGTGCAAACTGCTCCCCATTAAAGACCAGTGTGGATCAGGTATCAGAGCTCTGAATCATTCAGCAGTTTGGCCTTTGTGGGAGAATCAGGCTCCGCTCTCATTTTCCGAAAGAAAAAGTTTTTGCATCATGTTTGCATTCATTATTGAGCACAAAAAACAACTGAAAGAACATTTATTGTGAACTTTTTTTAATCAGCATTCATTTTAAATGTCTGCTAATGTCATGCACTCTCAATAACGATTCCAAAATGTTGTGTTTTGTTGTTGCCGTCCAGTCCGAGCAGAAACTTAAAGTGATGGCGGAGAAAAATTCAGGAGATCAACACAGTTGTTTGTTGATGAGTGGTTGTTTTTTCTAGTAAGATGAGTGTTTTTCATGTTACTGGCCATTTGTTTATTCAATCATTCAGTGACATAAATTGTCAGGCAGTCTGATTGTTCTTTCCTCCTCACATTAAATACACAAACCAGAGTGCATGAAGATTTGCTCCCTGAGCTCCTAACTTGTCATCTCGTGCTGGTAAAGTTTCTCCCCCCCAGGTCAGATCCAGCCCCTGAGAGCAGCTGGGGCTGAAGTGCCTTGCTCAAGGTCACGTTGACAGTCAGCGCGGGAGGAGGCGACGCCGCGTCGCCCTCGCTTCCTGCACTCAGCTTTGGCGCTTTAATGGCGGATTTAACGAGGCGGCTTTCCACTTTGGTCGTCGTCTTCTCCTGATGACAGCGGCGCTCTGACTCTGCATAAAGCTGGAAGTGGCTTATGAGAGTGAAAGCTTCGTCGGCGGCGCTGCCACGAGAGCTTTCTCACCGCGCCGTCATCTCTGCTGAATCATTTAGCTTGTGCCATCACAACGCAAGTTGAAAAAGAGAGAAAATAGGGTTGTAAATAGATTTAGAGGTCACATTTACATGCTTTAATATCATTCGCGTTAAAGCTTTTCATATGTGTTTGCATGACAGTTTGTGTATCCAGGGCGACTGTGAATCCTGCTCTTCCATTGAAGGCGACACAATGCGGGAACTCCAATTTTGGGCCTCGTCCCAGTTAAGCCTAATCAATTTTTCTGGTGACAGATTTGTTTTTGTGTGACTTCACTGTTTGTGTTGTATAAGAAAGCTCTGCTTGGCTTCACAGTGGCCGCAGTCCCACTGTGCTGCTGGACGCCCACCTGTCCCTCTGTGGCTTGACCACTTTGGGCCTGTCTGCCAGCTTGCGGACATCTGTTTACTTCCTCCTCCATCAGTCGTCATGGCTGCGAATCCCCCTCATCCCCCCACCCACCCCCCCAGCCCTCGTGCTCCAGCCACCGCTCCGCTCCCTTTACCGTCCGGCCTCCTCCTCTGCCCTTCCTCGCATGCCCCCCCCCCCCACCCACACCCAGACACCAGCTGTGAAGCACTTATGCTTGTCCTGTAGTCCACCTCATTCAGCCTTGCCAGCACAACACTGGCCCCACTGTACTTTGCTGTCCGCTGTGGTCTGCTGATCAAGAGATGTCTTATTTGAGTGTGCTCAGTTGAATCTGGTGCATAAAAACGGATTAGGGAGCAGGAAATGTGCATTTGGTTGAACGCCGCTCCTGCCGCAACAAGAAGGAAGAACTAAGACGTGAAATATGTTACTCGACTTTCAAGGTTGCATCCAATCCAAACAACGTCTGTCTCCTCGTGCGAACAAGAAAATACACAGTGCACATGCTGCTCCACCAGGGAACACAGAGGGAGGCAAAATTCAAATAACTCCACATTGTTTGTTGTTTGTAGCCTCAGTTTTGACATTATTCGCACTGGAGGGCACGTTGCAGTCACGCTGATTTGGTTTTGTCACTTCACATTCATCCGAAACCCGCCCAGAAGTAAAAATGTTACTTTCTCTTTCGGACACGAACGGAAAGAAAACAGTGTTTGTAAGCGGACTCTTCATTTGCACTCTTTCAATTCATGTTGCTATGTGATACAGTTAAAGGTTCAGCTTCGGAACTGAGAGCGGCATGAGTGGCTATTTCTCTGAAACCTGAAAATATAAATGGAAAGCAAGAAGGGAGCTGTCAGATGTATGCGATATGAAACTCTGCATCGCATTTCACTGCGGTAAACTTGGGTAACCCGAACACACTGACATATCTGTTGAATCATAATGGAAAACATGGCCGTGGAAGACCACAGCCCCTTGGTTGAACATGTGAACGAGGAGCGGCGTTGAGCCTCAAGTGCTGAAATTAGCTGTGAGATTAAAAGCGGTCGGCACCAATAGGAGCAGATCAGCGACTGTAAACTCTGCTGAAGCCGCACTGTGAAAAGTCCGACAAGAAGACCTCCGAATCAGTAAAATTCAGACCCTTTTTTTTTCTTGAAGTTGAGAGATTAACAGTAAGCGACGCGGCTCCAAATTACACGAAAAAGTTGCTGATCTGAGGCCCTGCGAGGATTTTCCGTGAGCAGTTTTGGAAAGTCGCAGAGTACATGTCCACTTTTGGCACCAGTCTGCATGTGACCCGGCACCCAGCTGAGAGCCACAACACCAAATCTGCTCCTCTTCCCATCTGCCTCCCAACCAAACCTCACTGCCTCCTGCATTGACACGCTCTCCTCTCTCCCCTCTGTCAGGCTCCCGGCAGTGGGCAGTGGCCGCCCCCCCTTGGGGGATGGTGGTGGTGGGGGGGGGCTCTCTGAGGGAGGTGTGGAGCAGCCAGTGATCAGGGTGAATTAGAGTTATGCGTGACATGCGAAGGAGAGGCTCCAGAATGTGACAACAGCTGAGTTTTTAAAGTGAGGCTTTTCCACCCGAGGGCAGAGGAAGAGATGACAAAGAGACTCCAGCCTGCTGTGACACGAGTCGACTTCTTTTGTTGGCTCCATAAAAACACTGACGTGTAATCTGTTGATCTCTTCATTTATTGGCTGAAAAAATGTCCTTTGGCATCGAAGAGGAATGATAAATTCACCGACATGTTTTCATGTTCATCATATTTCCCATCAATAGTCTTTGTCCTTAACAGCCGACACACTGCACATGTAATCAGAATGTATGATTACATGCAGTGAAGTTCTGTGCAACAAATTATTCAGCCAAATTTCATAGACTTGATCTTACAAGTCGTTTGATTTAGTGAGCTGCTTGCGTCTGTGTAAAACAAACTTTGACCGATATATTTGAACCGAGTTCAAGTGCCGCCTGCGGTGAGATTAAAAATTCAATCTTTGTGGTAATTTTATTACTAACAGGACAGGATAACAAATCTGTGTACTGCTGTGAGCCGAGGACGGTTCAAGCGATGCAACTTTGAAGAAAAGAGAGAAATGAGACTTTAGTAAGGATTCATTTTTCAAAAAATCTCAAGGAACGGAAGACTCAAAACTTCATTGTATTAGGTTAACATTATATGTTGAAGCTGTCTATGTACTGCAGGTGAAAAAAGTACCAAAGAAAAGTGAGGTAACGGGATAGTTTAGGGTGAGAATCAAGCTTTCATGCTGTTTGCCTTTAAAGTCGCAGCAGATGCCTCAAGGATAAACTCTAAACTTTATCCGGACGCAATGCGGCCTTCTTGTTGAGCCCAGAGGTCATATCTGGTCAATGAATGTTTCAACAGAGGAGTTCATTTATTTTCATGCTGTTTGGTTTGCTCTTGCTCCATCAGGCCCTGTTGGGAGTATCGAGTGTCACCTCTGCAGCTCCACAACTCCTCACCCCCCCCCGCCCCCCAGTATGACGCCCCCCCCTGCAGAGCCCCTACGAGGCTCACGCAGGTTTCCAGTGATACCGATACCGGCCCCGCACAACGAACACGCTGCTTTTATTCTTACTGAACAACGGCTCTGTCGCCACGAGGTTGGGAGAAGTTTACATTTCGAGCTTGTAATTTGGTAAGATCCCACTGTGGAGCAGAACAGAGTGGGCTTCAGGGAAGCTTTGGTGGTTTGCTCTATTGACTGTGAGTTCCTCTGTGAATTATATTCACCGTGTTACCCAAACATGGCCTATATTTGGCAGACGAACTGTAAAAAAATAACTTTAAAGATTCCAGCTTTATCTGGACTTTAATCATGAAAATAAAAATCTAAATTCAAACCCACTCTTCCTTTGTGAGAGTGCAAATCGAACATAGGGAAGCAGGGAAGGACGTCTGTATGTCCTGTCACAGTCCCAATGTCATTTCTGCCTTGGCTGAGCCCCTACGAACACAAAGCACCGACAGTGAAGTGGTCCTTTCAACGAGCCAGCGAGGGAAGCGAAACACAAGCGCTGAGGTGGTTCCGCCTTCATCTGCTGCATCCCAACAAAGAGTCTCAGCGCTCCGGAAAACCTCAGACTGGCTGGACTCCAAAAGAACACGCTCGTGGTGACTTTGCTTCACTTGATCACACTGCGCCACATGCACACAGGGACACACACACACACACACACACACACACACACACACACACACACACACACACACACACACACACACACACA
>JASSRZ010000006.1:8044870-8055894 GCA_032164315.1 Malacoctenus gilli
TTTTGGCCCCCCCCCCCCCCCCCCACCTCCTCCCCTCATACTCAAGAAACACCCAAACACATCATCTGAGCCTGATTAGAGATGCCATGATGTTTTCTACATTCGATTTGACGGCACTTAGGGCAACGGTCACGCTAAAGGGCATCAGACTGTCTCTCTCACTGGCAGGTGGGTGAGGATGACCTTTAAGGGAGTGAGGATGCTTCTTCACCTGAACCCAAATGTTCACAAGCTGGTCCTCGCTCCCACCGCGTTTCAGAGGGACTCTGACATTTTACATCTGATCTGATCACGTGCAAAGCTGCACAGTTTTCCAGTGACTGTGCAGAAACACAACAACCTTAACTCCGCTGTTCAGTCTCCCTTAAGAAAGGAAGCTTGTGCCATAGTTCATGGTTTCCAGTCCTTTTTAAAGCTATATATCTTTATCGTTGGGTTTATGAAATAAAAGGGGGGTTAAAGTCTCCCCTAAAGTTGTGTACGGTGAAGCCAGGAAGTCTGCTGCTGTACGAGTCGGTGACTGGCTTAATGAAGAGCAGTGGTCAGAGATCGGCGCTTTGATGGTGCAGTTCAGGTGGATCTTTGGTGATCCCTGGTGGGAAATAGGATTAACCAGATTGCTTAAAGGGATTTGTTGTTTTTTGTGAAGGACTCTTAAAGAGGATGGAGGCTTTATAAAACACAGAGGTTATCTCACAGCAGGCTTTTCCATGTTTTTCAATCGGAGCAGACACCGAATGGAGCTGGGGGCCCACAGACTGCTCAGGTCCAGTAAGTTGGAGGTTTACAACAGTAGGCAAGTTTGGATTTGAAATCTCAGTGAACCAAACGACAAAGACAAACTGAACAGATTCTCTTTCACAAAATTCAACCTTGTCTGACATCTTTTGGAGGTTTTTCTTTCGTTTACTGAATTTCCACCCAACATGTTCTCGAGTGCGCTCGTCCTCGAACACGACATCCAAAATCTCTCTGAAAGGAGCTTCAGCTGAGGAAGATTAAGGTGGCAGTCTGTTGGATAAACACTTTATCCTTTTAATCAGCTCTGTTCCTAAAGCTATTAAAACATGGACCAACTCCCACCCACCCGCCTCATCTCGGCCCCCTTTTCATCTCCTCTCCTTGCGGCCTTGAGGGGGAAAGAAAGCACTTTGTAATGTTTCCATTCGATGATTAACTGTCAGCCGCCCTTGTTGCTGCATGGCAGTTTAACCTAATGAAAGTAACATTTATCTAATCTCTTGATAATGAATGCAGACGAAAACCCAAACGTGTGGCCTGTAAATTAGCCCAGGCTGGAAAACCAATTAGATTTCGCTCCCTGGAGTGGACGCACACCTCGCCAGAGATCGGTCAGGCCTGTATCCTGGGGGGTGGGTGGGGGGGTGGCAGAGAGGGTACAGCTGTTGGATGCCACGCCACAGAGTCACCACCACACACTTTTAGCTTGTCTAGCAGGATAGAGAAGCAACATGGCAGCTGCTGGGGTGGGGTGGTCCCAAATTATCTGCAGCTCATAGCTCAGATGTGTATCACAAAGGAACCCATGATGCATCTTGGCTCTCCTGGCATCAACCCAACAAAGGGTGATTTTTAGTAACTGTAGAGTAACAGGAGAGAGACCGAGGCCTTATTTAGTGAACTCTGCTCGAAAACAGGCCACAGTAGCTGTGTGAGTGAAGCGTGAGTGAAGCGTGAGTCATCGGTGGCTCAGGTAGCGTCGCGCAACATCCTGATCTTTTATCTCGGTTAAGCAGGAACAGAATTTCAACAGGTGTTGAAAGAGAAACTGGAAGTTCAGCACGAAGGCTTTGTGACAAATCTCATTTGCACAGAGGGGGAAAAAGGGCAGCGACTTCACCGAGTGGTTTTAATAGGCGTGTCTGAGCCGGTAACAGGCCTTACAAAATGGAAAGCAGCAGAGAAGGTGTGGCTTGAAGACATCTGTCCACTAACTAGGACATATTGTGTCAGCAGCTGCTTTGGAGTGAAAAGGCCCCGGGGAAGGAAGTTGAATCATTTACAGCAGAGGTGTAACAAAATCATCTCCATTTAGGCTTTTGTCGGCCTTTGTGTCTGCGTGTGTGTTTTGTTACTTAGGCTTAGCGTAGCTAAAGGCATGTTAGCATGACAAAACACAAAGGCAGCCTACTACACCCCGAAGCTTCACTTGGCACGCTTTTAGTCTGAAATTCATCCGCAGAGGGCCAAATGTTTACAGAGTTTGGTCTTTCAAATGGGATCAGGTTTGCGTCTGGAACAATGTATGCTGGTGGGGTCGACCAGGAAGTTGGTATAGCCGGTCTAAATGGCAACGAGCCAACTGATAACCAAACTGGTTAGAAGACTGTTGAGGCCAGTGTAGTGTTTTTATCAAAAGTCACTCCTGAGGTAAAATCTGACAACTCTGAAAGGTTGCAAGACTTTAAATCTGCGGCGCCACTGAAGTGGGCCGCTCGGTGTTTGATGGGATTATTCAACATCCTGGAAACACTTGTAAGAGACATGAAAGTGCAGCGTTTTTCGGCGTGTTTCAGGTTGCGCAGTTGCGGGTGAAAATCGCCTCAAGCCCATGTTAACCACTCAACATATCGGAGGCAGTCAAACAAGAGCCCTCGACTTCAGGACGAGAGAGTCGGAAGTGCAGCTTTATCAGCACATTTCCACTTTGTGAGAGTTGTTTTTACAGCACTTGTATTCATGGTATATTCTGTTATTATCAGTACATCTTGGTCTGAATGCCTCTGTCAGGGTCATTTGTATTCTTGAATCAGAATACAACTGCACATCTTTGCAGAGTGGATCCCTCCATTGGTTTTTGTCCGTTGGGAAAAGCTCCAGCTCCCTCCAAACGTAGTCGGGTTACGGTCGTCCATGAAACTTGATGCTGGTTGTTACATCGCCGTGTTTTCCATTTTTCTGCCCCCCCCCCCACACCCTCACAGGTTACTTGCCTTCAGGATTTCTTTGGCGATGATGACGTGTTCATCGCTTGTGGACCGGAGAAGTTTCGCTACGCTCAGGACGACTTCTCTCTCGATGAGAATGGTGAGCAACATAACATTTGCAGGAGATTCAAAGTCGTTGGGACTTCACGCCGCATATTATGACACTTTATTCCTTGGTTATTGCCTTAGCAACTTTGTGCGGTGTTTTTGTTATGATCTCATTGAGAAATGCATGTTTTATCATAATTAGGCCTTAATATTGAGCTTCAACATAGTGAACTAAGGATGGAACATAGAACATATACCAGCCAACAGCACACACACTTTTCTTCTCCTATACATCGTTTTCCTTGAGTTGATCCTAATGCACTGAGGGAGGCCGACACGGAGGATGAGGAATGGATTTTGGAGAGTGGGGCCTGTTATCTGCAGCCGGCAGCACAGAGAGAAGGCAGGAGAAAAAGGAGCCATTAATCTGTCCGGTGACAGGTTCAGGCCATCTGATCTGTTGGTGCTGATACTGCCGAGGAGAGAAAATGTAAAACCAGGCCTCTCGCCGAGTCTCTCTTGCTCCCTGCAGACATGAAAAAAACCTCCTTTTAAAGAGGTCATTTCAGCCAGGAGGCCCCTCTTCTAAACAGCCAGTATGATACACATACGTTCTAATACAAACTCAGTACTGATGCAGACTCTGTGCATCATTATTTCTCCTGCCGCTCTTCCTTTGGCCTCAGTTTCCTTGTCAGGTCGTTGCAGGATGGAGACGGCAGACAGTTTCTAATGATGTGGGCCTTTTGCTCTTTGACTACTCCCCAATGGAGCCCAAGCTAAATTGTTTCACTCGGTCCATAATGACCTCGGGGGGGGGGGTGAGGCTAAATAAAACAGCTGAGGGTCTCCAGCATGGAGACAGCTATGAGCTTGATGCAGGAGAGCCTTCACTGTTAATCGTCACGATACGTGTTTGCATATCGGCAATCTGGATGATTAATCGTCCCATTCTGATGTTCTGTAAGGAAATTCTCCTCTCGAAGGTAAATGACAAAAGTGTCTTCAAGGAAGCTTTCTTTTTAATCACACAGCCATAAAATGTTCCTTCTGTCTTGTTGTCTGAGCCTGAGCTAATTTCTTTATATATATATCTCGTCACTTCTTAAGTTTTGTTTTGTGTGACGACTAAAATAGATCTGAATCCCTCGCGGTTACGTTTCACGTGTAAAATAAAACACTCTGCAGATGCACATGTGTACCTGCAGCCACAACATCAATCAAGGAAGGGGTCGGATGAACTGGTGGGGAGGGGGAAAGGGGGGGCTATTTGAGGACCACTTAAACGGACTAGACAAGCTGCCAGTCTGCAGCTTCGTCAAAGGCATTAACAGGAGATGGTGGCACACCTTGCAAACAATGGCACACGCAAGTGCAACTGCACTCAGCAGTGTGTGAAGGTTAAGAGGGAGAGAGAGAGAGAGAGAGGAGACAGACATGGAGCGATCCCAGGAGATGGAGGGAGGACAGATAGTATAATTAGCATCAAAAGTGGAAGGGGGGGGGGGAGGAAGGAGGGAGCCTGACAGTACAAACAGAGGGGAAAAATGCAGAGGGAGGAGGAAACGATGTCTGGAGTCTGTCTGCCTACCCTGATTAATACAGTGACCCAGAATGTAATGCATGTGCTTTTATATGGTTTTATATGAACTGCATAATTATAACTTGTAGAAGGGCTCCAAAAAATTGGATGTTTCTGGCACTATATGTTGTTGGAAAAAGATGTGTGTGCAGAAACACTAAAAAACACATAATTTTCAGGTAGTTTTGTTTTCCAGATGATGATAAATGGAGAGTAGACCTGTGAGGGGGGGGGGGGGGACTGCAAACAAGGTGCGAGAGCAACTGGAACGAATACGATATCAGAAGCTGCAGCCCAGTGGATTACGTGGCTGCACGCTGTGTGTACACGCCCGCCATGCCAGATGTGCGCAGGTGATTCCTAACTTTGTCCGTCTGCTTGTTTCCGCAGAGTGCCGGGTGATGAAGGGAGCCAAAGTACAGCGCGGCTCAAAGAGTCCCGCTCAGATCATCCGCAGCAAGTCTCCCGCTGAATCAAGTGAGCTCATTACCTCATGCTCCACAGTCCAAACACAGAATGGACAGACCATACCCAGCCAGGAGTAACGAACCAGACAGAAAACACAAGAGAGCATCACGGAAAATAGCCACAAAAATTCTCTTCAGGCTCTTTCTTGGATTAAACATTTGAGTAAAAAAAAAGACGATTTCTTTTATCGAACTTTCTGTCAAGTCAAACATGACGTTTCTGTCCGAGGTCGTCTGGCTGCAGCCGACAGCTGGAGTCTTCCAGTTTTTACAGGCCGGCCCAAATGACACTGACTCGTTAATCTGAGTACAACACCTCGTGAAAAGCCTGTTATACCCCAGAACAGAAGGGGAGGGCAGTAAAACCCCAGCCGTTGTTTATTGGGGGAATTCGGGTGGGATTCGGGGTAATGGTGCTAATGAAGTTTCTTTCTGGAAGAGGACATGAATAAAACATAGGCGACGTACAAAGACGACCTCGGCAGCTTTCAGCGATTTGTTGGACATTTTAACTTTTAATATTATCCGGGAGGCGATAAAACACGAAGACTCAGCTGCCGGCTTGAATCTCAAATTCCAGGCAGCAGCGTTTGAAGCGAGCAGCGCCGGAGCTGGAGGTTTCTCTGGACAGTTTGGCTTTACGAGGCAGCGCATTATGTGGGCGAGGAGTTCTGATCGGGGGCAGATATGATTTCCTCTGGCAGACTGGGAACGAGGGGGAATAATGCCAGATGTGGCGACACTGTTGTGTGTTTCAGCAGTGGGACAATGAGGCCGCCGCGTTGTTGAATTCTGTGTTGCGGTCAGGACGCGGAGATAATTCAGCACAATGTTCTTTGAAACAGTAGAACAAAACCCACACAGAAAGCAGAGTTTGGAGTGACAAGAAACTCGGGTTTGTTTATTTTGGATATCCAAAACAAGAAAAAAATATCGGTTTAACAGAGTAAAAGTTAAATTCTAAATAGTTTCATTAACAGCACTGATATTACACTGCGTAAAGCAGGGTTCATAGGTTAAAAGTAAGTAAATGTATAAAACTCAGGGTCATCTCAGTAGTTGAAAGGAAATTGACTTAAATCTTAATAATAATAATCATAATAATGTGTTATCCTGAAAATCTCTCATGTAATTTACAGGTTTCTGAACATAGTTTAGATGTTTGCCTCATCTGAAGGTATTGAAACAATGAAAAGTGAGGCTCAGGATCAACATTGATGTCTAAAAGCCTGCCTGAAGATGCTGCATCGATTTTCCAGGTGTGGAAACTTTGAGAGCAAACCTTGAGTGTTCGGGCGGGCCGTCGTGATCGTTGGGGAAACGTCAGCCTGGCCTGTCTGCTGCTGAGCGTTCGCTCTCGGCTCGGCCCGAGTGGGAGAGCTGCTCGCGTTCAGTTGGACTCGTTTCCACATAATGGGACTCGTCTCTCTTTGAAAGTGTTGGTGCCTGAATGAGGCCGGCGGCTCCACAATGAAGCTTTCTCCACCTTTTTCCTTTTTTTCCCCCCCTCTCCCAAGCGTTCGCTGGCTCAAACTCGCGCGGGCCATCTGGCTCAGTCAGTTCAGGACTCTTTTCATCTCTTTTACACAAAACAACTCTTTTAAGTCACTTAATGGCAACATTACTGCACACTACACTAAGATATAAACACAATGTTCCCCTCACGGAGGAGCCTAGCAACGTGGCGGCGCGCAGGGCGGCTGAATAAAACGTCTTCAAACGGCTCAGGCTCAGGCCTAGCTGCAGCGTGGAGTCCACGCTGCAGCCAAATGAGGCCACAGCTTTGTGCTGCCGTCTCTACGCTCCCTCTAATCCACACTCCTGTTTACCTTATTTTTCCCTCCTCCTCCTCCTCCTCCCATCTCTTTACTCCGTGGGCACTCTCAGCCAACGGGACGGGCTCCAGCTCCCAGCTCTCCACCCCGATCTCCAAGCATTCCCCCACCTCCACCCCCAACAGCCCAGGCCTCAACAACAAGCAGAAGGTACCCACCACTCTTGCGACCTTTCACCTCCTGGCTTCTCTCTCTCTCGGTCTCCTCGTTCATCGAGCTCTGCCTCCTGCAGTCGGTTCACTAACATTTCTGTGCCCCCCCTCCCCTTGTCTGCAGGATCTCTACTTGCCCTTATCTCTGGATGATGACGACTCCCTGGGTGAATCCATGTAGGCTGCCTCCTGGTCCCGCCTCTGCAGCCAGCCTCCCTTTTGGCCTGAAACACAGAAGTTTGATACCTCTGCTGCTTTCCACGCCCCCCCTCGCAGTGCCACCTGTTTTTCGGAGAGCCCCCCCACCCCCCCCACCCCCTCGTCTCTTTTCTTACGGCCTTAGCCACCGGGGGGCTGCGATGCCATTTGCTGCTTGAGAATAACTCTGACAACACTTTGTAACAATCAGCTCACCTTTGTTCAGGAAGCCACCAGTTCACGCAGTTTCACTAACTTTGAGTTTTCACAGTAAAAATAAAAACAAAGGAAAAACAAAAAAAAGCAACGCCTCACCTTCGTCTTCGACCTTTTGTTTAATGGAGCACTCGAACTTTTTAATATTTCCGCCGCACGATTCCAAGCAGCAAATGGGTGTTTTTAGGTGTGTTTAGTCAGAAGCGACTCAACTTTTGTATCACTTATCGTACTTGTGCTGTTCCTCATGTCCCTCCGGTCCTTCCGCCTGACGGCCGAAGGTGAAGGCTCCCCGTCAGAGGAAGCCTGTTAAGCCAGATTAAGTCTTTCTAACTTGCTGTAAATACTGTGTATATCAACCATTGCATTTCTGCCCAATGTCCATTGCTGTGCTTCCATCATGTCCCCACCATGTTGTGTCTGCCATTTGCCCGACCTGATTCAGGGTATCGTCAAAGTAGAAGAAGAGCCAAGATGAAGCCCCGCCCCCTCCACAGTGGGCGGGGACTGTGGGATGCAGCCGGTGATGGAGGAGGATTATCAAACTCCTCGAGAGGGATCTTTGTTCACATCTGGACGCAGATTCACGAGATTAGAAATTGAAGGTTTTCAAACCGCCACAACCAGGAAGCACTGAAAGGTTCCCGGCGTCGGGAACGAAAATCAGCATTCCTCTCGTCCAATCAGACGCGAGGCACAAAGAAAAACAGGATCCCACCCCCTCTTTATATTGGCGTTTCCTCTCTTTTGACCCTCCACGTAGACAGTAGGCAATACATGGTATCCTGTATACCTTCTGTGTTATAGAGTGTCTTGAACTGCAGTGCATGATGTTGATGACTCAAACTCTGGGCATGTAAAAAGCTGATATGATGGACCTAATGGTGAAAAGTACCAAAGGATGAACATTAAAAAAAAAAAAAGGCCCTTCTAGGTTTTTTAAAATGCCAACTCAAATTAACTCTACCGCTTGTTTTTTCTATCGACAAAGTCTAAATATTTCTCTTTTGGCTGGTTTATTACTTCCCTTTTGAGAGCCGAACTCACCGCAGCTATTGGTGAAATTTTATAGTTAAAATAGAGAATAAATAAATAAAAATATCAAAGCCCTTTTTTCTGTTTTTGGCCGAGAATGATAGATATTAGGTGAAATGTACTTTTATTAGCTCTGAAATATTGCGGAGGAAGCACACCTGGAGTTGTATGCATGTCACATGAAAATCATCAGAACAGCATCGGGACTGAATCATGCTCATGTAAGGCAGTTGGTTTTTTTTCATCAGGGCGCTAACCAGTAGTTTCTCCTGCATGGCTCAGCATAGTTCTCCGATATATATGTGTGTAGGGAGGGGTGAGGAAAAACATAACTGTTGTCTAAATCTATGTGTGGGGTTTAAATTTTATAAAAGTTGATTATTATTTATATCAAGGGTACTTTGTAGGTTTCTTTTTGTTTTGTTTTTTTCTAGATTTACCAGCCCGCATGAGCTCCAAACTCTTCTCTTTAGTCTCCGAGCTCCTGTGAGTGGCTTTGCACCGCCATGATTCTTCTACTACTGCCGCCGCGATTTGCGACGCATCTTTCCAAAAAACAAAAGTGGAGTTTTCTCGGACTTTTTGCAGGGAATCAAGCCCGAGAGACCTCTGAATTGGACGGCACTAAAGCACACAGCAGGGAGCTTCGTGTTTACCACCGCAACGGACACTTTACTGTCTACTCGCCAGCATTACGATGCGTGACCACGATTAATTTGTCAGTACACCGAACCAATGCTGCAGATGTAGCGTCTTTCAAATTGATATCTATGCATTAGGAATTGGCTGACAAAGACTACATTTTGAGAAAGGCCTTTTTTTTAAGGAAACAAAACCAATAGAGTAAAAAGTGAATAATCTAAAGCTTAGAATTTCAATGCAGTTAATTCATTGTGATGATGTGAAAGTTGTACGTCTTTAGGAGCAATCTGTCGCCTGCTCTTTGGATGAGCTCTGAAAAGCTGTTTTCATGTTGAACCATCACTTTCCGAATATGGTGCTGTGAACTCCACCTTTGTCCTGCAGGGAGCGCTGTGACACCAGCACAACAGCTACCAGTCCAGACTGAATCCAACAGCAGGGACGCTGCACTGTACCCAATGTTTTGTACAAAAAAAAGCAAAAAAACAAAACACCAAAAACATTTGTTGTCACTTGTTTCCCTCAGACGGTTATTTCTGGGGAAAAAAAACACCTTAAATGTCCTCGTTTTCTTTGAAGCATTAACCGAAAATGTTGGTTGTCTCCTGTGAGCCGTCCGTCCGTCACTTCAGACCGACGGCCCGATCCATCACCTTCAGTGGTGCCTTTTTTTTTAGATCCTGTCTTTTGATAAAAACAAAACGGAAAAAGAAACAAACGGGACATCGACGGCTTGTTCTTTGTTAACAACTCTTTGTAAAACATTTTTAAACGTCTCCTGAACACACTTTGTTTTTGTCGAGATACGGGACACTTTATCAGTGTAAATATACTCCCTCCCTGTTCCTCTTTCATATGTACGCTTTTTCTGATCGAACCAGCGACTTTTTCTTTTCTCTCTCTGAAATTTACAGCGTCCTTTTTAGTGGTATTTTTGCAAATGTCACAGTGGCTTGTTCCAGTGCTTCATTCAATGTATTAACTGGTATCCTTTTGCAATTAAAACGACTGTATTTCACCTCCCTGATCTCCCGTTCATTGCAGTCACGTCCACTTTGTTTGCCTAAAGGATGAGGTTGGTAACTGCTGACATTGGAGCAACACTTTGCTCAGCTGATGAAAACAATTGTGACCTTTTGCAGCAGGTTTTTCCTTGTTGTCTTGATGCAGAACGAGTCCTAACGCCACACTTTGTTCATCTCTACATCTGTCCTCCAGACATAAGTGTAGTTTTTTATCTTTCCCATGTTAACATGACAAACCACTATTACCAGTGCAAATACTGCATTTTGTACTCTTTCTGTCCCTGATTAGTCATTTTCTTCTGTATTTTAGTTGGAAAGAAGTTAAACCAACAATATTTCAGCCATAAATAGGTAACCTACATGTCAACATCTGTTTTTGGTAGCCACCACTCTATTTGTAGCTGCTAGAGTAGAGATCAGACCCAGCTATGAATAGTATAAGTACTCCTTGTGGAGGTCTCTGCATAACCATCTTCATCGCCATGGTAACAAGAGATGTCTCCCACATAATCAATCGCTGCCCAAACAAGAAACAACAGCTGATTAACGCTTGCTGCTGCCACAGCGTTTAAACAAGCCGTGGTTTTTGATGAGTGGCTGATTATGGAGCCAAGTTTTAGTATTTGCACGTGTGTGAGAGAGCGTATGAAATATGGTCAGCTGGAATGTTTCAAGTTGTATCGTAACCATCGAAAGCCAAGCGCACGTCTTAGCCTTGAAGTGTTATGAACTGATTTTAGGTTTCGGAATGTCCAATAATTATCGCGAAAACTTAGTCAATGCATTAAAAACAACCCCCTCCCCTCACACACACACACACACACACACACACACACACACACACACACACACACACACACACACACACACACACAC
>JASSRZ010000006.1:8061896-8095682 GCA_032164315.1 Malacoctenus gilli
CACCCCCCCCCCCCCCCCCCCCCCAGAGAGTTTCGCACGCCAGGAAGAACCGTATTCCCCGCGAAAAAAAAAACACCGCCCACCGGAAACCAAAACACAGAAAGATGCCTTTCACAACAAAAGAACTGACAGTATGTAAAGTGCACTCAAACCAGAACGACATATAACGAACACGCTACAATAGTAATGCAGTTAAAATGACTGTAGTTTTCACGAGTGAGAATGTTCACATGGAAGCAGTTGTCGGCTACTATTGCAATCAACTCCTGTTTACTGGAGAAACACCTCACTGAGTTTAAACTTGTTTGGACCTCATAAAAGCAGAATAAACCGTTTTTCAAAGAATAGATGATGCGTTTGCTGTCGGTTGTTTCTTTCCCTTGTTATCGGTCCAAAAATTCATTTTTATGTGCTCAGTTGTTCTGCAGAGTTCTGCATGATTAAACAATCCGCCTCCCTTTGTCAGGGTGCATGCAGGTCAACATACAACATTTTAGTTTCAAGCAGCTGATCAGATGAGCCTAATGAGCACTGACAGCTCTGCTAATGTGCCACAGCAACACCACGATAATACCAACACATTGCTCATCTATTTTTATTGAGAGAGGGGGTCTGGGGGTAAATGCACAAACAGAAAAAATCACACCTGTTAAAAATGATGCACTTTTCAAATTTTTCTGTTCAGCAGTAAAGGAGCAACAGTAACAACCCCCTGAATACAAAACTTGAGACTGTTTTTAGTTTCACAATGATTTTTAGTAAGTTGCTCAACACCGCTTATCAAAATGTCTGACATTTATTAAGACTCGTGTTTATTTCACTGAGCTGCACACAAATCATTGTGCGAGCCAAAAAAACGCCCGACTGGCTTAAGTGATGTCAGATAAAGGGTTCGAGAAGAAGAGCAACATATAAAAAAAAACTGCTCCAAACAGTCATCTGATAGTTGAACATCAGCCTGCAGCCCCTTTAAGAATTTATTATCCCCCGTTCAGAGAACCGCGCGTGCAAAATGTAGGTGATCCTCACATAAACACAGAGAGACCTTGGGAACTCTGCATTGTCAGTTATTATGTTTTCATCCTTTCCTGCTCGTTAAAACGTTCACAAAGCAGCTCAGGACAGTTTAGTAAAGAAGTTCATGTTGAGTATTTAATAAAAGCGATGTGACTTTTAAACAATCTTAGTTGTTACAGACATAGTCGCATCTATTCACATTATTCTTGTGGTGAGTAGATGCAACTGGTGTCTGGAACAAACTGAATCCAAGCGACAACAGAGCTCGTGACTTACGGGTAACAAGACTGGATTATTGCCTCCCCTGCAGGTGATTCCTGACTGGAAGGAGCAGGAATGGGACTACAAACGCCCGGAGCGCTACGCCGGGATCTTCCACTTCCAGTTCTGGATCTTCGGCGAGTGGGTGGACGTGGTGGTGGATGACCGCCTGCCGACCATCAACGGGGAGCTCATCTACTGTCACTCCAAGGACAACAACGAGTTCTGGAGCGCCCTGCTGGAGAAGGCCTACGCCAAGTCAGTAACCTTTCCACCAAGCCGGCCCACCCGCCCAGCACAGATTGCTTCTGCTTCTGTCCTCACTGTGTCGCTCGCACCACGACCCGAGAGCTCTTTCCCAGGTCTGCTCCTGTTTGCGTGGGATTTTTCACGTCTCTTTTTCCCGCCTCGTCTGTGCCCGTGCAGGCTCTCTGGCTGCTATGAGTCTTTGGAGGGAGGAAACACCGGGGACGCTGTGGTGGATTTCAGCGGCGCTGTGGCTGAAGCCATCAAGATGGAGGAGGAAGGTTACTACAGGGACCAGAAGAAGCAGGACCAGCTGTTCGAGGACCTGCTGAAGGTGTACGACCGCGGAGGGATCATCAGCTGCTCCATCAGGGTCAGTGCCGCATCTCCGCGTCCCCCTTTTCTCCGTCCCCGTCCCCGCAGACACGCTGACCCACCTCACGGCTCTCCGACCTTCCTCAGGCACAGCCGCACGAGATCGAGAACCGGATGGCCAACGGGCTGGTGAAAGGCCACGCCTACTCGGTCACCGCGGTGAAGAAAGTACGGCTGGGTCACGGGCTGGTGGCTTACTTCAAGAACGAAACCATCCCGATGATCCGCATGAGAAACCCCTGGGGCAAGACGGAGTGGAAAGGAGCCTGGAGTGACAGGTGAGGAGCAGGAGGAGGAGGAGGAGGATTAGAGTTCATTCCATCCATCCTGTTTTTTTTCCTTTGAAGATAAAACTCCATCTTTTCAGATTTGCTTATTTCCTCTTGAACTTTCAAGCTCCCACATGTGAAACCTTACTGCCACAGAAAGTTACCACAACGGCTTCAGTCTCTCTTGGAAAAAAGTTAGATTGAGCCTGTGATTGCTGCGGATGAATCTGCTTATCCAGCACTTTAAACTCAGTCTACAGTCGACTGTCTGTCCGCCAGGAAAATAAAAATAGTCGGTGGAAATCTGGTTCGGGGGAAACGGGGAGGGAGCAGCAGGAAGACGTTCCTTCTCCTGAGCTCGCCGGCGTCTTGCATAATAATCTGAATGAAATCATTTACCATTTTTGGTGAAAATAACGCCTCTCTGAGCAAAGGAAAGGACAGCTGGTTCCAATCTCAGTCATTGTGTAAGTTTTAGATTCGGTTGCAACAACCTGACGTTTGACCTGACTTCAGATGGTGTCAACTGTTACATTTGACTCTGAAGGTTTACACTGCTGCTCCGTCACCAAATCGTCTTTGCTTAAAGTGCTTGAATGTTTGGTTTTGTGCTCGAGCAGCTCCGAGGAGTGGTCAAAGGTCGGCGACATGGAAAGAGGCAACCTCGGCATTACAGTGGAGGACGACGGAGAGTTCTGGTGAGTTCACGGAGTGAAGACGTGCTTCTGAGCAGCAGGGGCAGAACCAGGAATTTTGAGGGCAAAAAGGGGGGGGGTTGTTTATTTCTCCATCCGACATAGTTTGCTTCAAAAACTGAATCTGCAGAGGCACAAAGTTTCTCGACAGTTATCAGGCAGGAATTTAGTTCCTCACAATAAACAGTCAATCCCCAGAACACTTTGCTGTTGTGGTTACCAAACCTTTTACAGGGTAAAGATGCAGTTTTTGCTCTCCTCCGTAGGATGTCGTTCACAGATTGGTGCAGGTACTTCACGGACGCCGACGTCTGCCGTATCATCAATACTTCGGTGGTCAGCGTCCACAAGACTTGGCATGAAGTGATGCACTTTGGGAGCTGGACCAAGAACGCGGAGCCGCTCCTGAACCGCTGCGGCGGCTGCGCCAACCACAAGTCCACGTTCCTGCAGAACCCACAGGTTCACTCAGACTCCCGCCTACATCAACCCATAGTCATGTCGTTGCACACACACGCACACACACACTGACTGGCTCTGACCTTGTTTTTGTTTTTTTTGTTGCAGTACCTGTTCGATGTGACGAAGGAGGTGGACGAGGTCCTGGTCTCACTGCAGCAGAAAGACATGAAGATCCACAGGAAGTTTGGTCAAGGAGAGAATCTGTCCATCGGCTTCGGCGTCTTCAAGGTAAAACGACGCTCGCTGAAGTCGTCCCAAATAGGCTCTTGGTTTCGGTCTGGAAGCGCATCGAGCCCTGTGTTTATCTGGGATAATTATTATTTGGAAATGTCATGTGCAACATGATCCAAAGACCACAGTGCTGACAAACAATGAGCTGATTGCAGAGGAAGTCTGGGATGAGGTCACACGGATGATAAGTCCATCGCTGAATCTTGGCTGGGTGCTTTTCTTGACAGGGACATCATAACTGGATATGTTTTTATCTGTACCAAAACAGAAACATTTCAACAAGTAATTAAAACACAGACGGTTAAACCGCACAGAGTATGGATACATTTTTGGATCTTTTTAAGCTGAAATACAATCCGAAGCCAAATTTCCCGGTCATTTCATCATTGTTGTCCCCGAGGTGCTGCGTGTTCCTACTCTGTGTTTGTGCAGACATTATCCATGACGCTTGTGCAGTGAAATGATTTAGTGGTTACAGGAGAATAACAAAAAGCTTGGACAACATACATTTTGATTACGAAATAACAAAATCAATCAAGCAATCAAACTTTATCTTTAAGGCAACTTTACAAAAATGAGAGTACTTGTACTGCGGTGATTACGAAATCTGTAGCTTTTCAATGGTCAAGTTGTGTCAAGATGTTTGAGGTTGTGAAGGCGGCTTTGACCTCCACATATGAACAAAGCCTCGATTCACAAAACAGGTAAAACTGACCTCACATTTCCACAGGGATGCACTCTATCAGACATCTGGCTAAGTTCAAGCACGCACGCACGCACGCACGCACGCACGCACGCACGCACGCACGCACGCACCCCCTGTTTCTAATCGTGCTGACAGAAGTTCTGCCAAAGGGGCAGTGAGCGAGTTCTGATGATGAGCGAAGGGATACATGAGCGCCATGTGTCATCTGAAGGCCTTTCGGCAGCTTGTAATACACCTGAACTACAACACTCTTCAATTAAAGGGCAATAATTTATAAACTGGTCCTAACTCTTCCCCCAACTCAAACCGGGACCCGAAAGACTTTAAGATTTAATGTATGTTCTCCTTTCTACCACCAGGAGGCAGAAGATTCAACATGTGAGATGCTTATTTCCCCCAAAACATGATTGCAGGACAGTTTTTGCTTTGAATCAATTTCTGGATATCGGCACATAATTACAACCTATTCAAAAGTAAAATAAATATCATGAATTGCAAGCTGAAGCAAAATTTGGAAGCTGTGAGTGTTGTTTCATTGTGTTCTACCATAACAATGAAAGAGACATGAGTCATGCTGCTGCTCTCAGAGGCAAACCTCAAATTGCCCCCCCCCCCCCCCACCAACTGTCATTTAAAGTATTTATTTTGTTCTCCAGGTCGAACAGAACAGGAAGTACCGGCTGCATGACATCCTGACCCAGAGGTGTGTGGAGACCTCCACCTACATCAACGCCCGCACCGTGTTCCTGAGGTCCATGCTGCCCCAGGGCCGATACGTCATCATCCCCACCACCTTCAAGCCCTACACGCTGGGCGAGTACATGATCCGGGTGTTCACCGACGTGGACTCGAGCTGCCGGTAAGACTGTGGTTCCCCCTCCCCTCCCCCGTCTCTGGTGGGTTAGGGTCAGACGAATGGTGCTCCTGATACATTTGTGGCTCCGCTCCTGCACTGCAGGAGCTCCGAGAGGAGCTGAGGAGTTTCGAGCTGAGCTCACCAGCTTTGTTTGTTTTTTGCTTCGGGGGTCCATCGTTCAGAGGCGACGTCCAGCTGTCCTGCTTTTCAATTTTTCCACTCCCATTTATAGATCTTGATTGTTTAAGGTTAAACTCTGAAGCTCACCGCCTGCAGCACTACTGCTTAGTGATTTTCCAGGTTCCTGTAAAAGCTCCTGTTATTTGAAGGTTGGTTTTTTTTTGGTTTCTGTTTTTTTTCCCCAAACCTAAATTCTTTTGAGGGGAGCTCCTACAGTTTTTATGAGTTTAAATTGCTCAGTTGAGGGAATAGGTTCATTATGGTTGTAAAATTGTGGTTATGAAGTCAAATTGTGTAAAAAAAAACCAAAAACCCAACAACAACCAAGTCTCTGTAAAGCAGTGAAGCAGTTCTCTAGATACATTTATTCATTCCTTTATTTACTTATTTATCAGCTGGATGAATGATCCAGTGGTTGATTCAAAACATCAATTAAATCCAACGTTGGCTGGGTAACATGAGAAGCTCACGTCTCCGCTTCTCGTGCCTCAGTTAAAGTTAAAAAAAACACTCGCACAACTTCCAAGAAAAACACTCATTCTGGTGTCCTGAGCACCGAAGAAATTAACATTAAATCTCTTAAGTCACACGTCTCACACTACTTTGCTTGGCCTGGCTTTGTTTTGTTTCAGATTTTCTCGTTGGCAGAAACGACTCGTGTTTACTCACTGACTGACTGGCCTCAAACCGCCAATTGGCGCCGTAATCGTGACTGTCGGAAAAGCGCCTCATTCTAACTCCGTCTGGCCTCCTCCTCCCGTTTTCTCACAGCGAGCTGACCGAGGACAAGCCGAGGATACGATGCTGGAGCTCCTTCCTCGGGTACCCGCAGGTGGTGACTCACGTCTACATCCACGAAGCAGAGGGGCTGCAGAACCAGGACAGTAATGGAGGTCAGGGGGGGGGCTTTAATGGAGCTCAGTGTAGAAGTTCTCAACCCACTTCTCTGCTTCACTCACATTTGTCTTCTTGCCACTGATAAAGGCGCAGACCCCTACGTGATCATATACTGTGAGGGCAAGTCGGTGAAATCCTCCATCAAGAAGGACACTTTGACACCGGAGTTTGCCACCAGCGGCGTTTTCTACAGGAAGAAGCCCAGAAAGCCTTTAACGGTGGAGGTGAGACCGCTGATTCCGCTCAGTCGCAAACCCAAAACAATGAACAAAGGTCTGATTTTCAGATGGTTTTCTTTTTGCATATCGTCCCTTTTCAAACCGACCCCTGTTCTCCAGGTGTGGAACAGCAACGCGGTGAAAGACGAGTTCATGGGCCAAGTGATGCTGACCGGTTCGGTGAAGGACTCCCCAGACCCCCAGAGGCTCCAGCTGAGGAAGCGAGGGCGGCAGATGGCCGACGAGATGCCCGGCAGCCTCACGCTGAAGATCATCACCTCCACTCAGCTGACCGCCATCTGACCTCGGACGCGACCTGCGGAGGGTCTTTCTCTGGCCCTGACAAACATGCGATACAAACTGATCTGACATGCGCGCACGAAACGAGCCACGAGTGCGACACTCTTCTTTGTTTTTCTACCCGAGGGATTGTTTGTTTGTTTGGTTTTTTTGCACGCAGGGGAACCGTGTGAAGATGTGAGAGGTGTGAGTGGCACTGATGGACGGACTGAATGTCTCCTCTGGCTGGTTCCTTGTTTTAAAAATGTTCAAAATACTCTATTTTTAACTTAAATGTTTTTACAACGATGCTTCCATAAAGTGTGCTATTACGTCATATACTGTGAGGAAAACAGTCAAACTTACTACTGTGAGAGATGGATTGGTGACAATTAGGAAAATACGCTGTTATATCTACACTCGTACAGTTTCATGCATGTATCCGCCTCTTCTCCTGTGTTCCATCGGTTTACAATAGATTTCCCTGTTACGACTATGACAACAGAGACGTGATGAGAATAAAGGGTCCCGGCACCGACACTGACACAGCTCTGTTTTTTTTTTTTCCTCCTCTTTTTTTTTTATTTCAGTCCAGTTCCCAAACTGCAATATTTTGTCCTTTTTTTTGTTTTTTTTTCAATACACTCAAGACACAGCCATGCACAATTCAAAGTTCAAAAAGTCTATTGCTTCAACCACAATTAAAAATAGTTTATCCAAAACCTCGATTCCCCGTCACTCGTTTGTCCTTTTTCAAAGATGGGGGGGAGGGCCTGCTGAGGTATGCCAGATGGATCAGCAGTTTTACAAAGCTAGACAATAATAAGAGTAATAATCATAATAATAATAATAATAATAATAAAGATAATAATTTAAAAAGTAACATTTTTTGTCTTTGTTCCATTCTCTTGATACACATTAATAGAGGAATTTTTCACACCACGTGTACAGGTTTACACATTCAGAAGATAGGAATGTACAGGAGCAACCACAGAAAAGGGGGCACGTCAGCGGCGTCTCTCGTCCTTTTTGTGCTCATAGTTCAGACCTGTACATGGGGGCAGAGGCCAAATGTCCCGGGAGGGGAGGGGAGGGGGGGCCGGCGGAAGCTTCCTGACGGGCCACCCGCACCCACCGCACGCACACAAACTAACACTCAGCAGTGGTACTCGGGAGGGGCGGGGGGGCAGACTGTGTGGGCCTGCACACAGAGCGCTGCACTTGTCGGCCCTCCGTCCGGGGGGGAAAAGGGGGGCGTCCGGCGATGACGCCCAGACGGCAGAGGTGGATCCAGGAGTGCAGAGACAGCGTGTGAGTCTCTTCTCGTCTTTTTCCCAGGGTGCAAAACATTTATTGATACATACCATAGAGCAACCTGAATATTGTCATTTTAAGTTACATAGTTCTGAAAAAGGGGGGGGGGATTCCCATCGTATTTACATACATACATACATTTTCCTAACAATCTTAACCTATTTGAAGATGAGATACAGTGTATAGTTTGTTTTACATGCATGGTTTCTCTTGCATCCTCCTGTCTAATGTCTCTCCTTCATCTTCTGTACATTTGCTGTACATATGGAGGTACAATATGACTAAAGCAGCTACCCTGCACCCAAAAGGTGGATAACACAAGTGAGGCATCTTCTAGTGCAGATTGAGGTAGCCCCCCCCACCCCACCCCCACCCCACCCAAGACACACTCGCTCACACAGGGATGCTACACGGGAAACGCCTGACGAAGCTACCAAATACGGACAGGAAACAGAACTCCCCCGATCAAGTCTGACCGGGTGCGACAGAAAAGCGAGCGAGCGAACGTCACCTTCTTCTTCCTCGTCTCCTTCTTCTACATGTACTGTTTTCAGCGCTCACACCTGGAGAAGGTACAATCAAAACAAAAAAAATGGCACTCAGGACTCCCACTGGACCGTGTTTCCTCCTCTCTGACCTGTCGCACATTCAAAACTTGCAACAAAGTGTAAAAGGGCCCCTGGAAAAGTCGAAGAGGATACAAAGAAAACACACTCAAACTAAATGAGGAGAGTGAGCAGCTTCTTAAATACAGAAGGAGAGGAAGGGGGGAAGGAGGAGGGAGGAGGACGTGGGTGAGGAGCACAGTAGGTGGTCAGAGCCTCATTGGGACATCAGCACAGTTGTTGGATTGTATATTCCGGTAGGCCAAAACAAACTGCTGGCATTGGATGCATGTTATAAAAGGCATAAAATGACTAATTGCAGTTCCTCTCTCCTTGTATTTCATGTACAGATTTCGACTTTGACTCCCTCTTTTCACTGGATGAGTGATGCTAACGTTTGTGCCATTTGGCTGACGGAGGCCGGGTCCTAAAATTCACCGCAGAGGTCTGAGAACACGAAGATGTTCAGGGCGAGACAACGGCCTTCCGGTGGGTCTCGAAGTTTAATTCCAGTCTCGATGCCTCCAAAATCCATCGATATTCTATGAAGACTTAAATTATGCACAGACTTTTAAAACGTTAACTAGATTGCCTGCGTTTTCATGAACGCTTTGGAGCTATATTATTCATTTCCACGAGTGTTCAAAAGCAAATTCTGGTGTCAAAATTGCAGTACAGCATCTCCATGACCACACACCCACGTGTCAACAACCCCAACAATCGGAAACCTTTTCCTCCTGATAAGACAGTTTGCACCATTGATTGATGATGCTGAACAGTTTTGGTTGATTCACTACTTTAACAGCAAATACTGTGAAAATTACTCCTGATGTTATGCAGCTATTTTACCCAGAAAGTCTGTCATCAACTAAAAAAGAATCGGTCCCCAGTGATTCGTCGGATAAAGCGCGGCTCAAATGAGATGCGTGAAACGTATCAGGCTGATAATAAATATAAAAAGATCACTGAAGGACATTTAAAGCTGGCATAGGTCATGAGAAAATTCTCCCTGACTTCTTTCCCCCTGTAGCTGCACCCCTACACACACTCACACACTCAGACACACACTCATTCACACCCACACACACGCATAAGATCCTGCCACCTTGAGATGTGACAATCTGCAGAGGAGTAGTGGTGTGTTTCTCCACAGAGCCGTGGTCATGCAGGCAAAGGATGATGGGTCCAGAGTCACTCTCTCACGTCAGCTGGTCTCTGCGGGTGCAGGCGCCGCCCAGCCACGCTCCAAACCGACGACGCAGAGAGAGAGAGAGAGAGAGAAAAACCAAGCCTGAAGCTGAGCGGCCAAAGATTCACGGGCTCCCCGGTTCGCTCTCTCCTCTTCACTCCTGCGGGCGCGTCTTCGTCATGAGAGCACTTTCGTTTTCAGGCTGTTTTTCTTTTTCAGGTTTTGGTAACGACGGCCCCCCCAAAACCGAGACGTATGACACAAAGAGAAGTGCACAGTTTGTAGACACGCACTCACGCACACATGCACGCACGCACACATACACACCCCCACGCACGCTTGTGATGGACTGCTCTACATGTACTGAGTGCTGGAGAAGTAAACGAGGAGACAAGGTCTTTTCAGCAGCACGGCCCCGGTAGGCTGCGAGGCCAGATGTCCCTCCCACGTGTGAGGCCAGGGGGTCGTTAGTCTTTGTGCTGTCACCGTAAGTCACACAAACCCCTCTTGTGCTGTCACTGTCGCATCACCCGACCCGCCCATCCATCCAAGCCCCTGCCGCCATGAGCGCACACATCACAGGCAGGGCTTCAGCCTCGGGTGCGGACAGCGAGCACGCCCTAGCGACTGCTGTTCTTTATGGCTTCCTTCGCGGCTACAATCAGAGGCGTCAGGCTGGATAGAGGCTTTGCCAGCTTGAGGAAGGAATGCTGCGGACGGAAGCGAGACAGAGGGAGAGAGAGCGGGCGTGTGAGACACCAGAAGGAGCGGCAGGTACGTAAGTATAAGATTAACACGTTGAGGCCAAAGACCGCAACCTGCATGGTTAACCTCATTAACTGGTGATTTCCGGAGCCAGTGCAACGTGTTTGAACAGTGACTCTGCAACCAAATATCTGTATTATAAACATTAACACTGATTAACCCTTCAGCTAATGGGATATTTTTCAACTCAAATATAATCACATTGACTATGCATGATCTTTTTCACCTGAAGCAACTCCTTTGCGGAGCCTCTGCGGTCCACATCCATCTCCAGACAGCGGTTGAGGAAGTCTCTAAAGACGGATGAGAGTCTCTCTGGGTTCTGCAGCTCCGGAGTCCCGTTGGTTGCTATCAGGTAAAGTGCCTGTAGAAACAAACAGATGAATATGTTGCCTCCATGTAAATTTTAGAACGAGGCCTCAAATATAAACAGCTGAGTCCAGCTTATAAGGTGACCTTGAGAAGTGTGAAACTATATTAACTGCGTTTTTGTTTTTTTATTTACAAGTGAATGCTGTTCCCAATTTGTCCACTGGGAGTCGCACTGTCTAAGCAAGAACAAGAGAAAACAAGTCAAGTCACCAGAAAAACAGGTTGAAGTTCAGACTCGATTTCTCTTCCGAAGAATTTTCAGTTTATTCAAACGAGATTTTGTGAAAAGTGAATGTTAACATTTTCAGGATCTTTAGGCAGTTTGTTTCATTGATGTTTTTTGTATCTACGAGTCAATATTTGACTTTTTTCTTACTGGTCCTGCCCAGTTATACTCAGAGGCTGATTTGGCCTGTGGTGTCACCTGATCCAAAGCGAAGCTTGATTAATCCTCTCGTGTCTCACCCTGAGCGGATTCTCATTCAGATAAGGCGGTTCTCCCTCCACCATCTCGATCGCCATTATTCCCAGTGACCAGATGTCCACTTTGGGACCGTAGGCCTTCCGAGTCACCACCTCCGGGGCCATCCAGTAGGGCGTTCCCACCATCGTGCTGCGCTTGTTCTGCTCGGGAGTGATCTGGGCGCAGAAGCCGAAGTCGGCTGCAGAGGAGAAGCAGAGTGATCCCACCTTTCAATTAGATACGTGTTCACGTTGACTTTTCTCTCATCCACTACGTATGATGGACAAAAGCAAAGTCTTACTGAGCTTGACGGATCCATCCATGCCCAAGAGGATGTTGTCACTTTTTATATCTCTATGGATCACCTGGTTGGAGTGTAGGAAGTCCAACGCTTGGAGACACTGCAAAGAGAATTACACTTAAACTCCACACCATCGGTTCCCACGGGACATTTGTCCTTTTTTCCGGGCTCGGTGAAAAGACAGCTGCCTCCGATTGTGTTGGATCACCTGGTCGTAGCCGCACATGCAGAGTGTGACACTGCTGATGTCCAAACTTGGCTGCTTACCTCTCTGCAGACCGCAGCAATCTGGCCCTCGTCCATGCAGGTCTCAGTCACTACATCTGTCAGCGAGCCTCCGGCCAAGTACTCCATCACCACCCACAGCTCGTCTCCCACCAAATAACTAAAGAGACGGGGGGAGGAAGGAGAAACATAAAGATAAGAAAACTTGAGTGTTTGTCACTTTATTGCAACAGATTACACTTTAATGGTTGGAGTGCAGGATCAGAGCGGCTGGCAAAACGTGTACTAAAACACGCTATTGCCAGCTGTGACTAACAGTAGAAACAAGACGATGAAACCAAAGCCTGCCAAAAAAAATCTATAGAAAACTGGATGTCAGGTTTAATTTGAGTTTGACAACAGCAGGTGGCAGTAAAGCACCTCCAGATGGATGCAGACCTCAGTAGGAGAGGAAAAGAAGAAGCTGGGGCGCTGAAGAGGTGGTGCAGAAGATTCCTCAATGTCATCATGATAATAAACACACAGACAGTAAGTGTTGCACTTTACCACAGACTTGTGACATCATGTGGTCACTTCACCCTGTTGTGACCCATCACCGCTTGGGCATAATTAACACTCAACATGGAAATTTGTGCCAGGATTTGTCATTATAAAATTAAAAATCACTCAACAATCAATAAAAAAACAGAACTGCAGTGTCCCTCTGTTCATGTGATGTACAAGAGTCTTATACTGGTTTTGTAAGAGTCTTGTGTGTCCATTATCGTGCCAATATCTGGAGTACTCAGAAATCAACATGCCAATTTCTCCTTCTCAGAAAGCTGTTCATAAACTTTTTTTATTTCTTTATTTTCTTTACAAAAACAACCCGCAGATGTGAGCCATGTCTCAGCCTCCCAGAGATGCTGCGCCATGGAAACACTGACCTGTCCAGGTAGTTCACGATGTTGGAGTTTTTGTTTTCCCTCATGACCAAGATCTCGTTGATGATCAGCTCTTTCTTGGGCTGTTGCTGCAGGTTCATCTGTTTAATGGCCACCTGAGAACGCAGAGAAAGCAACTGCGCTTCAGGGCACAAGACCACCACGACTCACACGAGTAATGCAAGACAGAAAGAAGGCCGTGAAGGCGGATGTACGATGTCAGTACCTCTTGACCAGTGGCGATGTCGATGGCAGTGTACACAGTGCCAGACGCTCTGAGGGGACACAGAAGATAAAGAAACACCTTCATTGATGCAGCATTTAATAGTCTTAAAACACAGGCTGAATGCTCAGTGTTATTCACATTTAATTTTCCAGCTTCAACTTTAACCACTGCCACAAAGTAGAGTTCTAAAAACTTAGCTGTGTACGCAGTAATTTTATTAATCTCCCGTCAGAAACAATGTTGGGGTTTTTTACCACTATATCGGGCAGTTTCTTGCCAGCTTGCAACAGAATGACCTGAGCTTTTTTCTACCTTTCAAGCAGCCAACAGACGACTCTTTTCAAGAAGAAGAATCATGGAGCTTTAACACAGATTGTGCGACTAAAATGGTGAGTTGCCATCATGGTATGGAGACATTTGAGGCTAAACTTGAAACGATGAGTGCCGAATGCATTGAGGTGTGTTAATAATCTGCAGTTCCTGTGAACGTTCCTCCATAAGTTAGAGATCCTCGCTTAATTATTAATCTGGGATGCATACGAGCGGTCCAGTTTTAACAGGTTGGTGGCGGGATCGGTGCGCGGGCCGGCCCGTCCTTATTTGGATCCGCGACTTGCGATGCTGAAACACGATCTGCTGTGAATTTGGGCCTCTGGTTTTTCCCTCCTTCTCCCTTCGTCGTGCTGTCAGCTACACCTGTGTTCGGTGGGAGCCTATGAATAATGAAGCACAGCTCCTGCTAAGCAAGCGATAAGCTGGGAGGAAGCCGGTAGGTAATTATAGCCGGTTAAAAATGAGAGCTTTCTGATCAAAAAAACGCGAATAGTGGCGGGGAAAATAAAGCTGTTCGGAGGAGAGGCAGAAACAGAATGGGTTTGGGTAAAAAAAAGGCAGAGAGAAAGAGAGAGAGAGAGAGAGAGAGAGAGAGAGAGAGAGAGAGAGAGAGAGAGAGAGAGAGAGAGAGAGAGAAATGGCTGAGCTAATCTGGCTCTCGGCCCCTTTCAGGATACACTTCTCATTTCCTCTCGACTTATTTTTCTGCGAGTCATTGGAGCTCACCCTCCCTCTGCCTCGCTCTCTCTCTCTCTCTCTTTGGAGTGGTCGCCACAGCGCCGTGTCTCCTGCAGAGACTCAGGCCCGGGCCTGAAATCATCCGAGTTCAACGGGAGCCGGCCGACGACCTCGGAGAGACTTACCCCTGTCCTATTTTCTCGAAGCGCGTGTACTTCTTCTTGGGATCCCCCACGCTCACAATGCTCCCTGAGTCAGAGAGGAGAACAGATATTTGATGACTGTCCTCACGCAGTGTGTGTGTGTGTGTGTGTGTGGGCGCTTGCTGTCAGGGCAGCCTTCACGTGAGCAGACACAGAAAACATCTCTGCAGGACCTCTTTTTCTTTGTGGCCCAGATGCATTCTGGTTTATACTGCAGCTACTCTGGAGAGCGTGCAGCTCGACTTCCCAGCACGTTTCTCTTTTTGCTAACTCAGGCTGGTGTCCCACTGCAGAGACGGACGTAGATTAGATACAATGGAGGGGGAAGAAAAGTGCTTCTTCTTGAATCTAATTCCATTAGTGCTCCCTCATCTTTCACTAAATTCACAGAATTGGCACCGTCGCTGTAATTCGTGGAAAGCAGCCACTGGAAACCAAACAGCCAGCCTGTCTTTTGAATGAGCACACAGTGAATGATTCGGCCCACACACACGCTGAGACACACACGGATCGACACAGATACTCATCGAGCCTTTTGGCCAAGAACACACAGGCGCAGTATCATCAGTATTGTCGGAGGGGGAAAAAAAAGTGACTCAAGCCCCTCGAGAAGTTCATGTTATAGCATTAGTTCAGATTTATGACCGTGAGTTGATGGAGTGTTCAGGAATTGCATCGTTTGAGGCAAAAAGACAATCCCCGCATGAGATGTTGGAGTTCTTCCTCAGACCGTGGCAGCGCGAGGCGGCGTTGGCTGACGTGATGAATCGAGCGACAAAAAGGAACACGCAGCGCCACAGAAAACGTACTGAGTCTTTCCAGGATCTCCTCGTCTGTCATTTTGGACTTCTTCCTCTGCCGGTCGGTGTGGCGGTACATTGTGTCGGACGTGTTCTCCGGTTGGACCTGCGACTCCGGTGGAGTTAACACCTCCTTCACGGGGGTGGAAGGCTTTGGTGGGTCCATGACCGAGCGCGTGTAGATCTGCGAACAGATAGAGAGAGAGAGAAAAAAAAAAGACGTCAAGAGGACGTGGATGAGTTGATGCAGTTGCAGAGCGACCGCCACACTCACAGATTTGGTGTGTTCGGGTCGGGGCGCGATGACCGGGGGCAGCTCGTCGTCGTCGTCCTCATCCTCGTCTTCCTCCTCCTCTTCTTCCTCCTCCTCGTCCTCTTCCTCTGACACAGGTGGGGCGATCGGGGGTTCTGTTGTTGATGTTTTGGCACCCTGCAGGAGAGAGATGCGGGTAAGTCGGGATGCATGTGTGAGAAAGCCGGAGGAGTTCGTACGGATGGCGATTTTTTTTTTGTTCCCCCCCAGAAACCAAAACATCATTTTTCTCTGTTTCGAGTTGGTTCAACCTGCTGTCAATCATCTGCCAACCCCGAACCAGCTGGGATTTGGCCAGCTGAGGTTAAAACAGATTTTGTGAATCATGCAGAAATTAGTTTAAAAACACGCACACGTTACTTCAGATTAAACATACCGCATATAATAAAGAAATAATACCGTGATAAACATGAAAACTAAAATGATTAAGCTGCAGTGATACTAAGCTACATTGAAAAAAAAAGAAAAGGAGTTAATTGTCAGGAAAAAGCTGTTAGCGGCAGAGTGAGGCGTTATGAGTCAAGTGGAAGCCAAAGAGAAAGGAGTGAGGGAGCATTCAGTGCAGTCGGTCTGGAGGGCTGGAAGCTGCTGAGTCCGCTGAGGTGTGTCAATGATGACAGCAGAAGTTGGAGTGACAGACGTGTGTATTTACCTGCTCTGACAGATCTGACACGCTGCAACGCGGCAGTGTGTGAGATGGTGGCACAAAACCCCCGTTGATATGCAAGACACCTTCCTTAACGTGTGATTAAAAAGCGTGTTTGTTATGCGTGATGCGCAGCCCCCCCCCCCCAAACACACTCCCGCCATCCAAAACTCGTACTTGCCTTGGATCACCTTCCTCTTATGGAATGGAAACACTTCATCTATTTCCAGTCTCGTCATGCATAAATGAAGCGGTGCAGCTTAGTTCTGGCGATTAAAGTGGGGGGGGAAAAAGGGGGTCTGGCAGAAGGAAAAAGTCCCAGTCCTTCATTCAGGAAATGCTGCGCCTCTGACCCGCTCCAAAGAAGGGCCGGGGCCAAGACTGCAGAGATGCACGAATGAGCCTCTGACTAACGGGACGGTTAGCCAGCTGGGGGGGGTTGCCGTTCTTTGGTAAGAGAGCCATGCGGTAATGTCGACAATGGTGATGGAGTCACAGGCACGTTATTGGCAATGTGGATCAAGTTGTTCGGAGGGGGGGGGGGGGGTGAACTCAAACATGCAGCTCGACAGTCATCACAACGCTCTGTGACACGTGCCGCCGCAATGCTCCATCAGACACGGCCCGTTCAAACAAAAGAGCAGGGGGAGCGCTGGCTGCACACAACCAACTCATCAATAGCACAGAAATAGATCCAAACATGCCCCCCCCCAACCCCCCCTTGTGAAATTTCAGTACAGAGAGTGATGATGCCTCTAACTCAAAAGATTTGGATGAGCCAGACGGCATGAACAAGATCAAGAGGTCAAATAGCTGAATTGAGCGTCAAGGCCAATGCAGAGATACATCATGTGGAAAGTAATATGGAGGAGTTACCTTGTCAAATAATGCGCTGCAGGTTCTAAGGCTGACAGGAGGCCCAGATGACAGCAGTCGGTTCTGAATGTGAAGGTTGAAAATGGGAGGATTTACTCAAAACAAACCCACACAGAGTGTAAGACTGAGTGAACTACAGGGGAGGGGGGGAGGGTGGGAGGGTGTGTGTGTGTGTGTGCGGGGGGGGAGCTGATGTACACTCCTGAGGAGTGGACGTTGTGTCCTTAGATCGTCTCCTGACACAACAGTAAGGGGAGAGGACACGGTGGAGACCGATCGCGTCACCCGTCGACCGAGCCCGGAAGCGGATTCTGCCGTTCTGACTCGGCCTGAAGGAGAAGATTGTCTTTCTGCGCAGCCGGCGAGCGAACGCGAACACGCAGCAGCCGGTTCACTCGCGCTGCTTCGGAAAGAACTTCTCGTCCGTCAAAATTGCAGGTAATGTTTTCACATGCAAACCAGCAGTAGTACACAGTGAGCACTGCTGTCACAATCTGAGTTTCATTTGACAGAAAAGCTGAAAAATTTAGCGGAATACCACAAATTGGGCTGATTGATTTTCTGGAGTATTTTGCCTAAAATCTGACAAACCACAATTTTCTTTGTCTGATAAACAAACACAATAACAACTCAGTGACAATTTCCTCATCTGTGTGTTAGTCAGTGTTGACCTACTTTCAGTCACAGGTTTGTATAGTTATCAAATTACAAGTTATCATATTTCTATTTGGGTTTTTAAAAGAACACATTTAGCCACTCAAACCTGCTTGGCAACTATGCAGAATCCTGAATATTTCGTTCTTGTTTCACACTTTACTGAATTCATTTACTTTGCTAACCAAAGTCTTGAAGACTTGATGCTCTGAAGTGAGTGAGCAAACGCCCAAACTGCAATGAAGATTTCTCGCCAACAGACGACACTTAGTGATGAAACTTAGAGCGTGTTGGAGCTGCAGTCATCCTGCATTCTGATGCAGCCGTAAGATTAATATGAGGCCTAAGTGATGAAAAGTCAAGTGCGGCGTAACGAAGCCTAAACTCTCGCTCGCTCTGCTGAATAAGCTGCCAATGCAGCGGTTGGCAGAGGTGCAGGGGAAGGGGGTAAGAAGTTGAGAGTCCAGGAGTCGGACAGAAGAAAACCTGGAATGAAACGGAGCTGGTGGCCCAACTGGAGAAACTCCTCACGCGTTACAAACTGAGAGCTTATTGGTCAGTGAGATCAATGCCTGAAGAGGCAACAGAATCAATCAGAACTGCTGTCATTGTCTCCAAAGAATATGTTGAGTTACTTGCATTCTTTACGGCAAATTGATTATCTGTTTAGCAAAAGTGTTCACGACAATTAATCCCTTTTAGTTCAAGAGCCACAATTGGACCGCCATGAAAAACATTTAAGAGGAAAAAAGCACTTTGCATTTTTTCCACCGATTATTTAAGACTGAGAGATTTCTGACTTTCTGGTCTGACCCTGAATTGAAAGAGGATGAAACCCAGTTTCTCTGTTTGCACCACCTGCATCCTTGTTATGTTTAACTGCGCTGCTCTGACTCGATGGAATTTCAAGGAGATCAAAAATCAGTCTAAGATCTCACTAATTTCTTTACATTTAACTGATCACTCATCATTTAAGATCCCTAAAAAAAGATGTGAAGTCTGCTGCTGCAGTGATGACAACACTGACACACTGTCGCATGTGATGTGTATTGAGGTGACAGTGAACGCTAAAACAGATCAGAAATATTTCCCTGTGTCACAAGTGAACCCTGAGCTCAGGATAGTGCGACAGTGAGTATCAGTGAGCTCACGCGGGGTCAAGTTTCTCTCCAGAAATGCGACTTTTCTGTTTTTTGTTTTTTTTTTCCTAAGCACCAGTTGTTGGCTCCCTTCCTGTCGCTCTTCTTCCCCTGCAGCTCAATCTTAGGATGAAATCTGCTGCAGCGTCGCCAATAGCTGAGTCACCGCCGCGCGCCGCGGAACCGAGGTGACCGCCCCGGGACGGCGGCGCTCCTCGATGCCCCCACCGGACTCACGCAACCTCTTGCAGTGACTGCCACACCCGCTTGCCCCTCGCCGGCTCTCTCGAGCAACAATGCCCGCATGAAGAGATCCCAGTGAAACTCGCCTGCGGCAGCGAATCCCCCTCACCCCCCCCCCCCATCACCACCACCATCAGCAGACTTGGACTGCTCTACTTCTCCACCCAGCGAGCGCACCGCCGAGGCATTCAGAGCATAGATTACTCTGGTCAAAGCCAGGAATGAGGTCAGCTCAGCAGGAGTCCTTCGAGATGCAGTTGAGCCTCTCGTGAAGCTCGTCTATGGGGTGTTTCAAAATCTGGTTAAGTAGATTGGAAAAATAAACAATGAGCAGCAGTCGCTCTCACAGCAGTCCCTGTTCCTGCAGAGCCGTTTGGCATGTATGCAAAACGGAGGGAATTATGCTACACGGAGAAGGCAGAGAGCCTCGAGGGGGGAACACACACAATTTACCCATTAGACTGAGAAGTCGGTGTGGAAATAACAAGGAAAAAAAAATCGGCTGAAAGTAACCGCTATCGTCCTGAGTGGGCGTCAAGGAGGGAGGAGAAATTTACTGCGACGTCGAGAAATGAAATAAATGAGCTTCAAAATGAGGAAATAAAACCCCAGAACTTGTAAACTTACCTGATCGTTTGTAACCACCATGAATCAAAAGGAGATACATTCGTCTTCATACAGCATCAAGCGTTTTTAACGCACCAAAGTATTGCGGAGCCTATTTATCTGGCTGGAGACCAGATTTTGAGTATAATTACTGAAGGATGTTCAAATGAAAACAAGGAAACAACCTCATACTCAAACAGATGGAGGTGCCTCCAAAAACCCCATTTCATCTCATTGTTAAAAGGTGTTTTTTTTTTCAATAAGCAATAATAAAAATAAAGTGCAGACAAAGAGACACTTACCAGAGTGTTTGCTGCGATGTACCCATGTGCTGACTTGTCTGAAAGGCAAAGAAATCAATCTTACTGAGACAGAACATAAGAATCATTCACCTTGGCTAAAAGGAGACATTGAGTGTTTGGGGTTTTTGCATCGGGGCTCGCTTCTCCCTCGGCGCTCACGCTGGACGTACCTCCCGAGGTGAAGCTCATGTACTTCTGGTTATTTACAGTTTCTTTGGAGTCGTAGAACTTGAGGACGTCCAACACGGCCTGTGGGTTTTTCTTCTGCTCCAGCTTGGTGATGTTGGACGTCTGTAGGAGCCGTGCCCACTGCTCCGGTATGCCCTGCACAAACACACCGAAGCCCAGCGTTTGAAGGCTGTGATAACAAACTCCACTGGAGATGTGATTTTTCATAACATCGTTTCTGATCCAGTCGGATTCACGGAGTCTCTCGGGAAGCCTCTCTCGTGTGTCATCACACATTTTTTAAAGTTACAGCAACTCTGGGCGGCCAAGAAGCTCCTTTTCCCATGGTGACATTAAGAGGTTAAAAAATGTATTTGTTGGGGCATAAAGAGGCGAATCAATAGGAGTTTGTTCTTTGACAGAACCAGTGAAGGAGTCGTTGGTTTTGGACTGATTTGCGCTGCTTCGTGTTTCACTGTCACAGTTTGTCAGCTGAACAAAGGGAGGTCTTGTTCCTGATATCATGGACCCACTGCTGTGTGTCAGGCAGTCAAGTAAACGAAGAGAAACACTGCTTCATTTAAAGATGGCCTATAAGGAAAAGAGTGAACAAACTTCCCATTTTTCTCAATTTAGTCTCTCAAAGCAGATCAGCGTTTGTGTCAAATAAAGACAAAACCAATTTCTTTGCGAGTTGAGTCTTAAAAACTTTTTTCAGACTGTTGTTTTTTTCCCTCATCAGTTTCCCAAACCGAGTGAAATCCCCCCCGTGTGACCATCTGCGTGCGTGTGTTTTTTTTATTTTACTGCCTGATCCTAAATATTTTTTCCACTGAATAAGTTCTCATCAAGGATGATTCGTTTGTAAGACGTGCATATCAAAAGTGCACGTCTCCCCGAAAATCAAAACACTCCGAATGGAAACATTCCCATCGACGAGGCCTGAAAAAAGACCGAGGGGGCCGAAGAAAGATCTCTGTGGAAATGTAACACCTAAACAACAAACGTTTTAGGAGATTTGTTTGGAGACTGCAGCACAGAGAAAAAGCTGCAGTTGAGTCCGTGTCGCCGAAATTATCGCCTTTCTTGCCGCTCGGCTATAAACTGTGACCGTCTGATTGGTGGGCTTTTGGTGAAAGTAATAAAAGAATGATATGTTTATAAGTCCGAGAGACTCAAATGTGGTTCCGAAAAATTGTTAATCAGGGAAAAATAAATTACTTCTGTGTTTATCTCGAAGCTGGTGTAAGAACAACCGTTGAAAAGCGCCACTGAAATGTAATTTACCCCAAAGAATCCACTGCAGGGAAGATGGAGGGATTGTCATTCAGGGCACTTGTGCTACTGACTTCATGCGCAGGGAAATAAGTTATTATTTGACTTGGTCACCTCGGGGAATAGTGATTTCAGGAAGTGCGTGCCTGGGATTTCTGCTCCCAGACGGGAGGTGGATGTTCGGAGCGCCTCGGTCCTAATTTATACGCCTGATTGCCGGAGTGAAAAGAGCGACTCACTGTGAATTCTCCCGTTACAGCATCAAAGCCGACGTGAATGGTGTGTTCAAAGTCTGAGGGTAGAGAGATCTCAGGACGCTCCTTCTCCTTCTTCTTGTTTGCTGCAGGAGGTCCAAACAAATAAAACACACATGTCACATGTTGGAGAGTGATGCATGGGGTCATGGTTGTGGGAGGGGGGTGGGGGTGTGGAGGTGACCTGGGGGGTGGGATACTCACTCTTGTCTCCCCCGGGGAAGATGGAGCGCAGGCGGACCTTCTTGTTTTTCTCTTCTGGAGCCATTGGAAGCGGTTTAGATGCGTGATTCACTGATGAAGAGTCTCGGGAACTACTGTTCATTCTCAAGGGGGGGGCTGGTGGTTTCTCTTCAATATCGACACTATCAGACATCTTTAGTAGCACTCACAATGTCCTGGAAGGGAGAGAGAGAGAGAGAGAAATGTGTTCGTCAATAACACGGTCGTCTGAAAACAGCACAGGTTGACCTTGTTGGGATAGCTTTCGGGATACAGTTTGACAGAAGAAAACCTGCATAACAGTGGCTGGTTTTCTTTCTTTGGAACTCTCTGATACGACACAATATTGAATGAAACTTGTGTAAAATGGCCCGTGCAACTTTGTTGCGACACAAAAAAACTATCTGTCCAACGACTCAAGGCTCCAACAGCAGTAAATTTACAGTGAGACGAGCAGAGAACGCGCACAGTCGAAGCTGTGAAAACCTCAAGAGAAACTCCCCAGAGATCAGCGTACGAACTGCAACTTCTCGGCGGTCGACTTGTGGACGCTCTGAACCGTCTCGGACGGCCGCTGGAGCCGCTCGGCCAGGAGTTGATTCTGAGGGAATCTGGCAAGACTAAACGTTTCCATCACTCATCCTTTCTCCTCTTCCATCTCCCCACCCAACGACCATCTTCGCCCGCCTCCCTCTCCGGCTCACCCCGAGGCCAGGCCCATCATGTGACATGCAGCACGGCTCGCCCAGGAAAGCGGGCCACGCAGGCCGACCCCTCTGCCGAGACCTACATTCGCAAACAAAGACGCGCTCCGGCGCTCTTCCGCGCCGCACTCTGACACACTACACATGTGCCTTCAAGGTGGCCGTTATAATTTTACGTAACTGTTTTCAGCTGAGGACCTGATGGGTCGCAACACACCGTTTGTTAACTTTCTGGACGAACGAAGGGATTAGATTAGCGCAAAGATGTAACCCGATAAGTAGCCATGGTTTAATCAGATAAGGCTACAGTAACATCGTTAGCACACGGGCTCGCCGTGACGCCCCTTCTGCCTTCTGCTGCATCAGATTTGTCAGAGATAGTTGTCTCCTCGTGAAGGAGATCCATCAGCATTGTGTCGCTTTCTCATTGATTGTTTGTGTAGGACGATGGAAAAAAAAAAAGAAAAAGGATTTTTCTGACAAAGATGTTTCGTATTGGCGCAGTTGCTGTAATGCAGCCTTTTCCCTCCCTCAAGCATTAACAAATTAACTGTAAGAAAAGCTGCGGATCTCCTCTTTGGTCATTGATTTGTCACAACATCACAGTGAAGCCGAACTAGGTCCGGAATTAGGTCCGTGTCGTGTGTGCAGTGCAGCAGCTCTTCTTTATGTGAACAATCTCATGAGTGTGTATTAAATGGGCCTTCCTCAAGTTTTAATCACTTTTTGTTGCACACAAGAAAATCTCTTTGATCAAACACGGCGCGGAAGAACAACCAACATGATCTGGGTGTTAATAAATCAGTATTGTTTGTTCTCGTCCTGCAAGACGTGATGGAGAGCTCGATTGGGCTGTGTTCAATTAGATAAACGCTTCAACAAGGACTGCAGGAAATTATTTGGTAGCTATCAGCCACAGCTGGCTTTTCAGTCCAGACGGAGCTCATCGGGCCTCATTTTGAAGTGTTATCTGAGCAGAGGTGCAGCCGATGGTGGAAGAAGTTGTGCTCCGAAATTAAAGAAGTTGAAGCAGTGGATTGAAAACTTCCTTTCAGACTGAAGTGTATCCTGCTCAACACCCAAACAGGTCCTGAACACATTTCAGGATCACAAAACAACTTCTCCGCCGACCGACTGTGGCTTTATTTAACGGCGGCGTCTCTTTGTGACTGATATTCCGACTGGGTTTCCTGTGCTGGCATTTCCACCATGCAGGCTGAGTCCCACGTGTGAGTCCAGGCGGCGGTGGCAGAAAACAGGTTTGCTCAGGTTAGAGAGAAGGCGTGTCGCCGACAACAAAACCGGCTAAAACTGCTGTTTACAAAGGAAAGTCACAGTGTTGACACAGAAAAAAAACAGACACGGTTGTCCTTCAGTGCATGCTGAACTGAGCGTCCGGCACGTTCAAACCCGGAGGGGGGGTGTATGCAAATCTGGAGTCAGATGCAACATGCCCAGTGACTCACTGAAGAATGAAACGAATTATAAAATGAGGCCTGTAGCAGGTGAGAGGGACAGGAATTAGATGCTCGAGGGTCAAAAATAATCCTTTTTACACTCTAATCTTCACAGTTTGATCTGTGATTATTATATCAAATTTGAGGCAAAAAAGCAATAAGAGTCTAAAGTGGTTTGATAACTTTTCTCCTTTATAACTTGTGAAAACATTAACGTGTTTGTTTTTGCTGGTTGGCCACAAGGGGGGAAGACTTGGGCCATCCGTGGCCCACCGGCTATCTGTGCTCTGCCACCCACATGATGGATCAAAAACCGACAGCATCGTGTTTTGTTGTGAAAACACCGGACAGCTGGCGCTCCACTAAAGTGGGACTTCAGTGTTCGTTTGGAGTTTCAATCTCACTCGTTATTGAAAGGCCAATACAGAGTGTTTGTTTTGTGTGCTGGCGAAGAAGCTTTAATCACAATAAAGTCACTTCCTCCTCAGCAACAGAAGAGGGTGGGAGTCAACGCTAGCAGCCTGGATACATGTAAATGTGAGGTGATGGTTTCAGCAGTCGTTGAGTTTTCAGTTCCAATGACAACGGTTTCAACAGTTCAATGACAATCTGTTCAAAAAGCATTTCAAAAGTTTCATTAATGTGCCAGTTGTGAATCACAGCTAAATGAAAAATAACCTGATGGGCTGAACCTTTATTAGCCTCACAGAGAAGACAATTTTCGGCTCTTTAAACTTCTCCACAAATCACGATAAATGCTCCAGTTATTTTAGTCAGTTAAAAAAAAAAAAAAGACAATCAGTGCAATAGCTTCAGTGATTCAACTTTTTACGGCTCCATTCAGCTCTCGCACGCTGTGCCGCAGAATCCCTCACATATACATCCACAATCTCATCGAGGGTGGTTTCTGAACACGCCGTGATGCAGCTTTCACAGGAGATTCACTAAAAAGTGCACGTCGCACCGGCGGCAGCAGCAGCAGCAGCAGCAGGGACGAATCAGGTCACCGTGTTGGATAATAATAAAAGGACAGATGATGTTGAAGCTTTTTAAACCCAAATATGACTGTAGATTTTACAGCTGGAAATCAACTGAATTCTGATAATTTACAAAGTTAATATAATAACAGAATAATCAGAATGATGAATGATGAGCGCTCATTCGACCTGAATGAGTGAGGTTCCCTTCAAGTACTTCTCAGAATATTTTACTTTCACACACCAAAGTGCAGTTAAGAAAAGTGTCGGTCTCTTTCTAACTCCGATGATGAGTGGATGCTTTTATTCATCAATGGAACACGCAGCGATAAACTTCTCAGCATCTGTGGTCTGCGCGCCTGCATCAGGCAGCCGCCACATCCGCAGGAAGGCCGAGTGGACGAGAGGAAACTAGAGAGAACCCGTCCCGCAAATCTCTCACTGCGATCTTCGCTGCTGACAGTTAGTTTTCGTTGCCGCAGCGGCGGCCCGGCTCATCAGCCGCCGGCCAGCCGCTGCAGGAGCTCCGCCGGGCTCCGCTTGAGATGGCAGACCCGTGGAGGCCCAGACGTTACTGAGTCTTTACTCGCATAAAACACTGACCTATTTACTGTGCAGACTGACAGGCGGTCACTGAGCGCGCTGTCGCTGAAACAAGCAGCTCCTATTTCTGAAGCGCACACAGGCCACTCTCTCCATTCTCAATCAACTGGAGGTGTGTCTTCTTCGGAAGACTGGAGCGACTCTTTTTTTTTTTTTTCCTCCGGCAGACGAGAAAAAATGGAGTCCTGAGAGACTGCTTTCTGTCACCTCCATCTCCAACACGTAAAGCAGCCAAACTGCAGCTGTAGCGCTGGTCTAAAATAAGAAAAAATGTCATAAAAATCAACCTCGGCTTCCCTCTCTTTGACTGGCTTTGGTACAATGTGATTTTTTGAAAAATTGGGAGCAACCCAGGAAGGTACAAGTGTCTCAAAAACACCAAACCACCGCAGACACACCAGCCCTGCTGAGATATTGCCGGCGATGTTTTCCCGTTTCTCCCCCATAAAATATTAATCTATCCATGAAGAGCAGGCATTTTCTCTGCTCTTTCAAACATTAATGCTGAATTTGAATGGCTAACACAGGGAGAGGCTCTAATCTTGAGCCCATGGCAGCCCAGTAATGGCCCCCGCAGTGGGGGGAGGGCTCCATAAGCTCGGCTCTCCGTGCCCCTGATTAGGACACGGTCTCTGTTTGACTTGGCTTTAGCTTTGGCCGGGCTTCTTTGAAGGATGCTGATTACTTGGACGGGACCGACAGCTAGAGGACATTCAAAGGATAAGGGGGAAGGAGGACGGACGCTCCGAAGCTGCACTTCACCATTGTTATCTCCTTTATCTCCCCCACGTCCCCACAGGATTTTATTTCCTTTTTACTCGCCACTCAGTTGAACGTTGCGTTTTCAGATTCATAAAGACAAATCACTCGACAGACCCCTCGTATAACAGGCGCAACACAAAGAGAGGGGGGAAAACACAGCGAAGGGGGCGACGCGTCATGCACAAATGTAGACTGTGTGACATAGATGTCAACACGTTACCAAAGACTTTAAAGACACTTGTCCCTCTCTCATGTTTAGGCTTTTGAGGGTCAGAATAAAACACAATGTCACAGACCGAAGGCCATGTAATGTCGCCCCCCCCCCCCTTTGACTGCAAATCAAACACTGTGGGAGGAAGGGGATGTTTGGTGCTCACATGGACCATTCCCCAGAGGAATAAAACTTCAAGTTCTCTAAGAGTGGGTAGAAATTATAGTTTATTTTGAAAAAAACGTATCACGGAGACCTTTTGGCAAACCCTTGATTATTGTGGCGGGACATATCTGCATATTGATGCCACACAGTGAACGTAAAGACGCCCAAAATTAACTGTTGCAGTTAGCTTGTTGTCAAAACAGCGTTCAGTTATTCGGCCCACCTGCTGCCAAAGCTGGCCGCGCCGCTCAGCGCGCACCTGCACACGTTGAACGGGACAAATTGCAGGTACCAACCCAGTTTCACTGGAAACAGGTGGCCGGTGGGACGCGGGGGGGGGGGGGGGGGGTCACCAGTGCGTTCATATCAAGCTTGGTTGGGTCCGAGTGCCGGTTCGTAGGTGTGTGCAGACACTGGATCCGGTTATTAGGGCTTCATTGACACGTCGATGGTGGTTGAAAGGGGGGGGGCCTTAATCGCTGCATTGTTACACGTCCAGGAACTCTGACTCAGTTGTCAGCCGTCATGAGGCAGCAGCAGAATCACGTTTCATCACAACCGACCAAAGAAAAAAAAAAAACAAGCCTGACTAAATTCAAAAGTCAGGCTCTTTATTCCAGCTCCTATTTTTAGGGGGAACACATGCCTGTGGGGGAAAGCTGCGAACAGCTTTTAATCGTGTTACTATAAAAGGCCTGTATCCGTTCATAATACGCCAACTGGAGCATGATTACACAGTATCAAAGGCAAAACCTAAATGAGTGCAATAGCCGCTCTCCCACTACTGAGGTCCATTCACGCCGACCCATTAGATCCTCCGCCGAGATGACAAACAGCTGATTCACAAAGGCGGCACTTTTTTAAAACAAAAACTGATGATGAATGCTTTATTCTCAGCCAATTCTTGTTTTGTAACATTTCACTTCAACCAACAATAGAGCTTGAAAAGGACCAATCACAGACGCGGTTCAGGTTCTCATCTTCCGTCACTTGGTTACGTCGTTTTCAGATCATTTGAGTAATAAGCTCAAGCCTAAAGTTAATTTCATAAACTGTATGCAAATGACATCTTTGCATCATAAATTCCTGAATATGTTGTGCAAAATAACAACAGTTTTTCTCCAAATGGTTCAGTTCAGGTCAGTCTGACAACAAAACTCTCCGATTGATTACTTTCAGTGATCATGTTGGTTTTCGAACGACATCGAACAAAGGCGACGCCTCAGTCGCTCTCATTCGACCTGAATGAGTGAGGTTCCCTTTTGTTCGCCGCTAATTATCACGACACTGACGAGGGTGGAAAAAAAAAAAACCCCATCAGGATGAAAAAGCTGGCTTATTTTCCTCTTCGCCGGCTAATTATGTCCTCACATTCAGAGGATCCCGTGGTGTCGCCACACAATGTCGCTCCGGTTGACTCGGTGCCTTTCCAGTCGCCCCCCCCCCCCCTTCACTCACAGGTCGCGGTATAACATTGCTCATGTTCAAAACCGAGCAAGGCAGGAGAAGAAAAAAAACAAAGCCAACACAAAACAGGTCGGTCCACACTCGAGACCCGTTTAATCCCCACAGCCGACACTCCAGCATGACTCTCAGGCATCGTCTCTTCCCGAACGCCCCTGCTGGGGAGGCGCGTGTGCTCGCTCTGTCATTTAATATTTAGTTATGGTGAACCGGCTCGAGTGCTGCTCCCTCATGCGCAAAGAAAGACAGACAGACAGACAGCTCGGTGCGTACGCCGTCTCATTTCTTGGAACCACCGCGTATTTTAGTATCAGGCTCTCAAGACGGTTTATGTTTTGGCGGATGTTTTCCTTCGTTGCATCCGCGGGACTGCCCGGGTTGTTTGTTTTTTGTTTTTTTGATGACGGTGTGCCGACAGCAAAAGTAAACAGCATTAAATGAAATGCATCAAGTGAAAAAACTATCGAACAGTCGCAGCCGACGGAGCTGCTGCGCGCTGACGGCAGAATAGGAACGCTCTGTAAGTGAAGCCGCTCATTCGCTCAGGTGGTAAATTTCCATCGGGTTGGGCGACCATTTGCATTCACGTGGTGAGGAGGACAGAGGCTGATTCAGTCGAGATGACACAACCTTTCCAAACATAACTACCGATATCGTTCGTTCCCGACAGCAAGAAGCGATTGTACACAAAGCCGATTCATCCAGTGTTAGTTTATTAATGTGTGCGTTTCCTGGCGGACTGGGGCCCGTTTGTGTGCAATCAATAGTCCCTGACAGAGAGAGCGTCTTCTCGGCACATTTTCAGGGAACATTTATTTGTCACTCCTGAAATATTAAAGTCCCATTCCACTCAAAAAATGGGCTTTGATCACCGTTGCTGTCTTTGAGGTCTGCGTCGCTTTGTAGGGAACAATGCATGTTCGGAGCCTGACGTGAGCCTGACTGTTTCTGAATCCTCCCCCCCCTGAAAGTGGGACACTTTTCACTTCACACCTGAAATCTCTGTTTAGTGCCGTCACGATCTCGATAGGAAACCTTGAAACCCCAGTTTGAACAGAGACGGAGGACGGGCGTTTCCTAAAAAGAGGATTTGTTTTACAGTGAAATCACCATGGAAACCGACAAACTGTACCCACTGTAATCTGAGATAACCAAGTCCCATGCTGGTCACTGAAAACCTTAAATGGATATAAAACCTAAAAGGCTAATTAAACTGAGTCGTTTTAAAGGGAAAGAATAAGAGATTCCCACTCATCTCGACTTTTCTGTGAACATCCCTGATTGTAATGTTTACATATCTTATCATGAAGTTGGAAACAGTCCAAGGACACTCAGAAACTCAGACAACTGAGTTCAAATCATTCAAGAGTAGATGAACTTCCCTCACACAACGAACAGGCCACTTTTGTTCAGAACTCTACTGGAGCTGCTGCCTTTTTCTCTCAGTGCGGCCAGTTTCGAAAGGGTAGCTTTAAGGTAAGACGTTGCTTGTTGTCGGGTTTTTGGGGGGGGGGGGGGTTTGTACGTTAGTGTGGCATTGGTGGGCATGTTTGAGTGCCAGCTGGAGGCAGCGAGGGGAGTGGATTCCCTCCTGCCAGGCCAGCTGGTGCACCTGCTCTGATTCAACTTGTGAGAGTTGAAATGCAGCGTTGTAATGAATACAGCTTGTAGATACACTTCTCCAAGTACTTGTTCCACCAAAAAATATGCAGACTCACGAGATACCTCGTTTTTAGATAATGCTGTGAAGACGGTCCATTAATTCCGTTCATAAAATAAACAGTGTCCCCTTTGTATTCATGTAATCGTTGGAACTGCCAAGCACGGATGCTGGAGGATCCTTTTTGTTGTTTTTTTTTCTACATAGATAAATACAAGCTTCGAACAAACATGTGAGTCAACAAGTGAACTGAGAGGCAGCGTGTTGCCACACACCGTAGTTGCACCTTCACACAGCCGAGAAGAGACGCACGAGTGCTCGGTAGCTTCATTGGAGGCAAAGTAGCGGCTTATCACCACGACACGGGATCTCTGCAAGTGTTATTTCCAGGAGGAAAGTGTGTAATTCCTCAAGAGCTGGAGTCACTACCTGGATGGTGTGGATGATCACAGGTTTCTTATCAAACTACAGACGGTTGTTGTTTGTCTTTTTTGTACAGTGATGCAGTTTCTAGTCACACCTGTTATTGACTAATAGAAATCAGACACCCGCCTTTAACGAAGTCTCCCAAATGAATGTAGATGATAAAGATGCTGGTGTGAAGGTCTCAGCTCTGCACACAACGTGCTGACAAAATCCCACAATGAACCGTTTGTCTATTACAAAAGTATAGGGGACACACACACACACACACATTGGACATCTGCATTGCATCTGCAGCATCTTCCCTCCGTGTAGACGGTTCCCACCGACCGGCTGTCATCGGTTTTAATCCTTCTGCCTGTTTATCTTCAAACAAACTCGAGTCCGCGCAACCGTCTGAGAGTCTCCCCAAACTTCTGACCCAGCGAAACTTCTTAATCTCCCGACACTCTTCTGCCGCTGCACCATTTCATCCTGTTACTCGCCATGGTCTGTTTCCATCTGGAAAAACCATCGTGCTCTAAAGATTTAACACCTCTTGCTTTCTGGCCTCCTTAAATCCTCCTCGAATATTTTCTCCGACTGCCTCGGAGCCACACTCGCAATCTGTATTTGACATAAAAGAGCAGGCTGGAATCATTGGGACTGTCTATAGCGTTCACATAGAACAGCTAAAGACCCGACGCGCATGTAGGCGAACCTTATTCTAAGTAGCAACAGACATCAAGTAGGGAGATTACAGAGGGAGCTGTGTCAATGTGTCAGTGTGTGAGCGTTTCCTCTGTCTCTCTCTCCCTCTCTCTCTCTGTCTCTCTCTCTCTCTTTCTCTCTCTGTCTCTCTCTCTCTCTCTCTCTCTTGCTGTCTCTCTCCATCCATCTCTCTCACTTACACTCCCCCCCCTCCCCTTTCTGAGACAAAATGGCCAGATGGCTTCCAATCCTGCATGCTAATCCACAACACACAGACTGTAGCCGTGACACACCTTCCACAAGACAACCGCTCCGCTCCAGACATCTCTGCCCTTTAACACACACACACACGCACGCACGCACGGACCACCCTCGCATGAGGCCACTATACACGAGGTGTCAACGTGAGCCCCAAACGATAACTCCACGCAACAATAGCGCCATAACTCACCCGGGCCGAGTCCTCAACAGATGGAGGCCTGGTCGTATGTGTCCACCGATCATGTTTCAGGCGGCCCAGTTAGCAGGCGACAGGCCAAGATGAGGTTCTGTGTCCACTGCTTTTGTTAGCCGAGGTGAGGTAAGAGAAGCCGCATGTGTTGGGTTACAACGGGCAGCGGAACGCATTGGGGAAGCCCAGAAGAGCTCACTAAGACACGCGGAGACAAACCGGCGGGTACGCGGACAAAAACCCATGTTTCAAATTGTTCCAGTGCACGGATGAAGAGCCGCTTTTGTTGCTCGTGACCTTATCTGATAAAAATGGAGCACAAGTCCTATCTAGGTGCGGGGACTTTCTGGAGACCTATTTTTGGCCATGCCAGTTGGGCGGGATAAAATTTTATCAGATCAAAACGTAAAAGAAGAAAGGGGAAAAAGAGCATAAACAACGAAAACCTTTGACAGTACTGAAGGATAGCTTAGCGAGCTCTGTGTCAGATACCTACCTGCCAAATGAAGCAACAATAAAATCATTTATTATTGAAATGTGACATTGCTTTGGGGAAGCGGGAAAACTACCTTCATTTATGACACACCATGAAAACTTCTGGGGAGAAAAAAACCTCATAAAATCAGTCTAAAGCTCTTAGAAGTAAAATGTTTTATTTTGGTATTATTTGGGTACAGATGAATGAGTGAGGAATAATAATAATAATAATAATAATAATAATAATAATAATAATAATAATAATAATAATAATAAGAGCTGTTCTTTGCATGTGAATCTGAAACAGGTTGAGGACGCTCTTGTCCTGGAAGCCAAGCCACAACATGCCTGCACCATTTGTGTTTCCACCATCGGTGTGCCCAATTGTTTTGCTTTTACTTTCGCTTGCACACAAACTGCAGTGTTCATGTTCACCCTTTCATGATATTTCGACTGGTACCGCCCTCTGCCTTTCATCTTCAACTGCCAGAGGTGCGTGCGTGCCCACGTGCGTGCGTGCGAGTGACATGCAAAATAAAAACAGTATGAGGGGCCTGATGGTAAACAGCAATGCACAGCCCTGCTCACTATAAGAGAACGCAGAGCCGTTGCTTGCCAGTGTGCCTGTTTGATGTCTGTAGCTAAAGGTGCGATGAATATGTAATGCACCAAGAGAGCAATGGAGACTGATTATCCAGTGACAGTTTCACAGATCAGTGGAACAGCAGGACGCATGAACACCAAACACATCGACCCTAATCAAACATCGCCGCATCTCTCTGTCCGATTGCCCCTCTGCTTGCTGCCCCTGAACACTGCATCTGGAATATTATGGTCTGTTTTTGGGAGGATTGCCTCCCTCAGTGACTTTCTAGTTTAAAATATTCAATTAGAGCAAAAAAAGGGACAATATATCCACTATGGTTAGAGCGGTTAGAAAAAACTACAGCTGTAATCTACAAGCTGTTGGATGATGAGTGAAAAACAGGAAGGCAGCGACGGGTTTGGAGGCTTGGACCGAGATTTGTGGTAAATGGGACGAGATACATCCCAGCTGTGCCAAAATAACCGGGCCGATACTCTGGTGGGAGTAGCACCTTCAGCCACCCAGCCACCCATCCCCCAATTCACCTCTACCATCATCTCGCTCTCCCTCCTCAGTCACTGACATGACGCCCGAACACCCCCTCTTTCACACAGCAGCCAGACAACAGGTCTCCCGACAGGCTCTGCTTCTCCGAGGAGGAGGACTGCGCCTCTCCTGAAGAGGAACCTCTCACTCCCGCTGCGTTGGCTCTGACACCGCAAGTGAAATAAGCAGAGGTGCAGCGGTTGGTGGGGGTGGGTGGAGGGGTAGGGTAGGGTAGGGTGGGGGGGGGGGCACATCCAGCCTGTACCAGAGCCAATTCCTCCATCCTCCTTTTGCCAGCGATGGCTGTGGGAGAATCAAAGATAGAATAGCTCAGCTTTCACAGGACCGGCCCCCACCCCCACTCCGATCCCCAATGAAGTCAGGTGACCAGATGTTGTATATCTCCCCGTCACTACAGCCGCCATGAAGCCGCTACAAACATCCATGTTGAAGCCGGGACGGGACGGCACGTCTCCGCCGCGCGTGTGTGAGCGCGGGTGGCCACTTGAGGAGCAGAAATGGAAGCGAGAGGCATTTTCTTGACACGGTCCTTGCGGCCAAGGCCGTACGTGAGGCGGTGCAGAGATAACAAAAGAGCCCCCATCAGCATATTAAGCATCCATCACCTCTCCACCCACCGCAGCCACGGCTCGGATCCATCCGTCAGCCTCGGGTCGACGGAAACCCAAAATAGCATTGCTTGTTTTTTGTTTCAGTGTTGCCACTGCAGCTGCTGCATTTCTCCAGGACCCACACACACACACACACACACACACACACACACACACACACACACACACACACACACACACACACACACACA
>JASSRZ010000006.1:8095782-8129859 GCA_032164315.1 Malacoctenus gilli
ACACACACACACACACACACACACACACACACACACACACACACACACACACACACACACACACACACACAGGCCCGTAAAAATGCCACCATTGATTCTTACACCTCCCCGTCAATAAAGATGCTATTTGTGAGGCACAAGGGAGCGCACAGAGAGAGGATGTGATACAGAGGAGGGTACGTGATGATATTTAACACGTCCTGCCCATCTGATGCAGGCATCCATTTCCATCTCGCCCTCACGGACAGACTGCTGATGAAACAGCTGCCTCCTTAGCAGAGCAGAATGCAGAGTGGAGGAAGGAGGAAAAAAGGCTACAAAGCACCCCTACACACACAGCCTCCCCCTCCTCCTTCTCCTCTCTTCTCCTCCCTCTTCTGCCTCCCCCTTCCACATCCCTTATTGCACACACAGAGAGGGAATTACCTGAAATATGTCTTCACATTCTCTTCCTCGCTGTTTCGCCTTTGGGCCTCCGCTCGTGGTGGATTCATCGTCAAGCGTACAGTCCTAGTGACAGTTTAGAGGCAGGATTGCCATTCTCTTGTCAGACCAGTTCCTGACCCTAAAAAGCAAGCTTGTTCGGCTGGCTGGATGCTTCACTGGCTGCTCACTGTTCCCTAGCCCATGATGTCATCCACCCAGCCCCGCTGATTGGCTGAGAGCTTGAATATTAATGCAGGCAGCAGGTCTAGGGGAGGAGGCAGCCAACGGGCAGACGCTGTTGGTCTTCTGTGTAACAGGCAAAACCTGCAGACAAGAAGCAGGGAGAGAGTCAGCAGTGAGTTTGGCTCAGGAGCTTTTATTCAGCCTATTATTGAGAACTGAAATCAGAACCTTTGTGTAATTCAAAAGGGATTTAATGCATTGCTGAATGACAACAAAAGTTTGCACATTATGTAAGAAAAACATCAGAGGATGTTATATGTAAATGAGTTAAACTGACAAATGTCTCTTTTAAGAGCCGTTTATAAGAGCTAGTCAAACTGGCTCTTGCATATATGTGTTTTTAAAACAATCAACTACACCAAACTAGACAGACAGATAGACAGATAGACAGATAGATAGATAGATAGATCTGTACCGAATGTTTCATTGAAATTCAGTGTCATCAACAACCTCAGAATGTTTTATAAAAAGACTGCATACATTTTGTTGCTATTTATCTTTTTTCTCAATTTTTTCTTTTTTAAAAAAAAATGAAAATCCTTTTTTCTCTCAATAGAAACAATTTGTTTAACATAAGATTTGTCCACCAAAAACCTGCTGCTTTCTTTCCGGTCAAGAGTGGAAAAGGGACTCGGCTTCATACGCAGGCGGAGACGACAACCAAACTACTCAGTGCGTTTGCCCTAATTTGCCTATGATGTCATCTTTTTCCTCTAACTCACCTGTGATTGGCTGCATGGCACAGCATCTGCTCAGTCTCATGGCTAGTGCTTCATGCCCAAGGTGGAGGCCGATCCCAAGCTCTGTGAATCATGGCTGGTTGTCCTGACAACCCCTGTAATGTCGATTCCTCGTTGGAGAGTAATATGGCTGTTCGGTGACACCGTTCCCTCCGACGGCCGACCTGATGATAACAAGAAGACAGCCTCACTCTTTAACTGTTGATTCATATCAGACAATGGCTTTTGTGATCCCTCAGATCGATTGCAAATACAATTCAAACAATAGTGGAGATCAAACTGCAGATGATAACAAATGATGGCTAATGTTTGGTGCTTGTATTGCTTTCCCTCTCATATCTATAGATCCTTATGAAATGAGGCTGAAGCCTTGTATTTTGAATGAACCAGCGATACAATGCATATATTTTTGGATCGCATGGATTTCCTCTTCATCTTTGCGGGGATGTGCATGTTGACACAGTGAAAGCTGATTAAACAAAGCCAGATTAGGCCTAAAAGTGAAAATGCTAATGTGACGTTCTTTCAGCGGTGCCGCGCAAACATTTTTAAGCGGGAAGAATATACTTTGCTTTGATTCTTGACAGGACACGTGTGGGATAACGGCACGCTCATAGAAAGTCTGAGAGTCACCATTTGAAAAAGGAGAGAAATAAATAAATCGGAGACAAGCAGCTTATCAGAGCTCTCAGATCACAGAAAGAAACACTCGGAGGCTTCAGTGAACTGGATGTGGAGTTTTCTGCAAAATCAATACAGTGTTTAAGCCTCCTTTCTGCAGTGGTTCATCCAACCCAGTTGAATGGTTTGTACACTACCAGATTTCCCAACGAAAGAAGTCTCTAGCAGAAGTTGCACCTCCAGCACCGATTAAGGATGGAAGAGAGAAAAGATGAAGAAACAAGACAGAGTGCGGTCAACATGTCGAGCAACAGAGTAGGACTTTACAGAGAGACAGAGTGCATAAGCTCTACTGGAGACTCTAAATTGCATGAGTGTGTGATGCGTGTGTGTTCACCCCATAGTAGACTGGTCACCTATCCAGGCTGCACAGCGACCATTCACACACTGTGAGCAAGGTTTGGTTCCGGCCCCTCTCATGACTCTGACAGATACGCCTTTGAGCGAGAGCTGCCGAGCTTCTGTTTCCTGATTTTTTCGTTCACTTTAAACATTTCAGTGACTTTATCAGGTGAAATGGATAAAGGTTTCCACTTTCCACCTAGGAGTGGATTGTAAGAAGTGCCGGTATTTTTCCTCCTTGAAAGACGACCAACTGCGATCGCAACAATGATCAGAAAGGCCAGGAGCTCTCCACAGAAGCCGGCGTGTTCAGTTCAAGGTCCACGTGTGTTGTTGTTGTGCCCTTTAGAAGTAGAGAACACATACCTGCTGCCTCATTGTAAGTCACTATGGACGAGGACGTGTGAAACATTTTAATTAGCACCAGCACATCAGAAAAGAATCCTATTAGCATTCAACCTGGCAGGCTGCTTTTAACCTGTTGTTGTGTCCGACTATATTTATCTATCTCCCCAGCTGTATTTTGGCTGTAATGATTCAGCATCCGGCTCGATCTCACCAATATTCTGCTGAAATTTTGAAGATGACCGACTTTAACCGAGCAGAGGGACCAAAACGCCGGCCGCCTCCTAACGCCAGGCAGTGAAAACTCAAATCAGGCGCCGCCGAGACAACTTGCATCGCGGAGGATGATGATTTACTAGTATCCATAGGGCCGCTGTCAGTGATCAGGTTTATATAATGAATCCTATAAATATCCGTGGAGGCAGAGCACATCTCTCTGGTGACATTTTGTAATAAGCCCTGTCTGGAATTTACTAGCGTCATGGCCGGAGTCGGGGAAATGGCTTTCTACGTACACAATCTCCAAAAAGCACATCCTGGCTAATAACCCAATTATCCTGTTGATCAGACAGATTCCAAGAAAACGTTCATCATTTTCATCTTTTGCATACAGCCAACAGGAATTTTACAGCCTCTCACAGGCTCGTTATTCACCACAACCCATAATTTATACCACACATCATCAGGGTTTATATTGGGCAGCACGATCATACAGTGATTAACACCACTGCTGCACAGGGTTGGAGCTCAGGGAGCCATTCTGGGAGAGTTTGCATGTTCCCACGCTGCCTGCAGCAGTTTTTTTTGAGTGCTCGAACCTACTTCCATATGTTAATCACGTGCTTGTTGGGTGAGTGGGTGACAAGCCAACTTTAGCTCAACGTAGGGGGGCAAAAAGGGATGAACCGACGAATTTCGATCCGAACCAAGTGAATCACATGTTTTTTTGGAATGACAAAAACACATGAGATGATTAGTGGTGTTTTTCCAGCGAAAACAAAGCTTTGGTTGGTGGCAATGAAGGCCACATAGCGGGACCACCAGACAACCTTGACCTTAAGGTCAGCTGGTAACTCGATCCTCATGGAAATTTTTACAGGAATCAATGTGTCCCTCAGATTTTATCCTCCAGAGGTTATTATCGTCTCCATCACCCGTCTAACACCAATACAGTTGAACTCTTGTCATCCTGACTTATTGCCAACTCAATTTTATTGTCCTACTTATCAATGACAAGCCACCAAAATGTAATGGCCTTATTATAAACATCAGCATGCTGGAATATGTGTACGTTACCCTCAGTTTTATGTTAATCATCGAGCGTGCTGCTTGCCATGCGTGTCACAGCTGCTAGCATTGACATAGTATTCTATTGTTTCCATTCTTTTTTTTTGCATGCAAGGAGCTATATAATGGATTCAGAGACTCATGCACCTGGTTTTGGCTCTTTGAAGCTTGGAAGGGTTTTTCGCCTGCAGGGTGAAGAGGAAATGTCATGCACTGCTGCTACACGCTCAACAGGCTCTCTCATTTTAATGGAAGGGAGGTCTGAATATGATCTCTTGAATCGGTGAGAGAATCTCTTTGGTCTAATAGCCAAACAAGGCCGATCACGAAGGCCACTGGTGGAAACATTGTCCTCTCTTTCTTTGTGGTGCCCAACGTTTTGTCGAACATTTCTCAGATTTCTGCGTTGTTTGTCTGCAGCATTTTTCAGCAGAATACCGTCTTCATCACGCCAAGAATGAATGAGACCTGCTCCAATGTGAAAGGAAGGAATTTGAGAAGCTGGGCTGTATTGGCTTGGAATCAAATAATCACAGCATTGGTCAATCGCCGGTGTATAAAACATATCAAATTATGGTTGCGATTATCATGTTATGGCGGCACTGGCTGTGCCTTGGGAGCCGGGATGGAGGGGAATCTTCGGGGAGACTTGAAAGCCTCACAGGAAACGATGATATATGAGAGGAGGTGAAGTATGTGGAGGCGACTCGCTCCTAAAAAATGTTGCTTTCTGCTCAGAGCATCAATAAAGTTTGTCACCTGTGTCTGAAAAGACATCTTGAACCAATGATGCAGTTTTATAGCCTGTAATGCAGTTTAGAAACACACCTCAATGAGTGACAGCATGGTGTTACAGGAATGAGGAGCCGCAAATATATGCAGTTTAAAGCATGAACAATACAAACGTTACCTCATGTTTGCGAGCTGTATTTTTTATTTTTAACATCCAAATAAGAAAAAAGTAAATCTAAATTTATAAATCTGCAGGAATGTGAATATAAAATTCAAATGACAATAAAAAATCAAATATACTTGGATCCAGCAGAATGTCACACTTATCATCTCATGTATAGGCGCAGCATGGTGCACCATGCAGTGTTGGGATGTGTGTGGATAAAGTCGAGGAGAGAGGGCTGGTGCAGGCAGTGTATTAAATGCTCTTGGTTTTACCATATCAGATTAACTTCTGTAAGCCTCGCTCTGGTAACTTGGCATGTAAAAGATAATGGGTCACGCTCATCCGAGCCCCGGCTCCAGTCACAGTCGGCAAAACTTTGTGTGGGCTGGCACGGCAGAGATTACACCCCAAAGGAAAAATAATTGAGGTTAGTAGGCCTCTATCCTGCTGATTATGGTTAACCTATCGATAGGTTACCACAAGAGCTCATTAAGGCTGCTCATTTTTCAGAGCAAATAAAACCAGCGGGCTCTGCGGTAATGCGAATGCTAGAAAAGCCCAACACAGTAATTACAGATTACAGCACGATTTAATGTTGCACTCTACACCTTGGCTGTTTTGCAAGATTTTTAAATGTAGGGCTGTGTTACATGTTCCAAAACTGCCAAATCAAACAGGATGCGGGGCAGTCACTTCAGTTAAAAATGCTGCACGGCTCACTTCATCCTCACTGTGTGAATGAGAGGACACAGAAGTGTTGCGTTCAGGTACTGAAGGCGGTTTATTGACACTTATAACTCGCAGTAGTTATTCTGTGTCTTGTCGTTCTAAAAGTGTCGCGATCGGTTTGATTTGAAGTAACTGATGACTGACCTGAAGCTGTTTTTATGCTTAAAATGCAACTTATACGACAATTTATGGATTGCAAAACAGTGTGGTGAATCCATTTTGAAGGCAGATATGTCTCGTTGTGGCAGCAGAGTTCACAAAGCTAGCTTATGCTTAAATTCTATTAGACTTCACTACAAAGCTGCTTGTGATGGTTTTGATGTTACTCCAGCAACACAATTCATACATTTATTTCCTTTTATGGCAGCTAAAGGGTGAACCATCTCAAATTATGGGCGACTGTTTGACAGCACAGTGAAAGTACCTGCAGATATACGGTAGCTTTAGTCAACTGTTGGAAAAGCCCAAAAAAAGCGGACCCATTGGTCACTGAAAAGCAACATGAAAAAAAATCTCTCCGAAAGTATATAAAACACCCAGCAAGGACACCAGCCCTGCTCCCACCAAGAAGAGGCTCAGGGACACGCCTATGAATGTAAAACAGGTGTGCAGAGGCAAATGGGTGCCCTCAGGGGACTGGTGAGGGGGGGAGGGGTGGTGTGCGAGTGTGATCAGAAACACAAGTGATCACTCAGCTGTTAGACGAGTTGAGAAAAATGTCATCATAAGACCATTTGTTTGCCCAACTCTTTGTGAACCTGCCTGCGGGTGAATCTTCTGCGAGCCATTATCATGCAACAGGAGAGCTTGGCCAAACACATACTTTGCATGTGTCCACTGACAGATATTCCCAAACAACCCAGTATCCAAAGTCACGTCACCTTTCCTGACACCACTGCGTTGAATAAGCGCTGCAGCTCTCTTTAACTATGCTCACTTGCCCGTCCTCAATCAAGCCTTGTGTCAATATTAATCAGTGCACGGCAGCCTCCCATAGGAGCACCTATCAGCTCTCAAAGGGCAGCGCAACACAAAAGTACTATCCATGACAACACTGGCCTGGACAGGCCCCTCCCACCGACAGCTGGCGTATTGTGTGCCGCTGCACTGAAGCGGCCTTGTTTCCCTTTGCTTGGACAGTTCAATAACTAATCTCAGCGCAGCCGACAGCATGTAGCTTTGAAAACGAGGAGGGCAGGCCCGATGGAAAGTCATAATCTGCTTGTCAGTGCCGTGTCGGCTAACCAGAGGGCTACCTGACCGGTTCAAACAAGGATTCAGGGAATGGTCAGAGAGAGGGCGTCTGTGCTTGTTGCTCAACACTAAACAGGAGAACAAGTCAAACTGGGGTTTTTTTATGCGTCTCTACAGGATTTCAAACAGAAACTCTTTGAGGAAACTCTGGCTCTCTTCCCTTTTTTGTAAAAAAGGCAACAGCAGGCCTCACTCGTGACTCCAGGAGCACATTTGGAAGCTAATATCCCTAAAGTTACTTTGAACATTTGCCGGGACGCTCTCATCTGCATCTCTTTTTGCAGGACATTTTGATTCAGTCTTTTCGTTATCACCAAATTACTCGTCTTGAAACTCCAGATGTCATTTGTATCCGTCTCCTTATCCGCCCACAAACATAATGAACTCGAGAAAGGCCACTTTGTTCTCCGTCCTTCAGGCCATTCATTTCAGCCGGCACAATTTGGACATCTGAGCTCAGTGGTGATGAAGCATGTCACCTAAGCTTTCCTAATTGGCTCAAGGAAGGACACACACAAAGTTCTGTCTGAAGAAAAGGCTTTTTTTTGTATGATTGGTGTCCCAGACAACCAGCAAGTAAATAGTGACATAAGAGCTTCCTCTTCATACAGTGTATTTATTACCTGTTTATATACTCATTTTCCTGTCAGGTCTTTCATAAAAATGTACAATTACTTTGTGCATGTTTTGTAAGGTTAAATTGCCGCTGTCTGAACTCTCTGCCTTTGTACACATGTCCACTTTAAGTTTGACAGAGCTTGAATTGTGCCCCGTGTTCAGAGCGAGCCGGTCAGTCAAAGGACAATCAGTCACCATAATTCAGACATGAAGCACTTTCGAAAACACCCAAAACAGCGCGCTGACCTCCCCAAATTATCCCTCAGCCGACGGTTACATACAATGACATCACACATAAAGTCTGAACCCGGGGGAACAAACGGTGGCCGGCCCTGATGCTGCTGCACACGGGGCACGCGAGCGGCCCCCGCCCTCTGTCACATGCCGGCTAATGAACAGCAGGCTCGTGCTCCTGATGGAGGAGCCTATTGGGCCGAAAGAACCATGTGTACTCACTGCTTTCTGCTTGGACACACACGAACAATTGGACACGTCTGGAGTGCTTGGGGCCCAAACCCTGAGGAAGGGCAGATGGCGCCCGGGATTGAGGACCGCACCCCTATTACCATGAGAAAAGAGAGGGGCAGAGGCGAGGGGGGGACAGGTACCCTCTTTCCTATGTTGCCCCTCTGCAGAGATTAGAGAGAGGGGGTGACTCGTTTTACCAGCAGAGTCTGCAGAGCTGATTTGAAACCCAATTAAGAACATGCTGTCAACTTGAAACCCCCCAAAAAATTACAAGGGGGGGGGGGGCTTATTTACAATTGTGCAAAAAGAAAAGAAAAAAGCCAAGCTTTGATTTAGAGGAAAACTGGCGAGCCAGAAATGCAAGCAGAGTCTTAATAAAGAAACAGCGAAAACAAGGTATAGATTCGGTAAATAAATAAATCTCTTCAGTTGCTACAGCTGCAGATCACAGTGTTAAAGCCTCTGTAAGTGTAGCTCATTTATCATGTGAACCACAGAATAACTACTGTCTTCAATACCACTTTCCATTGTCACTTAGCATGAAAACAAACTTATTGGAGAACCTAAAATCACACAGCTATGTTTAAATTGTCCTACAATGCAACAGGATTACAGACAGTTCAGTTTAAAACAAGAGAAAAGCTTTACATACAGGCTGCAGTAAAGGCCGTACACACGCAGCCAAGCAAAAGATGCCTCATTGTCATATCCTCAAGGTTTGTCTCCCCCTTGTGGTAGTTTGGAGAACAGCTGCCACCCCTTTTTCATTCAGTCGGGACTGTTCAAAGAAAATGGCTTTCTTGTTTAGTTGTATTGGACCATCGGCTCTGTTCAATTCAATTTAACTCAGTATTTCCCAAAAGATTACTATGAAATCACAAGGTAAAATACGTAAAGCTCTCTCAAGCACATCATTTGGAGCTCATTCAGAAAGCTATAGTTACACAAAATGTTTTGGAGGAACACCACAAAAAGTACACAAGCCAGCGTCAATGTTCCTCAAACAGTCTAAATTGGATTAAGCTCTTGTGTCAATCCCTCTCAAAAGGAAAGGAAAGTTATATAAAATCCTCCTCATACTGTGAGTGATAACGGGCCCTTGAAGTGTTATCTATTGTAGATGCACAGAGCAATTATCCTATCAAATAAATTAGCATAACTACACAAGGATCAGCAGAGAGTCACTTGGATGTTTGCTGTATCTTCATTCAAAATGATTGAATAAAGTCTCACTCTCGTTCCTGACTGCCGTCAGTCTTGATAAAACTTGTCAGCAGCAGCAGCAGCGCTGCGGTACGAAGCCGCAATTATATAATGAAGGATGTGACACACAGCTGTCTCGCCAACTCAGCAATATTTCCTCCAACATCGCGTCACACTCTGATATCAGAGGTTTGTCTAAACACTGGTCAGAAAGACAATGATAGGGAGGACCGGCCGCACTTAGGACAGGGTGGATTCAGAGTTGACTATCAAAGTATCATCAGATCCAAAGCACAAACAAAACGATGCCTCACCATGACACTGAAGCAGCACTTGGCCTGATAAGTCTCCACAGCAGATTGCTGACATCTCTGCCGAGCTACACAGAAAAGAAGGAGAGGGGGAAGATAAAAGTACTTGCTTTGCACTATTGATTCTATAACTAAAAACTGTCCTATTATCTCTTTGTACTTTCATCATGTCTTGTTGTAGCTTCATGTTTCCTTGTGCAAACTTAGGGGGTCTTTTATAATCTGTGGCCTTCATATGTGGCCATTACAGATGCCATGGTGGCCTCTTTTGACCAATTATGAGAATTAACTGGCTCCGAGTGATCAATTTATGTCTTCTCCTGGTTGCTTTGAGTTGCAACAATGTTGTAAGGCAGTTTTGTGTAACTCAGCTTGTTGGTCCCCACTAGACATTTGATTCTTGTGTGACAGCTTTGGGTCTCTTTATGGTCTTCCTGTAGCTCTTTATTGAAGACCAGCATCTCTTTGTATGAGATTTTGTCTCTGTGGCTGTGTTGAATTCATTTCTCTCGGTGGTACTTTTGCATCTCATTGCTTTCTGTTTTTGTTTCATTGTACTTTATTTCATGTCTCATTGTAGTCGTTTTGTGTCTCTTATTGATCATTCATGCTTTTTATTGGCCAGCAGTGGTTACTGAGTGTGATTTGACTTTACAGGGGCACTTTTTGATATCTTCTGTGCATGACACCCTGTTTTATGTTTTTCTGAGAGGCTTTGTGTCAAGTGAAGCTGTGTGGAAGCTGTACTTTTCATAGGACAATGATGCAGAGGCCTTAACACATTGCTTGTTTAAATATAAAGAAATGCAACTGTCTGCAGTTTTGGCATTCTGCTTTTAGTTACAGAAAGTCAAACGGCTCTTGCTATTCCTAGTCCATCTTCAGGGCAAATTCAACAGCTTAGGAGGATCAATCGTGCAGGGCCTATGAGGCGATGAGTGAAGTAATGGCTGTCTGCAGGAGGCGAGGCTCATGATAATACCCTGAGAGGGCTGTCTTCACCACCTTGCGGGCACCAGTCGGAGATCTCCGCCCCAGTCGTCTTGGGCTTCAGCTCGAAGCCCGGATGCGCCGCCATGCCGACTCTGTCAGCGAGTGGAATAATGTATTCACCAACCTACCTCACACTGGCTGACTAGGAGTTCACCCAACAAGTCGACGAGCCGGTTCGGGGAGCACCGGAGCCCGTGACCGCGCCGAGGGCGACCCTGGGAGAGGGAGAGAGAGCGATAGAGAGAGAGAGTCTCCCAGCCTGCGTCCGCCTGCGTGCTGGCGTCGCTCGGCGGTGCTACTATCGATGCAGGAAGACTTGTGAGCTAGCTGCGCTAACGTTAGCTGGAGTGGAGAGAGTGCGGGGTAGTGACAGTCCGGCCGGAGGCGGGGAGGAGGACTGCGAGGTGAGACTGTTATTTTGATGGTGACTACACTGTTGCCTGCATGGGAATAAATAATGTGGCCATCTGGGAGCTAGTATCACCCTCCGAGTCGCGATTTGTGGTCTTTGCCGCGCTTCAGGCAGCTGCGTATCGATGCGGAGACTTGAGGGGGTTTGTCTAATGAAGGGGGGGGGGGGTTTGGCCAGAGTGGAGCTTAACGTTTACTCGACGCTTCAGTCCTCTGGCCCACGATACTGAAGCTAGGAGCTAACGTGCTAACCAGATAACTGCCCAGCGCAGCCCGAGACTCCCAAACTTTTCAGGTCGGTAACCGTCGACGTTTCGGATGTCAAATTACCTTTTTATTAAGGTCGTAGTCCTGGACTGTGACTGTGTATGAATAAGATACTTTTGATCCTATATAATTTCTGTGCTAAGCATGTTTGGGTTTTTTCCCCCAAGTAATTGTAAACATTTGTAGAGGTCTCATGTTATGATGTGCAGGTGCCTTTTTATTCACGAGTCCTAAAAAACACGATATTGAGTCATGAGGTTTAACTTCAGAAGGTTTAAAGCAAGTAAACTGAGTTATTTATCAAAAGAAACACCTTCTCTTTGTTTCTCCTTCATTGTTTTATTATTACATCGTAATGACCAGACTAGTAGACCATGCAATTTCCATTAGCTTCCTATTTTGAGAAGATCCGAGAATGGTATGTTTCATGTTGTGTTTTATGTTATGTTTCATATTGAACTGTTTTGATATTGATTAGACTTCACAAAGAGCTATTGATTGTGCATTTTGTGTAACTGTGACAAATAACTTAATGTTTTCTTTTTTGTCTCTCAGATTGCTAAGAAAACCATTTGTCTTTCATACAACATGATAATAATGCTTCTGATTTCGTAATTTCCCCCTGAAAAATTCAAATCTAAAAGTGGTTTTTGGTGCACGCACGTTCTTAGATCCACTGTTTATACTGTCGGGGCCAACACCTGGTGAATGACAGGGGACCCCAAATACCGCTGGCGAGTCCATCACTGGACTAACACTGAGATAAATTATCACCCACCTACATTAAAAAAAATCAACATTGACATAATTAGGAATCACAAATTCGCCCAATGGCATCATCATTGGACAGGACTTTTTTCATCTACCCTAAAATTTGAAACCCTGCTACATTCCTATTGGCATTAGTTGGGTAAATTACTCCTCGATGAGGCTACGTTTTTCCGTGGAGGCTATTGGTGGCTTTTGAGCAAGTGAGGATTCTGCTGATCACTGATTGGTGGAGCCTGTGCTTGAAACGCTTTGCATTTCATTCGTTTTGCTCAGGCATCTAACCACTCCTCTGTGTGTCTTGCAGACCCAGAAACAACTTTCATGTCTTTGTCTCTGCAAATCAAGCGAGATGTCTGTCGGTGAGGATACTGCTAAAATTGGCGGCCCACAGGCCAGCTCGACGTCGCCCCTGCAGCTGTCAGATTTTACCGGCGCTCACAGCAATCTGTCCGTCACGATGGAGGAAACCGCGGCCACCCCCGACTTTGCAGCCGCTTGTCCCGTCCCTGGCACCGCGGCCTCGCCAAAACACACCAGCACGACTGACGCGCTCACCCTCTCTGACAACGGCGCACAGAGAGGCAGGAACGAGAATAGCATCAATCGCCGGAACAGCTTTCATCACACGAAGCAGCAGCAGCAGCAGCAAACGAGACTGACAAAGCGCCGCAACACGGCCAACTCGAGTTTCAAGCATCCGACGTCTGGCAAGAGGAGACGAAGGGCCAACTCTGAGAGTGACTCCGTCCTGCCCACCAACTTTCTCCTGGGTGGCAACATATTTGACCCCCTGAATCTCAACAGCCTGATGGATGAGGAGGTCAACAGGGCACTGAATGCAGAAACGCCAAAATCTTCCCCGCTGCCCGCGAAAAGTCGAGACCCCGTGGAAATATTGATCCCCAGAGACATCACGGATCCGCTAAACCTCAAAAGTGGAATCGCAGACAGCAGCTTTTTAGTGTCCCCCTACAAGAGTGGTGGAAGGAAGAGACATCGCAACAGACACCATGGAGGAAGTGGCAGTGGGGGGATTTCTTCCGCACAGACGAGTCTGTCGGATTCAGGAAAGAGTGAGGCTAAAAGTAGCACCTCCAATTCGCTGCCGAGTATGTTAGCTTCGTCCTCTGCACTAGATGCCTCCAAAGAGTCCAACAGTTTGTCCAGTGTCACAGGAAATTCCCATGAGCTCACATCTGGCCACTCAGCCAGCTGTAAGGAGGAGCAGACATCTGCGTCCGTGGAGGACTCCGCGTCCTCCCTGTCCGCAGGTCCAAACCAGCACACAAGCAGACGCAAGCGAAGACGCAACTCAGGCAAAATGGAGCCTCCAGTCACCCACTCGACTCCCATCGCAAAGACGGGATCCGGAGACAGGAGCGGTGCGACGGGGGCTAAAAGTTCCTTTCACACGCCAAGGAGTGGTCCCAGAACAGGTCCGGGACCCCGCCAGCATCATCATCAGCACAACCAGGGTAGAGAGTCGCAGAAGAAGTTCCAGTACGGCAACTACAACAAGTATTATGGCTACCGCAACCCCGGCTGCAGCGAGGACCCTCGCGTACGCGTGTTTCTTCCCGAGTGGTTCGAGGGCAAAGATGTCCTGGATTTAGGGTGCAACGCAGGCCACGTGACACTTTATATTGCCAAAATGCTGAGACCAGCTCGCATCCTGGGCCTGGATATCGACAACAGTCTGGTACATGCAGCTCGTAAGAACATCAGACATTATCTGTCAGAGCTGCAGACTGAGGAGGCCAGGCGGGCAATGCAGAGGAAAAAGACTACTAAACAGGTGGAGAGGAATGGAAATGCGAGTCACACGGGCACAGAAAAGAAGCACAATGAAGCTGAGAGCAGGGATGAAAATGGGAGACCGGTGAAAGGAGAAAGTGGCCCTGCAGAGGCTGCAAATGACAATGAATCCTGCCACACGAATGAGACGGGGACCCAGAGGCAGGACACCAAAACAGAGGATATGAAGCAGTGTGATGACGATTCACCCCCCGCCGATCACTCCGGGAGCTGCTCTTTTCCCGTGTCCCTGCTGATCTCCAGGGGGCCCATCGCCGCGCCCCCCCTGACAGAAACCACCGCAGTGAAGCCCGGGGAGTTCCCCTCAAACGTGTCCTTCGTCAAGGTAAGACCGCACTACCTGGGCGAAGCGCTTCCTGTCTTGTCGCACTACGGTTTGATTATAGCACGCATTTGTTGGACATCAATGAAGCTGTTGTGTATTGTAGTGTTTATGATTGGTCCGTTATCAGCGGCTCGCTAGCCTGTGATGCAACTCAGTGGTGTTGAGAAGCGAAAGTTGGACGCTGCAAAGAGGAAGCGGCCTGTTGCATGGTAGCGGTGGCTGGCATCTCCCAAGAACATGTCACAGTTGGACCGTGAGCTCAACAAGTTTTTGTCTCACAACTATGAATTATTTATCGCACTAAAGTGGGAAAAAACTGAGCGTCATGGTTGCCATAAATGTTTAAGTGCAAAGGTTCTGAGCTATGCCAGTCAGCGCCATGCAGAAACCGTGATATTTCTGAATGAAACGCGAGTTTCCGTCTCCGCTTCCAGCTGTGGTGAATTGCTCGCACAGTTGTAAATCTCTGAATTGCCAGGAACCTTTCAGAGAGCGATAACAGGATGTCGTGTGTTTGTTTGACAAACATTCAGGGTGGCAGCAAAAAAACATTCAAAAGCAATCAAGGCAAGCTGAGATTTTAGGCGAAATGGCAAAGCACCTTTTGGTAAATGACCCCCCTCCCCACCCCCACCCCCACCCCCACTCCACCTCCCCATCAGGATGTTTACAAGACTGATTGCCTTGGATTTGTTTTATCTTGTTTGCCTCTACAATTTGTCTCCACGGTGTGATGGACCAAACCAAAGCTGTTGTCCGGGACACCTGTGCTTTTCCTGTCTCAGTGGTCCGCCCTGATTGTCCGTCTTTTTTTCCCCAACTTAGTTCTTATCCAGTTCTCTGTTTACAGGGTGATTGGGATCAGATAACAACGCTCCCTCTGTTCTCTGGTCCGCCGTTGTGCTTTTATTCTCACCCACCATCAGCCCCTGCTGAGTGATTACAAAGGCACCTGGCAGCTATGTGCTTATCAGGAGTCTGTGTGCTGTAACCGCTCTTGACCCTTTGCCCTTTCTTTTTTATTGTCAGTTGTTTGAAGTGTTGGTAAGAATATGGCACTGTGTTTTAGCTGTTGCTCTCGTTTCTCTTGACTTTGTTTTTTACATAGCAGTGACAAACTGCCTCTTTTAATCCCCTTTTTTCTGCTAAACTCGTCATCAGTAGTCAGTTGATAGTCCCCCTTTATGCCTTGCATGTTTTTGCTGTCAACGCTTTTGCTCTTTTTGTTTATGTCTGAAAAGGTTCAGCAGAGAAAACTTGCAAAAAATATTGCAAACATTAAAAATAGGGCAGTATGAAACCTACAACCATATTTAAAAAAAGGAAAGTCTAACCGAAGTTAAATGGGTTTTTTCTATGAATAAACTCAAACTTGTGTCTTCACACCTAATCAGAATTATTTCAAGCCTTTCTTGTTTCATTCGATTCACATGAATAAACAAACTTCTTAAATTAAATATTTTAAGTATAACCTTCTCAGTTCTATTCAGATATTCTTGGATGTGTGTTGATTTGGTATGCGTGCTGCTTTGTGCTTTGCTGCGGACTTCAAACCTGTCATGAGAGTTCGTTCAGCGGAGCTTTTCTCACTCCGTCACACTTTGGCTTCACACGGACGCGCTCGTGTTCCTGTTTTCGCGGCCATGGAACGAAAACTTGAGGAAAAAAGCTGTTTTTCAGGTCCAGGCCTGGATGCTTCTCACCTCCTTTCCTCTGTCCCTCCAGGCCAACTACGTACTGGACAACGATAATCTTCTTCTGACTCAGCGGCCAGAGTACGACGTGATCCTGTGCCTGAGCGTCACCAAATGGGTTCACCTGAACTGGGGGGACAGTGGCCTCAAGCGCCTCTTCAAGAGAGTCTACAGACACCTAAGACCTGGAGGCATGTTCATCCTGGAGCCGCAGCCCTGGGAGTCCTACGTGAGGAGGAAGAAGCTGACCGTAAGTCACAGAGAGAGAAAAAAAACAACCATTGTTTTTATTACTGGAAAAACAAATCTAGACATCTATGCAACTGTCAAGCAGCAACAACTTAACGGTTTGACTGAAACACACTGAAATGGGCTTTCTTTCTCCTCGAACAGGACAATATTAGCAGAAATTATCACAGCATCCACCTCAAACCTGATCAGTTCACATCATATCTTATCAATGAAGTGGGCTTCACCAGCTTTGAGCACCTCGAGGCCCCCAAGTGTTCAGTTAGAGGTAACGGCTCCGTGATTTCCCTTTTTCATCGATTAACCCCCCCCCCCATTCGATCCACTGTTTCATCTTTACACTGTGTTTGTTTTGCCGTCACCGCAGGTTTTCAGAGGCCAATCTATGTTTTTCACAAATGACCGCCCCTGCCTTGAACATCATTGAATGTGATCCACCCGGACCGCCACCGTACATTCACGCCAGCCAGCTGCACTGGACTGAAGGGAGGAGTCTGAATCCCGAGAGGACACCACAGCTTTGGAAGCCGAGAAGGAAAAATCTGAGAGGAAATAGGACCAAAAGTGATTTTTTTTTTTTTTCTTTCTTTTTTGAGGGGGGAGATTTGTCGAAAAGGAGCGCCGACCTGAGTCCGTTCAGAAAGGTTGGAGTGAACTCAAAAGTGCAAAACCTGTAGCCAATCCACCTTTATCTGGCTAGACTGTGGAAAGGGTGTAATTTTCATGGACGTACCCGACCGCTAAGGATGCTCCAGTCGGATGCACAGCCAAAAGTTGTGTCTGAATATCTCCGGCCTCATATTGTTACTGTGCCATCACATCACTGTGCATTATCCATGTCAGGGTCGGGCAGCCCGACCCGATCGGTCTCCGTCACTCCTTCGGCAGGAAATAGAGGGCCAATTCATCAACTGCCTGCTGTGTCTGCAAGAACGCTGAATTACGAATCCATTGGAGACTTTTCAAACTCTCTTGTAATCAAATTGAAAGCCACATACAAGTGCAGATAATATGTTTCACAGTGTGCACAGAGCTCATCAAGCTCTCAGCGAAATTCGATGCCACACTGGACGGTCCAAAGCCACTAACAACGGCCATGGTGGAGCCGACACATTGAGGGACAGCTCGCGTTTAATCCGACAAGTTTTTCACCTCTGTCTTTTGCAAACGGTGGTTCAGAAGCTCTTGCCAACTTTTCAGTCTTAACGTCCAGTTTCGATATTCCAGGACACAGTCCAAACTTTTCGCCTTCGCACCGACACTCTTTTTAGCAACAGTAAAATTGCGAGCTAACAAGCATCAACGGCCTTTGACACAACGCTTACGAAAGCACAGATTTCCCTTTTCCTATCGACAGCCGAGCTTCAGTTCTCCACGCCTGCATGCGTTCCTCCCGTTGATCCGGGGAGATAAAGCAGCAACGTTAATGGGTTCAGACCTGCGCAGGAAAATGAACCTCCTCTGGGTCAGCAGCTACTCCACCGGTTCCTCATTGTTTCTCAGGGGCAGTTCTGCTGCGTCGAAGAAAAGGTCATCCAACTAAATCAAGCAGAAGAGCTGACCCAGATAGAGATGAGGACTGTGGTTGGATTAACACTGTAAGAATTGCTGTAACCGTCGTTATTAGTCCAAAATAATACAAGATTGTTTGGGTGAAAAGTAAATGTGAAAGATCTGTTGTGCTACACTTTTTAAAGCTCTTTAGCTTTAGCTAAAAAGATAAACAATAAACATAAGAAGAGGCATAATGTCGGAATGCTCATTTAAAGCCTCTACCCATAACTCCCCTAAAAACTTACATAATAAGAGAATCAAACTTAATTCACACATATTATCAAGAATTTAAATCATTGGACCCAATTTATGCATGTTGTCATTTCACTGTTGTTTCCAGCATGAAGGCATTCTGGCATTTCCACTCATCCCCAAAAAGTTGGCACGAGCTTCAGAGAGACCGTGTGTACAATCGTGAGGCTGCGAGCAGGTCGGTGGAAAGCCGGTGATATTCCTCTTTGATTCTCGTCCCAGCAAACACATTGATGCGCTTGTGAAATTCGAAAGCCGCCAACCAAAGTGCAGCAGCTGCGCAGAGTAACGCGGGCAGTTGATGTTTTTTTCTTTTATCTTATCTTTCCACCCCCGACATGACGCTTTTCCGTGTCCCTTTGGCAAAAATGTCAGAGCTGAATTGATTGTGGTCAAAACGTGCGAGACTCTTTGGACTTGGAAAGCCTTTTTTTACTTGCACAAAACCGACCTTTTTGAGTGAAAGAACAGAGGTCCGAGAGATGAAGTCAAGATTGCACAACGTGAAAAGTTCACTCCAGACTACCAGACAAACCTTTTATCTCACCGTTTGCTCGTCTCCAGCAGAATTCTTCACAGACCTCAATATTGACGTTCGCATTTTTTCTGAGATGCTGAATTCTGCCCTGATGTGATTAGAACATGGTTTCTGTTGTACTGCAGACTTGACACAAGCTTAACTGCAGACATGAAAAGTCATCACTGGGCTGCACCGAGTGTGAACTTTTCACCACCTTTTGGATCCTTTCGTGTCACTGTGTCGGTTCCTTTAAAGGTTCGAGGCGTCATCGCACACGAGAGTTGTAATGACGGCTTCCGTTAGCTAAGCTCAGAGACGATTCAGCACACAGACCTCGAGAAAGACAGACTTACCCTGCACCATGGAGTGGTCTTTTTTTCTTTCTTTTTTTTACAGTGCAGTCATGGCGCTCTTCTTCTGTTGTGTTTATGGAGACCTCAGAGAGGTGCTGACTGAGAATACCACTGAACATGATATTCAAGGTTCCTTCTAAAAGCTGCAGTTCCTTCACTGCTCTGTAACACACACACACACACACACACACACACACACAGGTTTAGACATGACAGCTGAGTGTAATAGACTCACAAGGAGGTTAAAAAACGGTCTGCTATTGATTTTTTTATTCCAAACCAAATTGAATACAAAACTCCTGAAAACGAAGTAGGAAACATGTCAAACTATTTCATCAAAATATGCCTTCATCCTCTTCATCATCATCAGTTGAGTTGCAGGCGATCCGTGTTTTGTGGTTGCATCCTGCTCCGTGTGCACTGAGCGCCACTCCGTTCCCGCCTTCCGCTTGAACTTTTTGGCGTTCGAGCGCAGGAAGTGACGGGCGACTTGTTTTTATTTCAGTGTGCGATGGCTGTAAATACGTTTGGACACTCTGTCTCACTGTTGTCAGGTTCATAACTGCTCTTGTTTTCCAGTGTTTTTCTGTTTTGACTTTGGTCCTGGTTTTCGAATGTTTGCTGCCAACTCACAAGCGGAGGTCTTTTTTGTTTTTTTGTCTGACCTAACAGATCGGTAATTCAGCTTCTTAACAAACAAATGTGTATTTTTGCAAAGTTGTGATGTTTTTTTTGTTTGTTTTTCTGTTGTTTTCTGCGTTGTTCTGTCCTGGCAGGCACATGGATTGTTAGATTAGTGCAAATTTTTTGTTTCTCCTATAAATTGCTTGAAAGGAGTGTTGGTGTCAGTGCACTCTCATTTCACATCATTTACCATGTTGAGAATATTTTTTTAAATGGGGAAAAAAAATGTAAACACTTTTTTTTTCCATTAAACTTTTATAAGAAGTTTTGGAACTGTGATAAATCTACAAAATGAATCTACGAGGTTACTTTTTAGATGCAGGGTGAACTGGTCTCAAGCTCAGGCAGCGTGTCGGCTCACCAAATCACACCTCTTTCTCTTGTTTGTTTGTTTGTTTGTTTCCAAAACGAAGACAATCGGTTTCTCAGGCTGAGTTCAGCCCACTGCTGTACTTCCAAGGGCATTTTTTTCTCTTTCTTTTTTTGCATTCTTAACAAATGTGTTTTCCTCTTGCAGCTCATGTTGTCTACGTTCTGAGTATCAACTTGTAAGCAAATTTGTGCTTTTTCTGCCAATGTTGAAGACTGCACCTTACAGCGGGATCGTACACATTTGAAACCCTTTTGTGCCAGACTGAAGGTCGAGGCGGCGACGGCTGAAGCTTGTCTTTGCTGAAGATGTGAAGTTACATGTTGTCAGTCAAGAGGGCCGCGTGAAATGTTGTACCCCCCCCCCGACCCCCCCCTTGAGCTTTTGCAGAAGTTGCAACATCGATCCCGGTTTTGATCAAGCTCAGCAGCACAAAATGCAGCATGTGAGAGAAGAAACGCAAGTTTTACCATCATCAAAGAAGCGATTATATTAGTTTTACACTGTTTTATAGTGAGGGAGGATTAACTTCTTTTTTGTGGGCTAAATTAAGAGAGGATAACAGCATCCTGAAGTTAAAAGATATCTTTTTTGCAAGAAGGAATACAGACAACCTGCAGCTGAAGACTACTTTAGTTTAGTAATTATTTTTTATCCAAATGTCTCTTTTTTTACAACGTATTGCAGAAACAAACATCTATGAAAATAAACTCATAGAATTAGGTTACACGGCTGTCGATCACTGTGGCGCGTTAAATTTGAGTTGTGGAGGTTTCGTTTAACAGCGATCTCCAGTCCAGCTTTGCGCAACGTTATTCCAAAGAACCAGGAGGCCGCCGTTAAATAGCTGAGACGCTGCAGCTTCCATCTGATGCTGCGGCATTCGAGGATAAGTTCACTGAATGACCAGATGATGGTAAATCACAGTAAAAATTTTCCTCAAACTGCGTTTCTGAAGGAAATGTCTCTCTTTGGCAAACGACAGATGCAATGACTCAACGGGTGTACAACTTTCAGTGGCCCTAATATTCACTCTTCATGTTGAATTTGCACTGATGATGTTTGGGAAATAAACTAGTTTAGGACATTTTTCTGCAGGTGAAGTAAAAGTTTTACATGTTGTGCCCTGACGTTTCCTGGATCAGTTTTCTGGAAAAACTGTTCCAACTCCTCCCTCTTTTCTTTTCCTGTCAGGGAGAACTTCTAATTTCAATGCCTCTGAACAACAAAGTATATCTGAATGTTTCTGTGTTTAACATTGATTAAAACTGGTTCCAGACTCGGTGGTTGAGTGTTTGTTTGCGATGCGCCTCGAAGCCTCTTCAGCTGGAATCCGCTTTCGCTTTCGCCGCGTTGTTTTATTGCCTGCACGTACTCAACAAAAGCGATCCTCCATTCACCACAGCGTGGACTGACACGTTCCGACCAATCATCTCCTGCGGACAAAGCGCTCACCCGAATCGACTCCCTCACCTTTAATGCATTCCAATTTCAAGTGTCTCTTCTGGGTGTGCTTGTGACTGTTCAGTTGTATGAAGCCCCGATGTATACGATTAGTAGATGATGAATTATTCCATACCTCTTTTTCATGCAGCATATCACAGGATAGTGAAGAAAACTTGTCATAGTTCACCTGTAATTGACAAGGAAGCCAAAAGCAGTTGTTACATAAGTTTATATAGTCACATGTGTATCTGTGTGCACAAGCAGAACTCCTCGTGTACAGATACAAGCCTTGTCTTTTTTACAGGAGGGATTAATGCTGTTTATACTACAACCATTAAAGAAAGGCCAGCGGATGTTCTTGGGTCCCAAAAGTGAGCTTTTGCTATCGATGTCTTCCGCCATTAAATGTCTGTGTTGTGGCGTGTCCTCAGACCTGTGTGAGACATTTCCAACGTACTGTTTTCTTTTGAAACCGAACCTTTCAGATTAAAAAAAACAACTTTATTTCCCTTTGTTTTGCTTGAAAAAGTGATGATGAGAAGTTGGTCTGAAGCTACTGAGTACCAGAGGGAAGCTATCCAGGCTGCCTTCCTTTAAAGTGGATTTTACAGCCACATTCAGGAGATCATTTGTGACTCATTTGGTTTGGATGTTCTCTGTGAATAACATGTCACCGGTTATTAAAAGCACCTGCAGCATTGTGAGAGCGTTTTCCCTCTGTTGCAGCACAGCCTGAAATACTCGCATGCGGTAATAACTCTGTTTTAAGCTGTTGCTGACAGCTTTGTGAAGACAGACGTGTAAACAGGTTTGGGGGGGTTTGCCCCTTTGTGCTTAGGTCACGCTGCGCTGTCTGAATAGTACAAAGATTCGACCCGGACGACAATGCGGTGCACAATGCAGCGGCTCGTGTTTACAAATAGCATCCATGCCTTTTAACGCCCACCAGCGCAGGCCTGCCGTCGACCATCTTCAGATCGCAGCTCACAACAAGGTAAATACGACAGAATAAACCCTCTGAATCACAGCCGGAGCCGTCGCACAGGTGCTCCGTGTTGTTCAGTCATGATTGTGCTTCAAGTTGAGTATTTATGTTTTCAGCTCACAGAGGAATAAAAGGAAATCAAAGCTGGAAAAAAACAGAAACAAAAGAAAAACATCAAGACAAAATTTCAGAGCAATTTAACCTCAATCATTACGAGCTGACAATCTGACAACTGGCAGCCGCAACTGCTTGATTGTGACGTCCTGTCCGTCCGTCCGTCTGTTGCAGACAATGTCGCCCAGAGGGACAGAATAGTGAGATGACATAAAACACAGACGAGAGACATAAACACTTCATTCACAAAAGCCGCACTCCATCACAGCTATTTGGGTCAGTCACTTGACCATCATTGTCTCCTGCCAGTGCAGGGCCGGGGCCAAAGCGTGCCAGACTCAACCCAGACAGCAGCTTTTCATGCTGTTGTTTCCCTAAGGTCAAGCTGAGTGGGGTGGCGGGAGTTATCAACACATTCTTTTTAACGCTTCTCAGACAGAAAGCGGTGAAAAAAAAAAAAAAAGCAAAAACGAGCAACGAACCAAACACCGGTGCGATCACTGCAACGCATTTATTTTCAACGCTGTTTTTCAGGCGACATCACCGCGGCGATGCGGCCGCGGCTGCACACTTGATTGCCGTAAATGTCTAACTACATCAGGTCCACTTCAGAAGCACTCAAGGTCAAACCCCAGATGAATCTGGGAGGTAAGAAGGGGCTCAGGCGGAGCAAAGTCGTCAAAATTCCAGATGGGTTCGGTGTCGCGAATCAGGGTAGAAGCTGTGGCATCACGGCCAGGATCGAAGGGTCGACTGGCGGGGTGCTAAGAACGTGTAGCGCAGCACCTGGAAACCAAGTCAACTTGCGTTACTGTGTCAAGAAGAAATGACGAGAAGAGCGGAGTCATAGGCGGCGCTGCGGGAGGAGCATCCAGGCCTACCTGTATCTTCGAGGGCAACCATGGTGACCGACAATATACTCCTGAGCATAGCAGAACCGTCTGCAGAGTCCTCTATACCCACAGGTGTAATACTGCATTTCTGGGTCACTTCCTGCAGAGGATTATTGATTCAAGGGAAAACAAAAAAAAAAAACATTCCAGAGAAAGACGAAATAGATACAAATGTTCACGAGTAATAAAGATAGTTTGATGTAGACTAGACCAAAATTGAAAGGACTTCATGGTTCAGAAAAGCCGTAATTACTCCGACACCTTCACACAGGCTCACAAAACAGACGCAGTATGTGTGGAGTTTGGTATCTGTCAGACATTTGTTTGCACTATTTGCTCTCACACTGTAAGAAATCAGATGTATCCGTGGCTTACCCTCCCCGTCTGCATGCATCAGGAGAAGCACAAGGAGAACCAAGCCCAGTCCCTTCATGTTTGGGTACCAATAAGCTTTTCAGACACTGCAGTTGACAGGCTGATGCTGCATTTATACAGCATTTCAAGCACGGGGGAGGAGTCCGTCCTGCTCTGTCTAAATCACAATAACAGAGTATCGCTGAATGATGGCAGTCTGAGGGCTGGAGGTCACCACTATCAGCTTACTCAGCTTAGTCAACAGCTGCAGCCTCTTGAGACTCGGAGATTGCTTTTAGACAATTCTTTTGGTCCGAAGAAGCACGCTGCAATTTTCAGCGCTCAGGGTGCAAAAACAATGATCTGTTTTCTAACTTGCTCTGTGATTTCATGCGATTCTTCCCCTCCCTTGATCAGCAACACAGGAAAATAAATCAAAAAGGGACAGTAGTCAGGTAATGTACTTACATACACCTCAATGGCTGAACAGAAGAGTGAACATATAAAGGCTCCCCTTAAAAAAAAGACAGAAAAGGCCCCGTGAACAATGCAAGTACAGGTGAAGTCCTATCTACTGTGTTTGTTTTAGACACAGTGAGCAGCACCAGCACTGAGCGTCCGGCAGTGTTTTCAGTGCTGCCCTCTGTTCATCCACCGCGATCCCCACATCTGAATATGGCAGTCCTTCATGTGTTATTGCTGATGCTGTGAAACCACAATCAAACTGCACAAAACAGGCCGCTGCAGTGACGCGGGGTGTGATTGTCAACCAAACAATGCCAAGGCATGAGTGCACAGACAGGTATGTATCGCGTGCCCCCTAGTGCTTACGTAAAGGTGGTTGTTTACTTGTTTAGTCACTCTGACACAGTGGTTCCAGGAAAGGACATGAACTTGAATCAGTTTATGGACTAAAAAGTCACTGTAGCTGTTTATAAATGTGATCCTTTCAACAACAGTTCGTCAATTATGAATTGAACAGAAAAAAACTGAGTGATGGAGGCTCGCAGCAGACAAAATGTCAAGAGCCATAAAATCGGCAACCACACATTTACTTCTCCAAATATGAACTGAAAAACTCAACTGGGACGTAAAGACACACTTTACACACATTTTTTGAGAAACAACTTTGATAATCATGAACAAATTTGTTCTTTTTTTACAACCAAAAGCACAAGTTGATCCACAAAGCATGTCTTGTCCCCTCTGAGAACTTGCAGTCCTACATGTAGTTCTCAGTGATCGCCTGTCCCTCCGTATCAGCTCAGTGATGGACTGCTTACCTGGCCTATGTTTAACTTGATCCTTCTCCCAGTGTCAGGTGGAGGTGTTTCTGTTCTGCTCTTTAATTACAGGAGTTGCCATAGCAACATATTGCAACTTGCATTGTGGACTCCGCTAGTTTTTAGACCCTAAAGCAGGTTAATGAGATACATTGACGATGAATGTAAACGAGCTTGTTCGAAATTCAAAAACATGTTTGTTCGGTGTGCTGTGGTTTCTCTGGAGTGAAGTAGGTGTGTGTGGCGGACTCTGACGTGATGGAATTGAGGGCCTAAATGTGGTGAACCCACACTTTCACCCTCTGCCAGCTGGGGAAGCCTCCAGCGACCCCTGCCCGAATGAAGATGGGTAGATGTTGACAAAGGAAACTCTGCAATTGAGCAATACAAATTTCTAGCCGACAGGAGGCAACGTACACCTTCAAATTTGCGTTTCACATGAAGAAGAAAACCGTGCCCTTGATGCGCCTGCGCAGTGCGAGGAGTCGCAGCCGACAAAAACAGTCTGGTCGCTCTGCCGTCTCATTTTCAAGATGGCGGACCTCCTTGGTTCAATCCTTAACTCGATGGAGAAACCTCCAACAGTCGGCGACCAGGAGAGCCGACGAAAGGCCAGAGGTACACGGCGTGTTGCCTGAGCGGCAGCGCGATGTTGCATTAGTTTGAAACCGTCGGGATGAATTATAACCCGGGATTTAGTCGTAAAATGGGCATAAATAAAGGACAGGCGAGTGGAGGGTGTCCGGAGCTGCTATTGGCCAGCGGTGCGGTCCGGGTTTAGCACCGCCTCACCGAGACGCACCGCCCCGTGAGACTGCCGCAGACTGGCTCAGGGGTGCACGGAGGCACCGAAGGCACTGTTTGACAGCCAGCAGTGCTACGAAATGTGTCTCATGTTACCGGTGCGCGTCCAGGAGGAACTGCCTGTCCAGCTCACTGTCTGTCCCAGGAAAGTCCGCTCAGGACTCGCTTCAGTTTGTCCGGCTAGAATTATTGAAAGCCTGGTTCCAGACCACTATGTGATAAATACCACTCCTCAAGAACGATACCCAGAAAAGTAAATTCAGATGTATAACCAAAGCCTTTATACCTGCAGAAATAACTGGAAATAAGAGACGTGGAATAAACAAAACGTGAAGCAAAAACACAAACATGAAGCTGCAGACTTTCCTTTTCTGCTTTTATTCAAACTTTTGGATCATTATCCAGCTGAATTTTCTGATTTGAATTTTTACCACAATTATAAAATGCTCCAACGAATCAAATTGATTGACATTGATCATGTCCATAAATTAAAGAGTCTTATTTGTTTTGTCTTCAGGAGACAATCATGTGAGAACGCTCATGTAACACAGGAAGAGACATGATGCTGTGTGCTGTTTTCAGCTCTCCTGTCCGTTGGAGCCTCCAACGTTGCTCTTCATCCGAGCCTGTTAGTCGATGTAATGTTCAAACTATGTTTCTCAGCCGGAGCCAAGCTCAGTCTTGCAACCCGGTGCCAATGTTAAACCGGAGCGCAGCTACAAATAAACAAGTTGATCCTCTTTCCAGTTGATGTGAGGACATGGCCCCAACAGGGCCCTGATAAAAAAGTGACCAAATCCGTTTGAATTAACAGTTAAGAGAACACACAGCAGTAAAACTTCAGAGGCTGTTTTTCCTGTAGACACATGCGACACACACTGGAACTTAATCAGTGGGTTTTGGGGTCCTGGGTGATCTGGAAACGTGTTTTTTTTTTTGCCATCACAGGAAGTCTGTCTCCTCATTAGCCTGTTTTGTGACTTCAGTCATGAAAGGAAACAAGTTGGGCAGCAGTGAATGTGACTCTCTGGTGTGTTTACAGAGAAACCTTCTGAGTATTTTCAAATGTCAATAAACCTCTCAAAACCGAAAAATGTATTTTTTCATTCCAGAGCAGGCAGCGAGACTTAAGAAGATGGAAGAAGCCGAGAAAAGAAAGAAAGCAGAGTTCAGGAAAAAGGTGAGAGCCGAAGCCTCGCATCCAACACACGTTTCATTCAGCTGCGGCGTGTTTCTGCAACACTGTTGTGATTCACCTGTTCGGCTCCCGGAATCTCTTGTTCAGATGGAGAAAGAGGTGTCGGATTTCATCCAAGACAGTTCGCAGCAGAAACGAAAATACAATCCGATGGGCAAGATCGAGAGAAGCATATTGTGAGTATACATGACCTTGTGAATACCTTTTTTTTGTCGTCACACATCTCTGATTATTGACGGTTTACTTCCAGACACGATGTTGCAGAAGTGGCCGGTCTGACCTCTTTTTCTTTCGGGGAGGACGAGGAGAGCCGATACGTTATGCTTTTCAAGAAGGTGCGATCGCTGCTCCTAAGACTCGGCGTCATTCGAGAGCACCAAGGAGTAAATAGCTGATGTTGAATTTGACCGCGGTGCTCCTTGTGCGTCGGCAGGAGTTCGCTCCATCCGATGAGGAGCTGGAGGCCTATCGCAAAGGAGAGGAGTGGGATCCCCAGCTGGCAGAGCAGCGCCGCAGGCTAAAGGTGAGGCTGCTCTTATCCAGCGTGTCAGAGGGTGTAAAACTCGTCTTTTTAAAAACAGGGAAAGTTTCTGTGTGCATAAAATCCACTGGTTTAGATACAGTTCAAGTGGCAGGCCTGTATGTGGCGCTCTAACAAACTGGATGCAGACAGCAAAGACTCAGGTTAGACGATCTCTTTCCCTTTCTCGCCACAGGAGCAGGCGGCGTTGGAGGAGGCGGCTTCCAGCCAGACCAAACAGTCCCAAGCGTGTCCCAACACCAACTACAGAGACAAGTACAGCCACCTGATCGGCACGTCTGCAGCCAAAGACGCGGCGCACACGCTGGAGGCCAACAGCGCCTACGGCTGTGGTGAGTCGACGTGGCGCCCCCCCCCCAGAAGCACTCGATCCGTCTGTTTTTTGTCGTTGGATTCGCTCACCTCCTCGGTTCCTTTCTGTCGCAGTGCCGGTGGCCAACAAGAGGGACACCCGCTCCATAGAGGAAGCCATGAACGAAATCAGAGCCAAGAAGAGGCAGAAGCGGGAGGACGACACAGGGGCACACAGCAGCTCCTCGTGAGCCTCCGCTGTCTTTCTGTACGCTGTGAGTGAGTGAGTCAGTGAGTGAGTGAGTGAGTCAATGAGTCAGTGAGCGAGTCATGTGTGCAAGCACAGTCTCCTACATCCCATATTACAGCACCTGTCCAACTGTCTTGACAGGCTGTGGTTTTAGCATGTAAGTCCCTCTCAGACTGAGACAGAGGGACAAGCAGACGTCCTCTTCAGAGCTCTCGGATGTTTCCAATGCAATCCGACGTTTGTCCAGGATTTAGCGTCCCACTGCGACGATACACGGCTGCTGTACGGGAGGCTTGTTTTTCGTAAACCAAACGGGCACTTTAACACAGCTGCAGTCTACATACAAGCTTTTGGAAGAACATTTTTGAGGCCTCAGTGGATCCACGGACGAGTCAGCTGTGCGGAGCCTCGGCTCTACAGGATGGAAGTGTTATCAAACCACGTTTTAAAGTGTTGCTGCAATGTCCCACTGACCTTCTTCCAATTCTCTGCTGCAGCATTTTAAAGGGAAAGTGTAATGCCATCATTTAGCTTTTTGTTTGTTTTTATCTGAACCAGTTTGAAGAGTTTCAACCTAGAGAATTGTGTCTTTTCATCTGTGACACAAGGAAACCTCTTTGAAAGGGGAGAAGAGAACCTTTGTCCATTTTAAAAAATTAGAGATCAGGTCTGTGGTTTTGTTTCTTTCTCCTCATCTGCACTGATTGGATGATGATGTTGCTCCTCCAGCGTAAATGTTTTCCTAACAGGCTCCACGACGGCTGACTGCAGGCATCGCGGGAGGAGCGGCCGACTCCATTTTTATTCCAGAAACGTTGAGTCGAGCCGTAGGTCAGCGTCTTGATGTGTCTTTTTACATGGTTGCACAGTTTTATCCCCGTGTGTATTAATAAAATGCTGTATTAGTACCAGGTCAGGAGGTCGTCGTGCTTCTGTTACACCCACACAACAAGCGAGTGGACAGAAGGTCCTCATAAATTCAAGATGAGCTTGTCTCCAAATGGATAAAAAAAATAAACCTGGAGCTTCATGAGAAACACCTGCAGTCCACTTGGCCACGCTGAGCGTTTCTTAAATCTTACTGACGGATGCGTGGAGCTCACTCCTGCCGCGAGATGTTGCAGGTTTCCGCCATGCATGTTTTCAGTGTGATCGACGGTCCACTTGCTGGTCTCAGTGTTTTGTTCTGTCAAACTGAACGAGACAAATGGAGAAATCTGGACCAGCAGTTTGCACATCTTTCAGTGAGATGAATTGGACCATTTGGCAGGTCTGCTTTGGCACCCTCTGCTTAGAAAACTGTCAGTGCATTGAAATTGCAAATGATTTTAGTGAAACTGCATTTTTGTAACTTGTTCTGCAATATTTCCACTATAAGGTAAAAAAAAAAACCCAAGACATTAAAAAAAGACATTTTTTATCACTGAATTTAGCAATAAAGCAACGAAAGGGGCGTAATATTTGGTTTCCTGGCAATAAATTCAATATTTTCTGCAGAGCTTCTGGTGGGAACAGCTCGCTGATATTCGGGTACGTCTGCGCTCTGCTCTCTCCTGTCTGCTGTCCCTGTGTTCGTCCTGAAGAAGGCGCCACAGATTAACCCAGTAAACCTGTTGGACCTTTTTATTTTTTTTTCTCTTTCGTCCTCCTCTCTAATCCATGTTTCACACTGTCCCGCCGTCTCTGTCCTGCGGAGACACACACACTGATTGCGCGCCGAGGACTCAGTCACGCACATGTCAAAAAATGAAGTCCACGTTTTTCTGGACGCTCATCATTTGGTGTGCAGCTGCCGAGCTGAAGCCCCGGAAAGGTAAGACCACAGCCTGCTGATGCTGCTCCTGCTCCTGCTCCTGCTCCTCCTCTGCTCCTTCTCTGCTCCTGCTCGGCTGTGACTGCCTTTAATGGGACTCAAATTGGAAAAGTTTGCTCCAACTCCGCCACAGCTTGACTCTTATTTTTAAGGATCAACGCCCTCGGGTTTGCGTTCAACATAAAACGTGTTGGTTTATTACTCAAAACAGCTTGAAGAAGGGTTTTTTTCTTCCACTTTTTTATTTTGATAGTTGTGAGAGAAATTTAAGGGAGTTTGTTTCACTTTACTTTGTCGTGGAGTTGTTTTAGTTCTCACTTCTGAAGTTTCTACCTTTATTTTCTGCACTCTTTTCTTTCTTTTTGACTTTTGTTTTTTTTCTTTCTTTTTTTTTTTTTATCTGCGCCATCTGCGCTCATCCTCGGCTCTGGGGCTGCGCAGCGGTTTGCACCTTTAAAGACAAGACGTACAGCCCAGGAGACAGCTGGCACCCCGACCTGGAGCCCTTTGGAGTCATGCTGTGCATGCGCTGCGTCTGCGCAGAGGTACCCAGAGATACATTCAGATCACGGACCAAAGATCAAATCATTTCATCCTTTTATGAGACAACAATTCAAAATTGATTAAACCAAAAGAATGCAATGACACTGACAAAAATTGAACCTTTTGTGTCCTTTTAGGACTCTAAAAAATGTTGCTGTTTACCAGCTGTTCTTTTAAATTGTGGCATTACAGAACTTGAGTAAAAATGTGCAGCACTATTCTCACCTTTGGTCCAAACGAAAGGAATATTACTCTAAAATTCCTCAACTGCCTGCAAACTGCAGCATTTCTGTCAGTCTGGTTTGTGGTGGTCTGCGCTTGTAAAAGCTGGTCCTGCTCTCTGTTAGACAGGCCATGTGAAATGTAACACGATCAAGTGTCCCGCTCTGTCCTGTGAGAACCCGGTGACGGAGCCCCAGCAGTGCTGCCCAAGATGCACAGGTAGAGTCTCGGCACCTTCTCAGACCTCACCGAAGGACTCGCTCCCCCTTGCGGGTCATGACACCCCCCCCCCCCTACACACACACACTCTGTCCTGTGTGATGTGTTCCTCCTCAGATCAGCCCAGGATCCCCGCGGGGCTCAGGGTCAAGACCTGCAGGTATAACGGGACCACTTATCAGCCCGGGGAGACCTTCACCAAACACGACCTCTTCCCGTCCCGGCAAAACAATCAGTGCGTGATGTGCACGTGCTCCGTAAGTCCCACTCTTCCTTCCCCTCGCCCTGTCAGAAAACATCCCTACAAGTGTCGAAGGCAAAGCTGTTGTTGCTGCATATGCGCAGGGACTCTTCCCGCTGCTGATGTTGTGGATAAAAAAAAGAGGGGGGGGGGGGCTCATTAAATCTATAATCCTGCAGAGGGTGAAAACATCTTGCTCCGGTTTGTGCGTTGGCTCGGTTCGTTTGTGATGGGCAGACATCAGAGGGGAGAGAGGAAGTGAGGCCAAAACTGAACTCATCGAGCTGTCCTTTGAAAAGGTGTGACGTGATGCGAGGAGCTCATTTCCAGAGCTGTTGGGTGTTTCTCAGTCCGCACGAGAACAACACCAAACAATGAGCTCCCCTAACGCCAGTCCTGTTTTGTTTTTCTTCTTCTTCCCCTTTTGCGTTTCTTTCATCATCTGCGTCCATAATCGAGACAAGTTTCAACTGCGCTCCGTTTCATTTTTTTCCACAGGAAATCTCTTTGAAAAGCCTAATATTTCTGCGATGTCTCACTGTGTGATATCGGCCGGGTTGTGGGTGGTGGCTCGCCTTTTCCTCTCTCCCCAGAATGGAAACATCTTCTGCGCCCTGAAAACGTGCCAACCCATCACCTGCTCCTCACCGGCGTCGGTTCCAGAAACCTGCTGTTTGGTGTGTAAAGGTAGTCAGACTCCTCCATGCTGAGCGAAAGAGGCCTTTATTCTGTTTCCAACCTGGGAAAATATCATGGAGGAATTTACGATGTTCTACGGTTGAGCTGCATCACCGACGGTTAAAAGCGTTTATGAGATTTTTCCTTTAATGTATATATATAAACAGTTTGGGGCGCGCACTCGTAGGCAGGTGTGGAAAAGCGCTGCTCAGTAAGACTCGCTACTCAAAGTGTGAGTATAAATTAGTTTTTCACTTTAAAGTCATTGCACGAACTGCAGGCTGAATAAGTGAAGAAATGAACGCAGTTATTTTGCTTTCTGACTTTCTTGCACGTTTCCTGCTTTACATGTGCACAAGTACAGAGCTTATTTCTCACAAGGGAAAATGCATACAAAAAATATGAAATTTATGTAAATCAGTCGTTTTAGTTGCATCCTGATTATACAAAACATCCCGTGTCCTTAGGATCGTGTCAGAGATTCCGGCTCGAATAAAAAGAGCAGCTCCGGTTTCTTCACACTGTCGTCATTCCGGCTTTCAAATCTGGTTTCCTCCTCCAGATCACGGCACCAGCAGTGGCTCCTCTTCAAACGAGGATGGAAACCAGCAGCTCAACAGAGGCGTCGTGAGTGCTCGCTGATTTTCTTTTTTCATCATATTATCGCGTCGGACTGGCTTTCGTTACATTTACAGACACTGCAGGATTGCAACGTGATGTTATCAGAGGAGCCGGTGCATTTCATCAGAGGAATGACCTTAGCTATAAGAATCCGCCCCCCTCCCCCCCCCCCACACACACAGCTGGGGTCGTCAAGCTCAATTTAATTTCATGATTTTTCGTTGTTCTAAAACATTTTGGTTTTAATTCGTTTGGTGAAATCATTTGCTTGGATGTCAGTATTGCGATACACAATTATATTATGAATTTTAGTCATATCAGAAGTATTTCAAGCCGTCACTGTCCATTTGAAAGGTCAAGAATATAAGCCCCTCAGGGCTCCTCAGGGTGACTTTGTACACCAGAGGTGATCAAATGCTCCAGAGGGCTGTTTTCAGCCCTTGGGCCACAGGTTTGACACCCCCGTCCTGCATGAGCCCTCCTATTATTTATAGGAACCCGACATAACATGAGCGAGATGATCTCTAAAAGCTCTGCAACTCTTTTGCTGTGATCGCTTGGGACAAACTTCTCCCTTTTCCTCCTTTGTGTTGCGTTATTTGACAAAGTGTGACTGGGCCGTTGTTCAGAAATCTGGAGCCAGGCCACAACCTTGTGTGAGTTGGGGAACTGTAAGCTGCTCCTTCAGCTAGCACTCGGTGAAAAGCGAGCAAAGACAACGGCTGAATAGATGAAGGATAACTGCATTTTCTGATATCTGTGTTGACAAAAGAGGCATTCAGTTGACCAGTGTTCTGGGGAGCTGAGCAGGGCGCGGTCGGACCGTGCCACGCCGCCCAGGGCCAAGACCTCTTCCAGAGGCCTGAGCCTGAGCAGGCTCAACCTCAAAGGGGCTTCCGAGACCACTGTGAAGATTCTGTTGCAGAGGAAACACCAAAGAGGTGAGACTCTGTCAAAACAAAGATCATTCATAGGTATTTGATTTTATGGACATGTTCCTCGCAACTTTTGCGATTGTTTCCATATGTCGCACAAACGCTCAGATGTTTCCCATCTCACGCAGCGTGTTTATACAACGGTAAGACGTACTCTCATGGAGACATGTGGCACCCAGTTTTGGGGAGGGTCCTGGAATGCATCCTGTGCACTTGCACCGATGGCCTGCAGGACTGCAAACGCATCACGTGCCCCAGCCAGTACCCGTGCCAGCATCCAATGAAAGCAGCGGGAAAGTGCTGCAAGACTTGTCCAGGTAGTCCAACACGCCTCCGAGCCTAACGAACTGTTTATATGACGCCCGCCTTGATTGCTGTAAACATCTGAAAACATCGTCTGTTTCACTTCCCCTTGTTTTCCCGTCTTTCTCTCCAGAAACAAAAGCTGAGACGAACCAGACTCAGTGTTACCTGGGATATAAAAGTAACCTTTCCGTTTATAAGGTGGAGGCGTCTCTGAAGGTGGACTCGCCCAACACGGTCAGGATAATTGCTGTCGAGAGGCAAAGTACCGCTGAGGTTGAAGTGCAAGTGTGGAACACTGTGGAAGGTGCGCAGCCAATCATTCAGCTTGACACTTTTTGGAGAAAGATTTATTGACGGCCCTCATGGTGGCGAGAAAGAAAGGTGGCTGGTGTTTTATTAACTTACTCCCTTAAAGACGGTGTTAAACTCACTGTGGTTCAGGATCCACATACAGTGAGATTTAAACTCAAGCAGATCAAACCAGAAGAAGACAGTGTGGTGACTTTCTTTTCCTTTTGTTTCAATGCAGTTATGTAA
>JASSRZ010000006.1:8129959-8150600 GCA_032164315.1 Malacoctenus gilli
TTAAACTCAAGCAGATCAAACCAGAAGAAGACAGTGTGGTGACTTTCTTTTCCTTTTGTTTCAATGCAGTTATGTAAAAAAATACAGTCTTTACAAATCAACATTCTCAAAAAACCTTTGCAAAAAAGATAAACAGGGGCGCGGCCAATGTATTTGAATGTTACAAGGGGCGGGGCCAATGTATAGTGGGGTGGAGTCAATATGTTGGAACGGAATGAGGGTGGAGCCTGTGTGTGAAAATGTTAGGGGGGGGATGGGAGCCAGCAAGAAAAGAGCTTGTTGTCATTGCTGCATGATTGCAGGCTTTGCTGCCACCTGCTGTCCAGCACAGTGTTAACACGTTACGACTCTTCCTTAAACAGTGTGACCCTTGGAGAACCAATTAGGAGCAGCAGTTACAGTTATCAAAATGTTGCAGTTCATGTCGCCTACTTTTCTCTGAAATATTGCATCCAGCCAAAATTCGAACCAGCACTGAGCGGATTCTTCCTTCTTTCTCCAGGTGTTTTGCAGTTGATGGAAATCGGTGATGTGGAAAGAAAAGACATTGTGGATCATCCAGAAAATTACACACTGCTCACAACACTCAACGAAGGTTTGCCGCTTTGAAACACTTTAACAGCATCCATACATTGAGATGACTGAAGATTTTACAGAATCTCGTGTGAAGATTAGTTTTTAATTTGTTCATTTTTTCAGACACGTGGAGTAAATTCAAAGAGGAGGGAGGAAACCTGAGCAAAGCCCCTCAGACGACGATTTGTAAGGACGGCATTCGGGAGATGGTGACTTTCCTAAATCCCAAACAGACTGAAGGCCTGTGTTCACCCTGAAGCTCCCTCTTCATATATTAACACTTCGTTTGTACTTCATGCATATGTGTTGCACTTGGACGCTGTTCCCAAGAGTGGAATTCCTGTATTTTTTGAACAAATTGTCCATGATATTTTGATCTCTGCATAGTTCAGTCGTGAATTAGTGATGTAATGCAAAGGAAATCTGCAAAAACAATGTCCTGAACTCAGATCAGCCTCATTCAGATAAAAATTTGATTGAATAAATCTTTTTCTAATGTTTTTCAGCTAGAAAGCACAACTTGAGCTTTTTTTAATGTATTGCTCTGTCACATATTTATTCGAAAAAAAGGTTTTTGTCCCTTATTTGAGGGAAATTGACTTGTTTCACTTTGGCGTCTACATATTTCAGTGTGCGAATGTTCACATTTCCAGAAGAAGAGGCCTGTTGGGGTGGATTCCCAGTTTCAGAGAGTCTAAAACAGCTTCCTTGTGTCGTGACGTCAAATTGAGGCTATTTTTTGCAGCTGCAGGATTCAGTTTGTTATCATAACCTGACTTTTTTAAAACTCCACATACCATAAGTAATTGTGTTTCCCCATGGACACTGTTCATGTGTCTGTGTGCACTTTCTGCTCACACTATTGAACTATAAACTTTATTTTGTGGTTTCACACGAGAACAAGATTTGTTGACCTACTGTTTCGTAATTTCTTGCACGTTTGAAACTTTTATGTGGTGAATTACGGAGCACGAAGTACAGGAAGATAAAATTGGATTGAGGTACGTTCCGTCTCAGAGTCAGTTTTCAGACTGAGGTGCAGCTCCGTCAGCGGTCTGCCGCTGAGCTGTCTGCACCAGAGCTGTCCTCACACTGCGACCGCCCCGAGGCTTCCGGTCAGGAGGTTTCCGGAAGGCCGGATGAACTGTGTTCCTGCTGGAAATGAAATGCGATCATGAAACGTGAAAATCAAAAGCAGAGGCTAAATCTCTCTCTCTCTCTCTCTCTCTCTCTCTCACACACACACACACACACACACACACACACACGCTCATGGACAGAAGTGATATTTTCTGTCAGATGAAGCAGGTCGATATATCAAATTATTTAATGTTCTGATTCACTGGCTCACTTAGCTGGTTTTATAAAATTAACACTGGCGACAAGTAAACCAAATAATAGTCAACCAAAAAAACAGAGACTTTAATCTGAAGATTATATATTGATAATATGTCTCAGTATATATGATTTCTAACTATTCTTATATTTAGAAAAAATAAATAATTATTTTTTTGCATTGTAAAATCTGCAATGTAACAACTTGTAACAAATCTTCCATTTTTCGCTAGAGAAATAAAAGTAGGTGATGTTGCCTGATAGGTTAAACTGTTCTTTAGTGCTTTGCTGTAATCAAAATCATCTGTTCCGTGCAGCGCTGTCAGGTTTCTCCAGGAGCTCCGACAAATCATCACTCAGTCGAGAGAAGGCGGGACCTTGTTTCCACCTTTGGCTCTCTTTCAGTGTTTAATGCTGAATGCGCCTGAAGACATGTCGACAGATGTAGCTAAGTCATCGGCACGGCCATTGGAATTTATTTGTTAGTTTAAACTGTGTCTTGGCGCCTCAAACTCACGATGTACCTTATCATCAGTTGAAGAGGATGTGAGTTAAAAGTGACGCATGGTTTTATGTTCGCCTGCTTTCAATTTTGTGCTATAAAGCAAAGATCTTTGGGCCAGAAATCAGCTCAAACCTTCTGCCAAATCCTTTCCACTGGCATCATTTTCTAAGAATGTAAATTATTGATTATATTTAAATGACCGAATTGTAATTACACTTTGAAGGATTTGAGGCGGCTGGCGTCTCTATCGGCCGAGTAAAACGCTTCCTTTATGCGTTTCAAGGTGTTGCTGGTGCTGATGTGCCATAAAGAGTTATTGTCTGTCTCTGCAGCTGCCTCAAGCTTTACAGTTTCAGATTGTTTTTATGTTCCAACCCATAATTTTACTGTTTTGGTTCGCTCGACTTGCTTTCACAGCCCAGGTTTTGTGCAGCAGCAGCAGCTGTTCATGCAAGAAGCCTAAAATATTCTGTACAGCTCAGCCTCGCTATTAGAGGACACTCAGACAAACTGACTGTCAAACACGGTGCAGGGTTTTACTGCAAACCTTCAGAGGTTAACGTTGACCAAAGGAGAAGCCAGATGTGATGTTGACTTGAGCAAAGACGTGACATTTCATCAGGTCAATTTAATTTAGAGGACTGCATTGTTTGAATTAAAACCGCCGCATGCATCTCCAAATGGCCCAAAAATGATTGACTTTTTTTTTAACCTGGGAAAAGAGGTTTTGTGTTTTTGTCCTGTTTGCTGGTCGGTTGGTTTGTCATCCAGTGATAAAAGGTGATGGAAAATGTCATCTGTGTGGCACATTTCAAGGGTGTGTGGCCCTTCAAGAGAGTGCTGCGTGCAACAGGTTGAAGCAGGAGGGATTGACGGGCATCTTGGCGGAGGTATGCGCTTTACCGAGTGCACCCCTCATTTTATAATTCATTAAAATAACGGAACAAAAATGCAGAAACTGTATTTGGCAAGAATTGTGTTCTCATCAAAGGTGAAGCAAAGCCTCTGATAAATACCAAACAACTGCTGAAGCTGGGTTTGCCACTCAGATGACAATTCATATATCGGCCGTCTCCGGAGATGTTTTGTATTCCTCGAACTCCACCATTGTTATTTTGAAAGTCTGTGCTGGTAAATATAAATGTGGGCAATAAACCTGAGGGCCATCTGTTCCTCATACAACACAGCGCAGAGGAAGTAGAGCCTTTACAATTACATCAGTGCCACCACAAAACAAGTACAAGCATTAAAGTCAGACTCCTCTGAAGCTCGTTCTTTGCTCACGGAAATATCGAGCTGTGCTGGTTTGCTGTAAGTCAGACCTGTGAGAGCGGCAGCGGCCTCTCGGCCCGGCAGCGCCGTGTGCAGTCCTTCCGCAGGCCCGCTTGGTCAACAGGTGTCAAATTATCACTGCAGTTCCCATGACTCAGCCAGAGTGCAACTGCAGGTTGTGGTGGTCCGAGCGGGGGCTCCGAAATAATACCGCCCCCCTCCTCTGTGAACTTGCGCCATGCTCCCTCTCTGAGAGCGACTCGCTGTGCTTCTTGCTTTCAGTCTTTGCGTCGTTTTCCGACCGTCTCTGGCTGAAGACGCGAAGCGACATTCGAATATCAACACGTTTACCTTGCTGGCCTCCATTATGTCTGTATTTTTTCTTTACTGGACCTCACAGCTTTCAACTCTGACTTACCCAAAAAGTGAAAAACGTGACAAAGTGGGTGTGTTCGAGGGATTTGTCGTCGTGCTGCTTTTTTCCCCCTACATTTTTCTGCCTACATACAGACTTTTTCTCGCGCCTTAAGACATCTTTATTCACTATTTTCGATGGAAATCCTATCAGCCCACATTTTGTGGATGTTTGAGTTCGTCCCATGGGCTCACTCAGCTATGCATGCTTAGTCTTGGCTCCGGCAATTGTAACAGCTGGGGGCAGTCAGTAGGTATAAATCACGCTGCTGGTCAGCTCTCTGTGTATGTTTCCTTCGCCCCGCTAACCACGCAGCGCAGATTCAGTGAGAAGCTGAGAAGGCGGGAGACTCGGGGTCGTGACTCGGCTCAAGACTGGGAGCCAAACCTGTGACATTCGCAAGTCTTCTTTGCTGCTTATTTATCGGCCGTTTCCTTTGGGAGGATGCCGTAGGGCAGAAATTTGAATGAAGTGGCAGAATTGGCTGTTTTCTCACTTTCCAAAACATCCCAGTGAAGGTAGCTCCTGTTAGACCCTCACAAACGAATAAAAAAAACCTAAAATGGGCATTTTTACAGGTTTCATCTCAATGAAATGTTTAGTTGGGAAACAGCAAGTGCAAATGTAAGTTTGACCACCTCTGAGAAGGCAGCACTAAAGCCCTCCGTGCGATCTCTGGGGTCCTGAACCTTAGGTTGGAGACCACTCGCTCAGAAACCGACTTGTTGCTTTGCGACATTCAGAGGAAGCAAAAACGCTCGAGCTCGACCTTGTTTTTGAAAAACACGAAGACGAGACGCTTCCTGGAGCGTTGCGGCGGTCCAGCTGCCCACAGATGTGCGTTTGCAGTGTTTGTGAGGAACTGAAGCATTGCGACTCAATCAGGCGGGTCTCCCGATTCAAAGGGAGCCAAGCCGCGCTGAGTTAATCGAATCTGATAGATGTGTTTGCTTTCATAGCTGATTAAGGTGCTCAGCAGAGCCCCCGAGTTTATACTTCATCGAAATACTTCCGAAATCTATCAGGGGCCGCGTTTTTTTACACCCCCGGCTCCCTCCTTAATTAAGTTGGCCCTGATCATTTCAGCTGATGCTTGGAGCGTGGCCAAGAGAGCGCGGACAATCCCGGGATGCACGTCGTGAACACTTAAGCCCTCCTGTCTTTACCCCGAGTGGCTGAGCTTAGAGGTCATAATTTTAAACACATGCTCGTAATGACTGTAAACTATTAAAGACAGCCCACAGTGAGGTGTTCTCTCCCTCCTCTCTTGTTCTTTTACAAGATAAAGAAGAGCGACAACAACTTTTACGGTCGCGATGGGTAATTATTAACGGCCCCCCCCCCAGATGTCAGCCGTCGTGTGAAGGCGAAGCGGGGCGAGTGTGTTACAGTCCAATTGTCCATCAGGAGAAATAATGAAGAGGTCCGGTCTGCGGTGAGCCAGTGTGAGTAATGAGGAGCGTTGATGAGGCCTCTTCTTCCTGAGCCAAATCTGGTGTCTGAGTCTCCGCGGGGTGATTCTCAAAGCTTAACTGTTGGCCCTCAATTCCAGAGTCAAACAAATGTTAGCCAAACATTTCTCAGGCCTGATTGCAGTGATGACTGCTCCAGATGTGAAACTGTAATATGTTCAAATATACAGGGGGGGGGGGACAGAAACCCACACAGATACATAAACACAGATCAGTCTTGCCTCAGACGCAGAACACCGATGCCTGTGTGCTGCGAGTCTTTTGTTATTTTTGACTTTGGACGGAGTATCGCGCTCGCCTGCCAGGCTCTGTAACATCACTGGGAGCACGAAAGAAATGTGTTTTCAGTTAATAAGTCGCTTCATAAGTTCTTCGTGGAAAAAGAGTAGGAAAAAAACAAAAAAACGTACGAGCATTTTTGTGTGTTTATTCTGCGCTGAAGTTGGAGCGAGGAGGAGTCCAACAACAATAAAAAGAGACATCAATTTTTTTTCCAGCCTTGCTCTCCGACGAGAAAAAAAGATGAAGTTAGCGGTGAGTTTATTTTGACTTACAGCTGGAATAAGTTGCCGTATTTTCTCGAATATAAACTGCAGACACATGTGGGCTGTGTAATTACCTGCTGTCTTCGGGTGATTGGCTCCATTAGTGGACCATTTTCACTTCCTCATCACGCCATGATGACATGGAGAGCAACATGGAGCATTCTCTCACGTTTCAAACAATAAGGAGGAACGTCGTTCTTCCTGAAAACACAAGGGGTGCTTTATCGTCCCGAGACCAAAAAGTACCCCCAACATTGCCACAGTGACGTGAGGATGAATTTAGCCAACTTGTGCCTCGAGGAAACATTCACGACGGAAGTTCTTGTGAGGACGCGACTGTCTGGATCCCTCTACTCTTGCTGGTGCTGCCGTGAGCAGATGGATGACAGATGAATGGATGAGGAAATGGAGGGATGGCCCAACAGCTGAATGAGTAGACGGGCAGGTGGATCAATGGAGGAATAAATGGATGGGTTGATGGATGGATAGATGGTTTGCAAGCATGTGTGGCCAATCAGGATCAACTTGAGCTCCAAACGTGGTTCTCCTTTAAATTTGGATTTTACATCAAAGAGTCCTGACATCAAAACAAAGCTCTTTATACCACCGTAGGTGCTGGAATCATTATCACTTCATAATGACTTTCCAACCGCATTCTGCTGAGGTCGAACGGGATCAAACCAGGACATTCTGGCTCCACAGCAAAACTTCCGACACGGCGCCAAAGAAACCTCCTTCGTCCAGCTTCGTTTTGCATCTGAGTGTCTCTTAAACAGCATCACAAAATAATTGATGGATCCAGACCTCATTCAGCATCACTTATTTTTATTAACTGTAGGGTATAGCTCTTTATGATCGCAATGCAACAGAGGACTGCTCCGACGAGTGAAACTGATCTCCAATGAACTGGAAAATAGTCTTTCTGTTGCAGAGCGTCCCTCTGCCATTTGGCACGGCCTCGCCATTACCAGCCAATATGGCGCCAGAGATAAAAAGATCCTAATCGGACTGAGGGGCCAGGTGCTTGCCTGATAGCATCAGACAGCAAAAATAAAATAAAAAAACCCTGCTGTTTTCAATTTGTTGGACTGTTTACCAAAGAAAACTCTCCTTTCATGGAGAATCAAGCCACTCTGAGATAAACATAACTCGCCGATGGATCGATACAGTGACGGCAGGTGATGGTTAACCCTCAGAACGACTCGTTACAGGCTCCTCCCCTCAAAGACTCAGCACATCTTACCATGTCTAGGTGAACCCAGCCTTGGAGATTATAGTTCTTTTCTAGCGCATGTTAAATATTATCAGTTTGTTGTATTTTTAAGATGTGAAACTCTTAAAATAATAACTGTTATGCTGTATGAAAACGATTGCTCTTACAGATCCTTCTGGGACAATTTCAGAGAGGTGATTCTCATAGCAATGCTTTGTCTTCCGATTGTGTAAGTAAAACACATTGCTTGGGTGTACGCAGCTCGTAAATTCATCGACCGTTCAATGCATACAGAAGCGGGGAATAATATAAAAATGTGCAAACCCTGCCCATTGATTCAGTTCACTGAAGCTGAACGCGCATTCCACATCTGCAGCCTGCTCCGACCACAAATAATGGAAATCATATGAGGGACGAGGGCTTGAAATCAAAATGAGAATGAACAACAAAACATGAGCTTACCGTTGCCTCTGTTCTGGACTTTTGGATGAGCTGATATGATATGCTCCTTTATTTCTGTGTACGTTTATCGTGCGGCAGAAGTTGTTCAAACTAAATACTCACACACTGTCTGATACAAGAGAACATGCACCCTTAAACTGTGTTCAAGCAGAGCTTTCTAATCTGCCAAAACCCTGAACAGCAAGGTTGGCAAGAACTTTGCCTTGGTGAGGGCAACATAAACTTTAAATACGCAGTTATTTATGAAGCAGAATTAACTAGAGACACAAACTAAGGGGAGAAGAAGCACTCCAACACTGAAACAAAACTTCTCATTCATTAAAGTGAAAGAAAAAAAAAGGTGGCATCCTGCTCTTCCACTCAATCCTTTTTCCTTCTATGACTTTATTCTGCTGGCAAACACTCGATGAATGAGGTTCACGCAGGCTGGATTCACTCTGGTCATGCCGATGGTGGTGCAGCTGCTGCAAACCGTCCCACTCACAGAATCAAGCAGGCGCACAACCTGTACACGTCGGCCATTCACATCTACAGACAGCAACACGTGAACCTGAAGTGATCTCTGTGAGTAGAGACGACACTGACACAGTGACGGACAGCAAGAGGGGATGATAAAGTATTTATTACTGTTAAATGGAAGACTGTAGTTTATGTTGATACACAGTCATTTTCAATATTCACCCACGAACGCATTTTTTCTGCCACACAAAATTTATTTTCTCTTTAGTTGCACTCACTCACATAAAAAAAACACAGAAATTACTGCCTTTTTAAGCACTTGTGTGTGACTCAGGCGGAGGTTCAGCTTGCTGCAGGTTGGTGTCGTCACAGTGGAGACAGGCTACTTGCTCCATTGCTTTCTGGTGGAGCATCTTGTATTTTGCCTTCATGTCTCTCAGCAGCGACACGGCCTCCTTATACTCGTCCCTGTCGGAGTTGGCGCTGTGCACGGCACTTCCTGTAAGGCACATGGAGATGAAGTTGAGACCAGGAAAAAAAGTGCAGGTTCAGATCTTGTTGTCAGAGAGGAACGAACCTAAGGGGACGACTTTTACTGCCGGGTTCTCTCGGAACGCCTTCATCATTTCCTCAGCCCGCTCAGTCGGCAGTTTCACAGGTTTTAAAGGTGGTAAATCCTTAATCTGTGTTCAAGGAAAACCATGAAGGAGGCCTTTTGAAATGTATACGATTCCAACAGTAATGATGTGAATAAAGCTCCTTTGAGTGTGTTGAAAAGTCTGACCCTCCTCTCTTTTTCCCCTTTTGGTGTCTGGATGCTATCAAGTCTCGGTTTGGAGTAAACATCGAGATTGTTCAGCGCGTGCTGCGGCATCCAACTAGCTGTTGAAACTCCTGCTGAAAGACGGACATAAAAGTGTCAGGGGCCGCTGGCCGGCCAAGCTTTGGAGAGGGCTCGAGGACAACGTACAAGAAAATAAACAGTTGCAGGTGAAACTGCATTCCTCGGTGCTCACCAACGGGCTCCGGCGCATCGGGATTTGGTTTTGCGTCCGTCCGTGTTTTGAGGTCTGCGAATTGTTCAGGAGGGCTTTTGTTTCTCTCCTTGTTCTCTGCAGTCTCTTTGTCCTCAGATGAAACGTCAAACTCTGGAACGTCTGCTGCCTGAGTCAGAAGAATTAGGCACAGCAAACAATTACATCTGGGAAGGGAGGAAAAACCTTAAAAGGTCAAGAGAAGGAAGAAGTGTACCATCAGATGTTATCTAATGTTTATATCCTAGGAGGAGGTACACGTGTACGTACTTGAGAGATGAAGAAGTTTTCTGCTTTTTCAGGGATGACGACACATTTGTTCTTGTTGCCTTCGGATCCTGCGGCTCTGTCGGAAGGCGAGGCCCTTTTGGCAGCCTGACTGTGCGCGGGACGAGTTGCATTTATCAACTCTGACTTCTTTGACACCTTTGGGAATCGCTGGCCCACCTGTGATGTGAAAATGTCAAAGAAAAGAAGATAAATCTTTGAGGCCAGGTCACCTTCACAGTACTTCAGGCAGGCACCGAATCGCATCCAGTCACACATCCATTTCTGTTCAGCGGTGCGTGACCGCCTGTCCCGCTCGGCAGACGCCTCACAACATCGGGTCGCCACCGCCTCACCCAATGTCCTCCCCTTGAAATGATCGCCCTAGAAAAAGTAATGGCGTCCTGCCCAAACTTTGTGTAATGAAGATAAAAGGTCGGGGTGGGATGGAGGGTCGTATGGAACCAGCTGACAATACGTTCAAGGCGGGACGCATACTGAAGAGCCCGTTAGGACCACAGCATCAGGAGTCCTCTGACCTTCCACTTTGGACGGGTGGGCACCCTCAGCGGGAGCTCCGTGACATCTGCTGCCTTCTTGCGCTTCACTGTGATTCCCAGCCTCTCTTGGAGGTACATCAGCAAAGGAGGGTCTCCTGTGGTCAAACAGACAAAAATGATTCAAGATGTTTTGATTTGACACATGACAAGAGGAGGAAGATTACCTCTTCTCTGTGTCACCAAAGGGTTGGACTGAATGTCAATTTCACGCAGCGTCGGAAAAAGAGCCGCGGCCATCAGGACCTCCTCCTTGGCGATCTGATGACAAATCGCTAATGAGACATGTTGTCTTATTAAAAAAAACACGCACACACATTTGTATTTTATGTCTATACGTAGTTGGAAAGCAGCACACCTTGTTGTTGGCAAGATTGAGGGCCTGAAGCTCTGGCAGAGGCTGAGCATCTTCTCGGCAGCGATCCTCCCAGTTCTCCTGCTGAAAGATCTGACCGCAGGAAGCCAGAGTTTAACGCAGACAGTCCAAACGAGTGAGACTCTCAAAGAAGCATCTCAACCAAACTTTCGAGCGAATCACCTGAAAGATTAACCCCAGATATTCATCAGCGTTAGGATCAGACTCCCAGCGGCCTGGATTGTGGAGAAATAACAGTAATCACATCTATGTTCATATTTGCAGGATACAGATGAAAAGTATGAAGTCCTTGACTGATGTGTTTACCTCGTCCTTCCTTTTCATCCACCTCAGAAAGCGATGGCGGCCTCAGAGAGCCCATCAGCGGCACGAGGGGTATTTCAGTAATGCGGTTTCCCTTCAGGTTCAAATACTTCAACCTGTGAATAAAGAAAAAACTCAAAGCAAATTCTTCATACACTTGTTAACCCATGTTGTGATGTATGAGCGTAATGGAATCAAGAGGAAAAAAACACATCTTGACCTCCTCAAGTTTATTAAACTGTTGAAGACACTCGAGGACAGTTTGTTGTCATCGAGCATCAAAACTTCAAGGCACCTGAAGGGAGATTCGTCCTGTTCAGGCCTGAAAAACAGGCAAAGAAAAAAAAAATTGCTCAATCAATCCCGACATGAACATCATTCACATCCTTTGTACACTGTCACTGACCCGTGATCAGATTTTATAAACACTGTTGAGTCTACTCAGTTCCAGTGATAAAACTCGGTCCTCTCACTGGAGCTAAAGTCCTCCCTCAGGCTCTAAAGCAGGTGTATTGAGCGTCCTTACAGTCACTACAGAAGTATCCTGAGGGTCAAATTGGAGCGATAGTGCGCCCCCTTTTGGTTAGTTTTGTGTAGTGAAACAACACGCTGTTTAAATGATCCTAAAGAATATAAAACATTTGTATGATTATTTTCATACTTTGAAGGGATCAGAAGGAAGTCTTGACACAAGGTTACAGTTTTGGTCCGTAAACATCACACAGGGTCTTGACTGAACTCGTTACTGGCTATAAAGACAAACCACACAGCATAATTCAGTCACTCTTCCAGGAACAATAAGTAAATACTACAGCAGGGGGTTTATTTTTAGATTTTTGACACCAAACACACACACACAAAAAAAAATACAAGCACACCAGAGTAGCGACTGAGTTGACAGCACGCATGTTTGGTTTTTTCAGATATTAGATGAAGACTAAAAATAGACCAAAGATGAAAATCAATCGGCATTTGATGCTTGAAAAAAATATGAACTCTTACGGCTGACTGGGTTCATGATTTGAGGACCTCAGATTAGGAGGAAGACAACGAAGCTGATTTGCAGACAGATGAAGGACTTTCAGGCGCGGCAGCCGACCGAGGGAAGCGACATCGTCGCCGGACAATCTGTTGTAGGACAAATCCAAAACCTGTGGGAGGAAAAAAAAACCCACAATGAAGACAAGGAGAAAAATGGGAGAAGAATGAAACGTGCTTTTCTGAACATCACCAGTTGGTTAATCCATTGAGACACTCACTGGGTTTGTTTCAAACACATCTGACATCTGTGTGTCAGTATATCGAATCATTCATCTTACCTCCAGATGAGGGAACTCAGCAGCATCGAATGTCATATTACAAATTCCATTTAAAGCCAGATTTAGTTCCCTCAAAGATTCAAAGGTGCTGAAGGATCCTGAGAAGAAATTGGAGTTTCATAAATGTTTTGTGTCTGTTCTGAAGAGAACACAAAGATCTCTGATGTGACAGAATATTCACCTAAAGAGAGAGCATTGATGGATGCATCCACGTAAGTTACATTGTTAAACACCTTGAAGTCACCTGAGTTGACCTGCATGCAGCAAACAAAAGTCAGGGAGTTTCTTTGACAGGGAACTTCAGCAGAAAACGAAGGAAAAGTGAAGAGTTTCTCACAGAAGCCAGCTTGCGATCGCTGATGAGAGCCGAGCAGAGCTCAGAGGGATCGTTGACACAATGAAGCTGCAGCTGGGAAAGGAAACACACAAACTATCTGTCCTGTGTCTGACACACAACAGGCTCTGTACGTTAATTGTCTGCTGATGTTGTTTCCCATACCAGGAGGCGTCCATCCAGTGTTTGATCCCTCCCATTTTCATCTCTGAGACAAGTCTCTCTGATTCTTCTGCGCAAGTTTCTGTATCCTTGCTCCTGTGCTTCTCTGTAGGCCACCAGCCAGTGACCAGCACCTAGATGAGAAGAAGAGTCATGTCCAAATTACATTTACCTGTATGTATGTTCTTATCGATGCTTAGAGATGATTTATAATTTTTTTCCTTTTATTTATTAATGTATTTCATAAGGTGGTCTTTTATCAATTTCAGTGATCTTGCTGCCATGCTCACTCATCCTTACCAGCCTTTCTTGTCATTTTCTCAACATTTGAGATATGTTGATATCACAAATTTAAAACCAGTATTTGACATGACCTTGTAAAATGTTTTACTTGTAGTCTATTCTTCTGCGAACAAAAACGAGGTCTTCAAGTCTATTATCTTTATTTATATTTTACACACTTGGAGAAGCCGCCTGTTTACCTGTAGAAGACTGCGACTGCGGAGTTATATCCTCATTACTTTTTATATTTTTTACTTTTGAACCTTCCTTCTCACATTTGCAGTTAATTTGTTCCTCAAAGTCTCACCCACCGTCTCTCCTGCGGCGGCGCTCCGTCCCGGCTGGGAAACTGTGGGTGGCATAACTCTGTCCGCCATCAAATTTATAGGCCGTTGAAGTCATCCTGTCTGTTCTCCATTTATCAGGAAACAACTGTTTTTAATACGAGTTGTTAAATGCTGGTGCACGTTTAAATGTGTTTCAGGGGTTAAAAAAAAAACCCATTAACGATGTTTTTCACAAACTAAACTGACAACCTCTCCAACACAGTGCGGCGCTCTGTATCCTAGCAACAGCATGTAAAAGGAGCTGCTACACCTCCGGTCCTGCAGGGGGCAGCTTCGGGGTTTCTGCGGGGAAACAAGCCGGAAAAGACCGGTGAGCCTTGTTTTCCAAAGGCTACTGACAAAGACAAGAGTTAATTTTCCCTTCCAACTGAAAGTATGCGAAGAAATTAAACAGGCGCGGCTCCAATAAAATAGTTATTTAGTCATTTTCACCACGCAGTTGTTGACTAAGAAATAAATCTTCCGTCCGCAACCGCTTCTTATTAAACGGATAAACTTGTTTTTGGTTGTCATGTGCAGCAGAAAAGTGTTATTGCAATAGCTGGCCGGGTTTATTTTGATTCTTGGCAAGATTTTTACATGCTTGTTTCCGTAAATCCGTTTATTTGCGGCGAAATAAAAAGAAGTGAGGCATTACAAAAAGTCTTCGCCGTATCGTTTCGACACCCACTTCCGTGAAAATTCACCCGAGCCAGAGCGGAAGTGGTTGTGGCTGCCCCTCTCGTCTCAGCGCCGTCTTGGTTCCTGATTAACCCACAGCATCAGTGTCGTGAACATCACAGGTCTCTGGCTTTGCATGCAATTAGACGGGATAATGTCGTTCACGCGAGGCGCCGGAGTAACACGCGTTCAGAGTGACGAGTGAAGGTAAGAGCTGCGCTGTCTGTGCACGACCTGCGCCGAATCTGCTGCTAATGACAATGCACTCATCTGTGTCTATGAGGAGCTGCTGGACTGTGAACTCTTCCTGCTGGTCTGTGCTTCAAAGGTTATGAGAGCCTGCAAAACAAGCTGAGGCCGGTCGGTCACACATGTGCAACGTTTCCCCTTTCATAGCACCTGTGGGTCATCATGGGGAACACGCCGTCGAAGAGTGGCAGCAGAGAGGAACCTGTCAAAACAACTTTGTTCCAAAGGGAACCAAGTGGGATCACGTACAGGATCCCCGCTCTCGTCTACCTGAGACACTGCCACACCTTCCTTGCCTTTGCAGAGAAGCGAACCTCTCCTGCAGACCATGATGCTAAAATCTTTGTGATGAGGAGGGGGACTTTGAAGGGCGATGGCTCCATTCAGGTAACATTTGTCACTCAGTGAACAACTGGGGGAAAAAAACAATAAATGTCAACACGTTTTTTATGCTCATCTGGATGTTGTCAATATTGTCTCTCCATGCAGTGGTCATCCAGTCAGGAGCTGACAACGGCTTGTCTCCCGAACCACCGCACCATGAACCCCTGCCCGGTGTATGAGAAGAACACCAAAACGCTGTTTTTGTTTTTCGTCTGCATCTGGGGCAACACGACGGAGATGAAGCAGATCGTCACGGGCAAGAACAAGGCTCGCCTCTGCTGTGTGAGCAGCAGCGACGACGGCCAGACCTGGAGTCAGACCACGGACTTGACCGAGAGCGTGATCGGCGACGCCATCCATAAATGGGCCACATTCGCCGTGGGTCCCGGTCACGGCGTCCAGCTGGAGAACGGCAGATTGATCATCCCCGCCTACGCCTATTATGTGCCCTACAGATGCTGTTCCTTCCCCCTCCCTTTCACGGTTTACCCGCGCGCTCTGTCGGTATACAGCGAGGACTTTGGCCAGACGTGGCGCATTGGCAAGATGCTTCGCAAGAAGTCATGTGAGTGCGAGATGGCCGAGATCATCGATCACGAGGGCAGGAGTCATCTCTACTGCAATGCTCGCCACAACGGAGGCCACAGGTGCGTGGCCCTGAGCGAAAACAGTGGCGCCTACTTCGACAAGCCCCACATGGCCCCTGAGCTGGTGGAACCCCCGTCCGGCTGCCAGGGAAGCGTCATCGGCTTCCCCGCCCCCGAATTCGTGCCCAACGACGACGCCGAGAGCAAAGCCTGCGGCACGTCGCTCCTGTCGCCGGACTCGCAAACCTGGCTCCTCTTCATGCACCCGACCAACAAGTCCAGTCGGAGGGACATGGGCGTGTACTTGAACCGATCGCCGCTGCACTCGTCCGGCTGGGACAGGCCCCGGATCATCCACAGCGGCCCCAGCGGCTACTCGGATCTGGCCTACAACGGAGACAAGGATCAGTTCTCGTGCCTGATGGAGTGCGGCGTGGAGAGCGAACTGGAGCAGATCGCGTTCGTGTCCTTCTCACTCAACGATGTCATGCAGACGGGCAATAAGAAAGACAAGAAGATGCGCTGAGCTGTGGTTGTCTTTTGTTTGCGTATTAGCGAAGTCCTCCGACATTCTCCCGCAAGCTTACGAAAAAACAAAAAAGAAGTCGAAGCTGAAGCCACTAAATATGCTGTGCAGTAACATCCGTCTGTGTTTACTATTGTTCTACATTCTGGAGATGATAATGCATGCATGGGTCGTGTGTTTTGTTGTCTCCTCGTTTACATGAGAAAGTAATCCAAGTCTTAATATTATTGATATGCAACCAGCTGTCCAAGAAAGAATACTATTTTTAATAGACTAGATCGGGTGGTCGAGTTGAAGCATGCTGTGCTAGACTGTCATCTCTGAAACGGGCTTTGTGTGTAGCATGTTTGACGAGCACTTCATACCCATATCTGCATCCCGCGGAAGCTGTCAGTGCTTTCTGAGCAGCGGAGAAAGTTTGCCTACCTCCTTTTTATTTTCATACGACGATCATAGCAGGCCTTGTAAAGCAGAGCGTAGAGTCGCCTCCATGCTCCGTCTCTCCTTTACATTCTAGTATACTCGAATTCACATATGCCTTCGACGCCACTGTTCGACACCCCCCCCCCTCGGGCCCCGCCTCGGCCTTGCGAGCGTGCGACCCTTTTTTCAGCGGTGGGGACAGTGGGTGCCATAAAACACTGAATTTAACCAAGGAGGGAAAAAAAGCGGACAGATGCGTACCTTTTTTCTTTTTTTTTCTTTTTTTACATCCAGCTTATCAGAGAAGAAGACCGACCAAACTGAAAACCACATCTGTGAGTCTTTATAGCAGCTGATGGATCGCTGAGAGAATGAGAGCTGTATGAGTGTATGCAGATTTTTATTACATTCATTTTCAGAAGCAATATTTTTCTTTTTACTATTTTTTTTTAATTATTATAATTTTTTTCCCCCCTCGCAGCACATTCAGCATGATTTTTCCTCCCCTCTTTCTCGTGATTAATCATATGCAGCATTACCACGTGATTGGCTTGCTGTCGGTGATCTAATGGAAGCATGTAAAAGCAGATGAAAACTCTCTGTCTATGAAGCCACTAGAAATTTGCACATCCAAAATGTCGTAACGAGTGACTTCAACCTCCTGTTTTTCGCCTATTGTCGCGGGGCCTGAGCGCCTCCGGGTGGTTCTAGTTTTGTTGTGTTCCTGTTGATTGTCGTGGAAAGTGACAAAACCTGCATGAAACATGTATTTTAGTAGAAAATAAAAGTATCCTGTGATCAATAACGTCCTGCTACGTCTTTATTTTGACTTTTAGGATAATAGTCTCCGATTTTAAATAAAACAACAAATAAAACCTCCTGCATTTGAGCAGGGGAAGAACTGAGAGACAGAACGGGATGTTCATGTCGCTGAGTTTGCAGGCCGCTTTGAAAAACACCCAAGCTAAATGGGGGTTTTCACTCCGCTCGCAGCCAACAGAAGCTAAAGGCTGCAGCATGTTGGAACGATGTCGAGGACTCTGTTGTGATGCGGCCTGTGGGGACTCCGATGTGATTCAGCAGATGTGCAGACAGCGGGGAGGAAGTCAGGACAAGGCGCAGCGTTAGAGCTCAGGACGCGCTGCAGACGATCTGGAGATGGGATCTTTTCTTTCCAAGCAATGCATTCCTACACAAATCTTTGTTGTTTTGTATATTCAAATGAGTTCGCGAACCGGAGCTGGAACCTGTCGTATCGTCGTGTCTGACTTTGAAAAGCAAGTCACAAGCATTTCTCCAGGCTGGTACAATACAGCATGTTGCAAAAGTGTTTGATATTATCTTCCAGATTCCTGTTTGAATGCAGTTTGTAAGAACTAAATAGAGACCCTGAGTAATTGAGTAACTTTGGAGGGACTTCCTACTTCGAACCACATGGAGAAATCTTGAAAAGAAAGAGTCAAATGCTCAAAAGTGACAAGTTCCCGTTTCTATCTGCTCCTTGCACTGATTACATGAATCCTGACAAAAATAATAATAAAATGCACTTTTTTGTTCCAAAAAGGTTGGATGATTTCTTTCAAACTGCAGACATAGTTACATCAAATAGGATGAAGCACATTTTTTTCGTATGAAATTCAGCTGCAGAAATGTAAGTTTAATAATGCTGTGTGGTAACAATTGTTTTGGGCTGACAGTGAGTTTGGCTGCTCTTATTTTGGAGAGCTGCGGCCTCTCAGTCTGAAGATGAAAAACACAAAAAAGATTACATTTATTCTCAGTGACCCGATGTTTGCCGAGATGTGTTGTGTTCTTGAAGGCACAAATCTCAATGAGAAAAAAAATCCAATAAGTGTGCTTATTAACGCAGGTTGCCTTCTTTTGCTGCTTGGCCACAGCAGTGAGGAGATCTGAGTGGACGTCGCTGCCCTCAGGTACACAGCAGCCGCAGCTACAGGCTGTTTTGGGAGTTCAGCAGCGGGCCTGATCACAGATTTAATCAGCATCATAACCAGGAAAGGTATGAAGTGTGTTTTATTAGATGTGGGGCCTCGTAGCTCTCAAACGTGCTTATCGGTCGAGCGGCCACTTCCTCGCTCTCTGCTTCTTTCTTCTTCTTCTTTTTTTTTCTCACCTTGTCCAACTTGCTTCTTCACACAAAGGATGAATCATGTGGCGAAACCTGCTTTCCTCCCACGGCGTTGGCGACGAGGCCGTCCACATTCTCTCCGCACATATGTCTCATCTGTCACTCCGATCACACCGGGGGAATCCAGGAAGACAGTGACTACCAGTGTCGGCGTCGCAGATGTTTCCTGTCCGCTGTAAGCGAGCGTGGCGACGCAGCGGGCGCCGCGTTTCCTTCCAGCAGCACAGGCAGCCGTGATAGACACACTGTATTCTTCTCAGTGCTCATAGGTGCGACTCTGGAGTCCCCGGGGCGAGGAGCATTTGAGATGGTGCGAAAAACATATTATTACATTTGTCGCTTCGTCCCTGACTGCGGTTTTGCTTCATTTTTAAAATTTTGAATTTGTTTTTTTAGGGCCATTCCTTCAGAACTAAAGTTTTCATTCACCAAATGCCAAAATGCAACTCAGGGTATCGTGCGAAACTGGAAATTTAGCCCCTGATTGAGCGATGTGAATGAACACTCTTGTGGTTAATAACCCAAAAGTGTCAGTTCCTTTGCTGCGATTGCCTCATATTGTAATACACTGGGCGTTCTGAGCCTTTGTTCCAAAAATAGTGAGCGAAAAAGGCAAAAAAGCAAAGCGGTTTGACACAAATGTCGCTAATAACAATGTACAAGCAAAACCAAATTAACTTCCTTTGGTGGGATGACAGACAAGGGGAAGAAAAAGCGAGACTGCTCAGCTCAGCTCCACATCATCTCAGACAGTGAATGTCAGATTTCACAAAGCGCTCATTTTTCTGGAAAAAAAATCGTCTGCAGACCGACGCAGCTGCTGGAGACTTTGGTTGGCCCCAAATTACACAGATAATTTCCACATTTTTCAAACAAATCTCTCTCTGCAGATGCATGAAGAACCCACACACCAAATCAGGCTTTTTCTTCTGTTGCGTTTCATAGCGTTCAGTTGTTGCTCTTGCTACCTGCATTTGCTTTTTTGGGGGGACACTACAGAGGAGCTGCGTTGCCGCAGGGGTGACGCGGCAGTTCAGCGCTTTCAATGTAAAACCGGCCAAAAGAATGAAGATCTTGGATGGAATGATCCTGAGCAGCGACTGTCGATGCTGCTGGACTGACGGCAGTTTGATTATCTGAAAATTTCTCTCAAAGTCTCTCAATTTGAAATCAAGAGAGCTATAAAATTTGAATTTTACCAAGTGAAAAGGAAACAAAAATAACATTAAATCACTTAAGAAACTAATCTGAAGAAGCATTTTTTTGGTGACGGGGCAAAAATGTGGACACTGCTGAGCTTAGTGTCTGTGACGGTATCACAAAAGGCTCTTTGTGTCGCGCAGATAGGAAACTTTGGCAGCTCGGTAGCAACGACTGTAACGACATTTCTATATCTGCTGCTGCATTCAGGCCCTCATTTGCAGGGAAGCGTCTCTATTTTGGAACCGGCCATCTCAGCGCAAGTCACGACATTATTATCCCTGTACGTATGCACAAATAAACAGTTTATTCCAAATATTAACATGGAGGATCAGCCAACTTTGAGGCGTTAGCTAACAGCAGGGTTCAACATCACAGCTGTGGTTCGCCGATTGCAGCTTTCACGTCCGGGGGGTGAAATACAAAAAATCATATCTGACTTCCGAGAAACATGTGAGGACAGTTTTGAATCAGAATGACGCGCGAGCACGAGTCTCCTGTCGACCGTCTCCGGTGGGAATGTCTGCGCGAGCACTCAGCAGGTTCTTGAGGGATCGAACACAAAGAAACAAAACAGAAAGAAAACAACTTCCGGGTAAATGTTGTGTGCTTTGTCCCTTCAATAGGTTTGAGCAACAGACGTAATACATTCAATATGAGTTGTCTTGTATCGTTGTTTTTTTTTCCCTTTTTCTTTTGGTTTCTCTTTGTTGCAAGACAGTAAAATAAGTTATGCAGGCAAAGTTACATTTTCCAGGTTTTGATTGAAGTGTCTATGTACACTGGAAGCTACACTCAGTTGAACTGTACATCGTCACAGAGTCACTTTCCAGGAGCTTCTTCAGGCTGACCTGCGCGGTCCTCTACCCTGTCATGTCGCCGCTAAACCAAGAGGCCTATTTACAGAACAACAGAAGCTTGTGCCAACTCATACGACCCCCCCCCCCACCACCACCACCACCACCACCCCCACCCGTGTATCAAAAGCTCCACTCTGGAGATGAGTGCTGTTTTCATGAGAAATCACCAAAGGAAGAAACTCCCTCTATGTTACAAAGAGTGGAACTAAATACAAAACTAAATGGAAAAAGATGCATGGAGTGCACAGTATAAAATCCAATGTGCATGTGTGTAATCATAAAGGGAAAACTACAGAGAGAGAGGGAGAGAGAGAGAGAGAGAGAGAGAGAGAGAGAGAGAGAGAGAGAGAGAGAGAGAGAGAGAGAGA
>JASSRZ010000006.1:8163903-8180256 GCA_032164315.1 Malacoctenus gilli
CACACACACACACACACACACACACACACACACACACACACACACACACACACACACACACACACACACACTCTCAGCTGCTGTCCTCCGACGCCGTGTATCTACTGCTAACACTTTATTAGCGGTCGTGGCTCTCCTATTAACTGCAAATGTATGTAATGAAGTAGCACAGGGGGAAAAAAAGGGCTCATGTGTTACTTTTAAAGTGACAAACCTTTTGTTTAAACAGTGTGTTCAAGTGTCCACATCTGCACATGGACACGTCGGCCCTGCACACCCAGATGTGCACGGGGACAGGGCGTGAAATATCCCTCAGAGGTGGAATAATACAACAACAAAAAAAAACAAAAAACGTTGAGTCATTTGAACGCGTTGAAATGTTAATGAAATCTGTTTTTGGGGAAAGGTCACCGCGCTGCGCTGCTACCTGTTTAACGTCTGCTGAGAGGAAGACGATGAAGATGAGTGTAAGAGCCGGTTTTCTGGTTTACGGCCTCGTAAGTGTGACAGCTGGGTGGATTCAAAATGATATAAGACGGACACTGAGGTGCTTCTGAGGACGGTGTCACTTTCAGCTCTCCGGGCGTCCCTGCTTCCACCGGATTTCAAATATCTCGACCACTTTGACAGGATGAAGCTCATGGTGGAAACACTAAGAGCATTATACGACTGCTGGGAAAGAATACATATTCCAACACTAACACCACTCACAACTGGTTCAACAACACAACAACCACGGTATAATACTCCACAGATGAGTTGCACAAAAGACCAAAGCATGATTTTCAGCTGAGCCATGTAATTTGATGTTCCAGTTACACGGAGCAGAACCATGTTTGAAAGTCACCCCAAACTCACAGGTGAACTAAACAGCTAAAAAAAAGAACATTTCTAACATCTCAAACAGATCAGAAAGAAACTTTGGTCCAATATTTAACTTGTAGGATATAAAAACAGGAACCTTACAGCACACATGCACCGACAGATCTCCAATATGAGACATCTGGTGTCCTACATTAATCAAATAAAACGTTTTGTCAGACAAGTTTTTAGTTTATCTTTTCATTATTTAATATTGTTTCAAATTTTTGGGAGTAATTTGATCATTTTCTCATCTAAAAGAACTTTTCAGCCTAAATTTATTTCAAAATCAACAACCAAATGAAGACCAGAGATTTCCCATCTTTTTACAAGGAGTCTGGAGCAGAACTTTAGATAATCCGTGAGACTTTTTTGCGGAACGTGTGAAGACTCTCCCTCTGAGTCTTACATAATAACACGCAATAATGACTTTGACTCTGCCAGGAGACAGTATCAGTCTTTGACTTTGGCTGGACGGACCAGTCCGAGGACGTGACGTGGGTTTTTCCGGCCCTGATTATGACGCTCGCAGCTCGAAAAACAAGACCGGCTGATTGCCGCCGCCGGCGCTGCCGCCGTCTGCAGTCGACTATTGACAAATGTGAGCCTCGTCAAACAGCGCTCACCCACGGGTCACGTCACGCTTCCCGCAGATTAAGTGATGTCATTCATGTACTTTTCAGTGCATGCGTGATGATATATATTGAGAGCGTTTCAAAAAAGGCAAACAAAACAAAGCTGATCATAGGGTTCGATACATTTTGTGACACCAGCCCAATTACAGCCAAGCCCATGAAGGTGACTTTGCTTTATAGCTGTTGCGCCTCGTAATGACTCGCTAATCTGCTCTTTCAACAGAAAATAAATAATAAATACCCAGAAAGAGAGAAGGAGAGAGAAGGAGAGTTGAAGGTCAAGGTGGTTGTAGCCTGCTGTCTTCTTTTTCTCCCACCACACAAACCATTTGTTTACACTGATTATTAATCAGGATGACAATATGAGGCCAAGTGATTTAATTAGCACCTTATTATTAGTGATGATGGCTCCACTCTGAGAATCGCACAGGCCGTTTCATCGATATCACTCCCGCCAGCTAAATCCACGAGGCGCCCGGTGGCTTTGACTGGAGCAGGGACTCTGCTGTTTTATCTGCCAGTTGTATGCGTGCAAACACCCGGGGATGAAAATTAACAGACTGAAGCGGTGACGTCGCCGTGCCCCGGGAGGATACGGAAAAGGGCGAGATTAGAATTGGATGGCGATGACGGGCACACTGTGAGGGTAATAACACAGGGGGCGGGATCGCCGTCACACAGCGCTAAACGACGACAATATAGCGGTAAAAGCCTCACGGCCGACAAACTCGGCCGTTAATGCATCAGCTGCCGAGAGTTCGGGCCCTGAAAACTCACTCTTCGAGTGTACTCGGGTGAAGGATGGCACTTCTGCGCACGGCTGAATGTCAGCCTGCTTCAAATCCCAATAAAAGTACATGAACACATGTCACCAGGGTGCACTTTGCTAAACGGAATGGGGGGGGGGGGTTCCCCTTTACATGGTCAACACATCCCTCCCTTTTCTGAACAACTATAGTTTTTTAAAAATGTTTCACCTGCAGACTGGACAAACAATGTCTTTTACCTCCTTATTAGACGACAGGCCTGCGAGCTCTCACAGAGGGTGACGATGAATCCCACTCAGTTAACTCTAAACTCTCCTGTCACAGTTCCATTCCAAATACGTTGTCATTTCTGGTCAAAAGTAGGTATCCATATTTTCAAAATAAAAGAACCTAAAAGGAGTGCAGGAAGCTGGTGCGTGTCACCGAACGAAAGCTTATTTTGTAGCAACATAATTTGTCTTTTAGCGTGTTGACGTCCCGTTTGTTTCTAAATTCAAGTTTCGGTATCAAATTCCAATCAAACCGCAATGTCATCAGAATTTCCCCTCAGAAATGCTTGCCTGCTCACACTACATTTCACCCCTCGCCCTTTGCTTTTCTGTCTTACGGTTGCAAACAGTGCTGGAGCTGATCCCAGTTCAGATTTGGTGACGGTGGGCACACTCTGGAGAGGGCACCAGAGCGACACAGCACAAACGCAGAGACAGGCAATCACATACGCACACATCACCGCCCTGTAGACCTTATCTGCATGTTTTTTGGACCGTGGAAGGAAAAAGACAAAAAAAAACCCAGCTTCGACATTTCTGGGACCTTTTGATGAAACAGATAACAAAAAACACCTGAACCTGAATTTACAACATGTAATCTTGTACGTTTGCTTCGTTCAATCACACGGACGGGCTGCTGAACTGAGCGGCTCTCTCATTAACATGTTGTTGGCGTCTCATTAACTTCTCACAGGAAAAAAACAGCAGATCAAATGTCACTCGTTTTCCTCCTTTTGCAGCCGTTCTATGCCCTGATCTCAGCCAAGCTTTCTAGGCAATCGGCCGAAACGCCCCGTCTTCAGTTTTCTGTGAGCAGCCACACTAAATCGGCTCGCTGGCATCACATTTGTGTGATGGGTGTGGCATCTTTTCTTCTCACTCTCAGCAGCCAGTATTTGTATTTCCCAAAATAACTGAATAGTCCTGGACAATATGAAGCCGTCCGGTTTCCGGCCGTCGCAGAGCAGCGGCTCTTTTTCTGTGCGTTGGATCTTCTAAGTGAGTGTGGCCTCCCAGCGAACACGACCCACCTCTTCCTCATGCATTTTGATGGAGGCATCCAGCTGTCATCGCAACATGCCCAGTGGGCCCCCATCAAAATCTGGGAGAAACAGAGGCGCACTCAGCTATGCAGCACACAGACCTCGTACAAAATTGCTGGGAATTATATTCTCAGTTACCTTCTAAACTTTTCCCCGAGACGTTTGAAAAAACGCCATGACTCATAACTGTCAAATTTGAATAACTTTGGGCTCTGAATAATGCAAATTCTGCTCTGCATGTGAATGACAATTGTAGTTTGTTGTACTTTGGTGGTGACAACGATGACGAAGCCAGTTTTTTTCTTTTTTTTGGGAACCGTTTAGGATTTGCACTTTTCAGGATTTGTACAACTTGTGGAGGATCCGGTCGACTGATCTTGGTTATCGTGCAAATTAACGAAGACCTGATTGGCCATTCGGAGTGGCTGTTGGTGAGAAAATGAGGCCCAGTTGCTACATAACAGTTTGCTGAGTGGCAGGAGTAACAACTTTTGTCTTATCTTGAAACATGCCCCGCCAAACACTCACAGCATGCACACACACACACACACTAGAAATCTGCAGAGCAGATTAGTAAGTGTGTGTGTGTGTGTGTGTCTTTCAGCTGCTCTCTTTCCAACACACGTCGCCACAGCAAGTCATTACAAGTTGCTTTGAAGACTTGGCCGGCTTTCATGCCAGCTCCTCTCCCCTCCACTGCCGGCATTTGAACCGGGTTCCTTCCACACACGAAGGTAGCATATCAGCACAGTATAGAGGGAAATCAATGGGAAGTTAGTTCAGTAGAAGGAGCAGTTGCGATGCTGAGAAGCTACAGGGACTGAAAGGAGATGAAACAGGCCACAGGGGCCTGTCGTGGGAAGCCTCGGGTTAGCGGTGCTCAGTCAGGAGACACAGAAACGTTTAGTCACGCCCAACAAAGAGTGGCGAAACATTTAGGGTGCACGGTGAGCTGGTCTGATGATCCCATTCACTCACTGTTGATTAGGTCAGATTATATCATACATTATATCTATGCTGCTTCTTTTCAGACATCGCTGGTATTTGACTACAAAACGTGGACTCCATAAGTATTGCTACCAATGAAATGATGAGATTACTTCGTCCTGGTGACCCCTCGTAAGCCTGACCTCAAGTCAGCGCCAGTTGCCACCGGGGCCTTCGCTCAGCCTCACGCTGTGACATCTCCTGCATTTACGGGCTCCACGCAGGCTCACTGCGGATAGGCCGGAGGCCTCTATATGCGCATCCCCTCCTCTTCCTGACCTCGGTCCGACTCTCGACGTCAGCCTGGAACGCCGGGAGCGCGGCCGCCTGCACGGCCGCCACCAGACTGTTGCCAGGTGGCGGGGCCTTCGAGCAGCCTCGGTAGCAGGAAAGGGCTGATAAGCGACAGCAGTGCCGGCTGATTAGAAAATAAGACAAAAACTAAAGGCAATGCCTGGGGTGTTGCCAATGGCAACTGGAGCTGGCCATATGCTGGATAGACTTATTGTGCCGCTGCACTCCCCATTAGTGACACTTTCCCAGAACAACCAGAACAATCCGACGTAGTCGCAAGTACAGACGCAGTTTTCAAGGGGAAAAAACAAGTTCGGTGGTTATCCCAGTTTGGTCTTGGCCCTCATTCCCTTTTTAAGCATCCTATTAAATGAAAACTAAATTGACTGAGGAGAATGGCAGCAATTCAATCAACCTGATTACCGGGAAAACAGGTCGTTAAAACTCTCCTCCTAGTTATCGAGTTGTACTGTCTAAACGGAGGCAGCATATGGCGTGGGGCTGCGCTCCACAGTGCAATGCTGAAGTGCATGCATTGTGATTTTTTTCTATGCACATCTAGATACATATGCATTATGTCCCAGTGCTCCAGGAACCCCTTCTGCGAGTGGGGGCTGCGTGAGCAGCTGTCCTTGTCAAGCTGACGCTCTAATCCATCAAGGTGAACTGAATCTAAGTCTGAGCCCAAAAAGCCCAAAGAGGAGAGAAAGAAAGAAAGAAAGAAAGAAAGAAAGAAAGAAAGAAAGAAAGAAAGAAAGAAAGAAAGAAAGAAAGAGAAGAAGAAGAAGCACAGATGACTTTCTTTTCTCGCTGTTTGTTTGCTGAATTTTTATTTCCTGCGTTATGACTCAGACGCAGAGCGTGCAACGGTGGTTTTTCTGTGCTCAAGAACCTCTGCTGCAACACCATTGTATGAAAATTAAAAGCCTTTAAAACCTCCCAGTGAAGCCGGGTGTCTTGGGGTGATTTTAGCGGCGCTGTTATTGCAGGCAGCCTCTTTATTAATCTGCTGCAAAGAGCAGGAGGCGAAATCTGCATATAGTCTGCAGCAAATGCTCCTATGTGCATACTATCTGTTGTACTACGATAACATTATGGCTGTTTGCTGTGGATTATGGAGGCATTTTTTCACATCCATCAGCGTAAGCGTTTTCAGGAGTAAATGTCACATCTTTATAATGGCAGAGGAATCACTGCTGGATGCGCGCTTTGCTGAGGTGTTTCTCGCCGGCTAATGGACACGTAGGCAGTCTGCGCAGCGTGTTGCAGGAGGCACGTTGGTGACAGCCTCACCTCACGTTCACCTCGCATCTCCACCAAAGAGATGGACAGAAATAGCCTCAACATGCCAGGAGGCTCCAGCAGCATCACCTGGAGGACTTCTGCCTCTGGTTGTGCTGAATCCAGTAACCAGGAGCTACTGCGTGAAGCCAGGAGGGCACAATACTCAAGAGTGCAGTGAAAACCATGGTGGTGGCAGATTCGTGTGAAGTGAGTGAACCTGCAGCTCCCCGGCTCCTCGTCAGGCCCTCATACTCACCTGTACTTCATGCTGGTGTGCCGCCCGATGGCCTCCTTCATGTGGGCATGGCCCTGCGGAGTCTGCCGGGTCCCGGACCCCTCCCTGATCTTGACGGAGCCCTGGGAGATATAGTTGCCATTGCTCCCCTGTCCCCCTCCTCCGCCTCCTCCTCCTCCGCCGCCGCCTCCTCCGCTACCGCCGCCGCCTCCTCCTCCGCCGCCGCCTCCCCCTACTCCTCCACTGCTCCCTCCAGGAGGTGGAGCCGTGCGAAGGCCACAGAGCCGGTCCTCACTGCGACTCTTGAGGTTGTGCTCAGTGCATGCGAAGGACACCTGCATCCTGCTCGCCGGCGCCTCTTTTTTCGTGGGGTCCGAGAGGAAGGAGGGGGTGAAAAGTCACACAATGTCTGTAAACTGTTGTTGCTGCCGCTTGGCCCCGGGTGCTGCTGTGGCAACGCAGTGATGCTCATACAAAAGGGCTCAGACAGGGCAGGTCAGAGATTTGGGCTGAGAGTCGGAGGGAGCAGGCGAGAGTCCAGCCTGGAACATGACACACACAGCGCTACCGTCTGCTCCGTCTCCTGTCTGGTGATGCAAACCTGGCAAAGGGCTCGGTGGAGTTTTTCACACTCGCAAGATGCATCGGGGCTGCCCTCCAAAAACCATTGGGAAGCTTGTAGGCTCACAGCAGTCCTCGGATGAATCGGGGGACGCTGTGGCAGTTCTTGGGAAGCCCCCAAAACCCCTCAGTGCATCAGAAGCCTCCCCGGAGAGTGTCAGTCGCTCGGCCTCTCCCCTCATACATGCACGGGCTCCTATGGCTTATGTTGGGTGATAAAGCACTTGCCAGCTTGCTGTTTTCTCTTCAGCTGAGGTTGGTCGAGTCCGTCTTGAGCTGAGGAGCTCCGGAGTGTGCCGCAGCAATGACACAATCACAGCTACAGGCATCCTCGCACCCCGCGTCGAAATAAGGCATATTTTCATCTATTATTATAGCGCAAAGTGGATCAGCGGGAAGAGGGGAGGGGGGAGCGAAAAAAAAACAAACACCGGCTGAATTGCTCTCATTTACATTGCCGAGGCGAAACAGTCCGAGCAGGGTAAACACAGCTGATGTGATGCGAATTCACACAGTCAAACCCCACCGATGCATCATCGCCCAGCAGCTTCACGCAGCACCAAATTGATGCAAGAGGGGAGAGAGAGAGAGAGAGAGAGGAGGAGGAGAGAGGAATCAGCAACAAATTCAGGTAGATGAAGAGAAAAAATAGAGGAAAACAGCAAAAACAAGCACTGAGCGGCTTTTATTTCTACCTTCAGACCGGGGAGGAGTTGGCGTACCGGCAGCAGCGGCGGCAACTGTGCAGGTCTCCCGGTAATCGGCTGAATCTGACGGCGCACGGGTTTGAAAAAAATGCCGGCATACTGGCCCAAAAATCAGCCGCAGCAGACATTTCAGACGCCCGATGCCGCCTCCCGGCTCCGCTTCAGCATCGTCGCTGCTCCGTCCACAGTCAGTCCGCCTTTTATTTTGTTATTTTGTCTTCCTCCTTTTTTTTTCTTCCCTTCTTCCTCCAAAGGCTCCAAAATGTTCACGACACACAGGCAGTGAGGGGGTTTGCGAGTCTCTCTCTCTCTCTCTCTCTCTCTCTCTCTCTCTCTCTCTCTCTCTCTCTCGCCATCCCTCCCTCTCTCTCTCTCTCTCTCTCGCTCTCTCTCTCTCTCTCTCTGGGGTGTGATCTGTACATTTTTCATCACACTAGTGTACACACATTTCATCCCATCGTCGCACCAGGCTGGAGCAACTGCTGTTTGCCTCCTACCCTGGTGCACCAAAATGGGTTGTTTTTTTTGCACGCACACGCTCGCATGAGGCTCAGGAATCCCATCCATCCTCCGATATGCACTTTATTCATTTATTCATATTACTACGGCTCCTCCTCGGCGTTCACACGTGCCATCCATTTTTCACATGCAGGAGGAATCCCGGTCCTTCCACCACACCCATGTCTCCATGCCAAGCAGCCCCCCCCCACACACACCAGCGCCACCGGCACCCTCCCACAGCCAGTCAGCCCAGTTACTCTGTCATTAATACCTCTGTGTAAAAGAGCAGATACATGACTTCTCAGTCACATCGCATCGCGTCACAGCTCCGAACAGCTTGACATGTATCAAGCTGCATCAGGCGTCTCGCTAAGACAGAGCAGATCTGTCATTTGGGGGCCAGGACACACCCGTCCCTTTAAGGCTGTTTGTGATCTCAATGAGGGGTTCCTAACTTTCCTCTAAATGAGGCTGCGGACCACCTCCTGTCTTTGATTTCCCAGAACTTTACAGTGAAGCCAAACAACGGCCAAAATGCACTGTCAGCCGGCAGGAGCCTTCAAAGCAGTTTCCTCAGTCTGATCTCGATGTTTATTCAGTCTATTCAGTTATCTTTGCACTCATTTGGACGACCACAGAGCGGGCAAGGACTCGGGCCCCTTCTTTGTTATCCAGCGCTCATCGAGAGGGCCGGTGGTCCCCGGACCCCTGGTTGGAACCACATAACCACTGAAAAGCGCCCGTGTTTGTGCAGTGTTTGCCCTCTGCTTCACACAGCAGGGCAATCTGCAAAAACACCTCACACGTGCAAATAAAAGTGCTCGCACAACACGCTCACATTCATCATTTCTGTCAATTTGTTCTGGCGTCAAATGAAGTCTCGTGGGTTGTTTTTTCCTCCTGCTCGTTCTGCAGGCCCACAGCAGATTGCATGGCAGTCGGCTGCCGGCAGCATCCCACCCCGAGTTGGCAATCAGCTCTCTTTAAGGCTCCATTCACTTCGAAGTTGGGACGGGGAAGTTTGCAGCTGTACGGCACAAATCGAGCGCCACCCACTGTGACATTTTAGAGCGACTCTTTGCGCTCCTGCTTCTTTCTTTTTTTTTCTCCCCATCAAGGAATTTTACTTTCCTGTTTACCCAAACCGCCGTTCAATCGCGCCGACTGCAATCTTTATCTCCACCGTGGGCTAAGCCGTCACCCCTCCTACACCCAGTAATGCCCGTCGCTCTGCTCCGCACTGTCTCAGCCCGTTCAACAGTGCAGACGCCGACATGCCGCTGAAAGCGAGGGTGTCACCAACGCTTCACTTTCATGCTCCATCATGAAGTGACATGCAGCTCAAAATTAGCATGTCTATTCACTTCTCCGCAAGTAAGATGGCTGAATTTGAAGTCCCGGGAAAGAGAGTGAATGATACCCGCTCTCTCCGTCTGCTGAGGCAGTTTATAATGTCAATGTCCTTGAAAAAGCGGATTATATATAACAAGTTCCCTCCAAAGCTGATTACTAACTACATCTTTTGTAGCGCTGATCCTCCATGAAACCGCAAACTTTCTTCAGGAGATAAAAGCCTCGAGTATGTTTACAAAGACGCAGAAATAGCTCGGCGTGACCTTGGCTGCGACCCCTGTCAGTCATGTCTCAGGAATTAGAAAGCTTTATTGTTATTGTGCTGTCATGAAATGAGATGGCAAGTGGTGTACAAGGAGGGTGGCGTATCCTTGACAACAACATATGGACGAGACGTTGGCAGGGACGTTGAGTCCCTGTCGAAAACATAACCCGCGGATGCAATCCAGATGTCCATGTATGGGTCACACGGCGCTGTGGTGGTCAGCACTCTCATTTTACAGTGAGAGGGTCCAGGGTTTGTTCCCGGACGGGGGCTCTCTGTGCAGAGTTTAGACGTTCTGACAGGGTCCAGAAACATCCAGAGGTCAGACGAGGGAATCTAAACAGTCGCTAAGTGTGAGTTTGTGTCTCTGTGATGGACTGGCGACCTGCTCAGGGTGTACCCTGCCTTCACCCGCTGTGAGGAACGGCTCTGGCACGCCCCGACCTTAAACTGAGTGGTCCGCAAAAGGAACTTGATGGACTGATGTCAAAGAAAATTGTGCTTTTTTTGAGCGATGAAAATGAGGAGGATGACAGGTTGATGTAAGGTCAGGTGAATATGATCAATACATGACCGTGGAGATGATGTTCTCCAGCAGTGATTCGTTGTTTTTTCAGGAATCAGGACTGCTGAGAGACGTCTGCGGTGTTAAATGTGTGTGTTGCTAAAGAACGGCGAGTCCTTGCTGAAGCTGGAACTTCAACCTAATCCGGTGGACATCTTGTTTGTCGCGCGGCTGGAGTTCGAACCTTTGAACAACTCGGTTTGGGGAGATTTCGGATGCTTTTAGGAGGATTGCACTGACACACTCCATCACATTGTGGCCTCTTCACTGATAATGTCAAAACTTTAATCTCCTTTTTGTTAAAAGAACAGGGATTACGTGTCCTACTGCCGTAATCTGTTTGTAAAATCAAAGTATCTGCGTGTTTTGCTTTGACAAATTCGCCATGCACTCAGGGGATCAGCGGAGCTTTTTTATGGATACTTTAGAGATGATTAAAGCAAAATCATTTTCAGTCACTTTGGGGTTGAAATGTGGTGTATCACCCAAAAAAATACCAGGTTTATTGCAGGTGAGGCAGCAGTTCTGACAGACGCCTGAATCAGCTGAATCCTCCACCGATAACTCCTTTTTTTGTCCACTCGATACAACAAAGAGACGCATTTACCACTGAAACAATTATGAGCATATTTTGTGATTCCGCAAATGTCACTCTGACCACTTCACTGGCTCGCTCCAGGCTGCAGATGTTGCTCCTTTTCTGGTTTGGAGTCATTATGTCATAAGGCTGGTTTGTCCTCACACCAGGGGGGACACTGCCACCTAGAGGCGACTTCGCTGGACTCAGGGTGACTGCGTGAGTCCAATAGTGTCGCACTGATTCCAACAAATCACCATTTGGCAACACAGATGCATTCTCATACTTATAAAAGAGTGTCACCAGCAGGTGAAATACATTACATGAGTCAAATCTTACAAGTATTCCAACGAGCAACAAAACAGGCAACAACATGCAAAATTCAAGAATCTCTTTGATGCAGTGAAGTCAGTCCCATTATTTTGGTTTAATTTCACTACATCCCCATTAAAATCCAGTCACTGCTACTTTTTAATCCTCAAAAATATCCAATTCGAGGCTTTCTAAATGAAGAGACGCACGCGCCGCAACAACCAACCGCCTGTCCCCTGCTGTCAAATCACGCATCATTAACCCTAAACTTCTGCACCACTGACGTTGACCCCGTCAGGCTGTCTTTCGGAAGGTTAAAAAAAAAAATAAGACAATGGCTCATGCCGGAGTCCCATCAGTGATCCCGAGCGGCCGCGCCGCCTCTGCAGTCCGGCCACGTTTGTTCTGCAGCTCCTCTGCTCGGAAATCTCATCAAACGCCTGATTTTTTTTTTCTTTCTAGGTCACCAGAAGAAGAAGAAGAAGAAGAAGAAGAAAAATAAATGCAAATATATTTCTTTTTTCTTCTTCTTCTTCCTCCTTCCTTCACCCACGAGTGATGTCCCCGCGCGCTGGCTTCAATTGCCGTCCTCTTCAAACACTCAACTCGTTCATGCATTAGTAATATATTAGAAAAATATTAATCGCGTTATTTAAATGGATCATCCCACAGCTGGCTGAGTGCTCAGGATGGACTCACAAAATGTGTGCAGCGCTTGTCCTGCGGTCTCGCCGCAAAGCAACCGAAAGTCTCACTTCTTATACAATCTGTTTGATTTAAAGTTATCTGCCATGAATTATTGAAGCGCTACGTCACATTCTTCTGGATTAACTGAGATGACTCTAAGATGTTCAATTGATTTGCTGGATCTTGGTGGGGTTTTTTTTTCGATGATGCTGCCGTACTTGCCCTCCTCCGTCCCCCCCTGGCCGCCCTCTCACCTGTATGTCATTGCAGAGCGCTCGGCCTCGCACTCGGCCAGGGAGAGGCCACATTCCCTCAGGTACAGCTCCAGCCGGCGCCGCTCCACCAGCCTGTGCGCCGCCTCCAGGATCTGGGAGGCCAGGGCCTCGGACTCGGACCGGGGCTCCGAGGCCTTGCTGCTCCGGGCCCCGGCTTTGGCCACGATGCTCCCCGAGGAGGACGACGCCTTGGGCTTCTTGCTGATGCCATAGAGGTCCTCCACCGAGTACTTGCCCCCTTTGCCTCCTCCTGTGCCTCCGCGGCTGGCAAACATTGTTATTAGCAGGATTCAGGTGCGGGAACTGATGAAAATCTCTCTTCGCCTCCTCTTTTGTTCCGTTTTCACCTGCTACATCTACCTTAGGCAAAAAGCAGCGTCTGAGTTAGAAACAAAACAACAAGGCTGAGCTATTTTGATAGAGATTCACGAAGATTTGAAACATCCGGCCCGAGGATGTCAGACATCAAACTGCAAGAAAACAAGAACTTAAAGCGCGAGTGGAAGGGGGGAAAAAAACGGAAAAAGTCTTGATTTCTCCTTTGTGGAGTCCAAATCCAAAATAAGACAAAGGCAGTCCTGGCATGTCAGCGACAGCGCCCAGTCACAAACGATGACTCCTGCTGATGTGAGGTGCTCCTTTGAGCAAAAATGAATAGGGAAAGCAATCAGCATCTTTCTCGCTTGATCTCTCAAAGGAGGGACAGTGAGGGATTTGTGTTGAAGCTCCACCAGCTTACATTTGTTCAGATTAAGAGAGCGCCCGGATGAATTATCTGGACTTCTGCAGCCACCATATAATCAGTGGCGGCTCTGAGAGTCTGGCGATCTGACCTTTATTCCTTCACATCCAGAGGAGTGGCGATTATTTTGATTTGTTCACCTTCACCCGAACCTCGTGCGCTGACACGCAGTCACACTGTCCCGATGCCAGCGGCTCTCCTGCTGCCTTTCCGAATCCTGTTCGCGGGGTCAAAGCGACGGCTGCGCCGCCTCAGAGCGTGGTGCCGGCTGCAGGCCGCAGCAAAGTGTTACTGTCGGGGTCCGGGTTAATGCCCAGGCCGGCGCCCCCCCCTCGTGGATGCGACTGTTTTTCACAAACAGAAAAAAAGGACGAGATGTTTGAACAGCTTTGCACCAGAGGGGGAAAGAAAGGCCTCCCTCTATCAGTGTCCTGTTCTGGAAAACAGATGAGAGACCGTGACATGGAAGCACGGGATGTTGACACTGATGGGGGATTATTTCTGCACATATGCAAAGAAATCCACCCTCTAATCTTCTACGTGCATAACTATTAAGTGCCGGCTTAAAGGGCAGGACCGGAAGCAGAAGTCATACTGTATCTACGAGCCATAACTGTCGAGTCCATCCAGCTGCGAAACATCTACGGGACAGTATTTCACCTCCAGCATCACACGCGCTCGCGATTTTGACCCCGAACCATCGGCTCAGTGGTAATTGCCATTCTGGGGCGGGGGGGGGCAACCAAATCATTCGCTGACGCAAGGCTTCATCCCGTAAACGGTCGGGCAACAAACAAACTATCAATGACTTAATGGATGAGTGGAAGTGCATCTGTGCACTGAGGTCAAGCTCATTGACTGTCCCGCGGCCCATTCATGCATCTGTTTAACCGTTGCTGTTCCCCCGAGCCCCCCTGCGCGTCTCGCAGCCACTATTCCTAAGTTACGGCCCTTCCTGCCGTTTGCCGCAGTGGCTTTTAGAGGCTGAGATCATCTGGGATTAGGCTGCTATAATCGCTCTTTCGATTGACCACAGTCACACGGGCAGCTGGCGGGGGTCAGTCTTGAGCTCGCCCGTGTGAATTACAGCATTTTTTTTTTTTTCCAGAGGCGGGCTGGAGCGGCGGTGGCCTCTGTCTGCTCTGAAATCGAGGGATTATTATGATGAGGGTGCGTAATAAGAGAGGGACCAGATGGAAACATATACGTTCGGGCTTCTGCGAGCGATCTCAGTGTCCAGATTGTGTAACCGTGATATCTGGGTTAGAGCGCAGAAGTTTGTTTTTAGTGATCTGTTGCATAACTGTGCAAAGATAGATTTAGAAGTCTAACAATATAGTGACCTGAGATATGAGGCACGAAGACATGGCGCACTCCCGCTATTATTTCCCACCAGCTTGTACAACCTGTACAGTGATGAGAGGGCGGCGAGCGGGATTGTTGGCGGGAGAAGTGGGTCTGCTGCAGATGGAGACTTCGCCTCCCCCAAACGCGTGTGGCAAAAACAAAACAGCACTTTAATCCAAAAATCAGGTCACCGCTGTTCGGGAGGCTCACCTAACTCCAGCGCCGCGCGCTCGCTCGGCGGCACCTCCAAACGACGTGACACACGAGGACGTCAGACTCGCTGGATGGCGACTGTGGGAGCGGCGCGAGAGCAAAAGCACAAAACCACACAACGGAGTGGCTCAAAGACCCCACAGACAATTCAGAGAAGACAATGTTTGAAGGTTTGTAGTTTATAGTGTTTCTCGCATTTTGTGACCTTGAACCAAACATGTGCACCTAATAAAAGAGGCAATTAAACTGTTAACACTTATAGGATTTGGAGCTCTGATGTGGGAATGAATGAATTTACATCACATTTGTTTGCCTCAATCATGAAGAAAGTCAGACTTTACATCAATCTGATTAATGTGTCATTCATTTTTTTCCTTCAGGAAGAATGGTACAAATATAATGCTGGGGTACAATTACAAAAACTTCACACCGCATGTTGGCAGTCCATGCTGACAGAAAGGCTTCTGACTTCTACAGTCTTATAAAAATGAGCTTCATTTATTAGTTTCTCGACTGAAGTTTCTTTGTTAGTTTTTACTGTCCGTGACAAGTAAAACGAAAAACTCCAGTAAATGAAAAGCCTCTAAAAATAAGCAGTGAGGGTTTCCTTACAAGGAGCTGGCTGAGCTCCTGCTGTGTTTTAAAGAGACTGCCTGACAGACAGGAAACAGGAAACGAGCAGCAGCTTCACCCATTAAGATTTAGTGTTTGGTTGGCCCGTCCCTCCACCCTGACCTCCCCACACACATTTTACCACTTTGTAACAACATCGTGTGACGTCCTCGGTTACTTCCATCATAATTTGTGTGACTTTATGAGCTGCTTGTCACTGTGGCATAAACATATGTTGTTTCCAAGACACACAAGATGAGTGATGGTGACAGTTTAGAAAAACAACACCTCTCTGTCTTTACAAACAGCACACCCATTAACTTTGAGACCCCACGGGCTCATTGCTCTGGAAAAGATGGGAATGAGACGTTTATTTATGTGAGTCATTCCATAAAGATATATATCTGGTCAGTCTCAAAAAGGAGACTGACTTTTCTCCCTTTACAACTGTGAGCCACTGATTGGCTGTGTTAAAATGAGGATCAATAGCAGGTCGGCCATGATTCAATTCTGGATTGAGGTCTTTTTCAAGTAGAGTTTGCATGTTGTTTGTGGCTTTCGTTCTACGCGGCTCCTTTCCATTCTCTGCTGTGAATGTGTCATATCCAGCAGGTTTCGCTCACTGTGCTCGTGTTGCGATGGACTGGCGCCCCTGTCCAGTGGGCTTCACCGTTTGTCCGGATACACACCGGCCCCCGCAGCACTACAGTCTGGATGAAGTGGATATAAAGGGAGACGGATGGATGCTTGCAAAACAGCCTTTTTTTCCAGAGGAACTCGTCTCCCTTCACTCAGAACCGATGCTCGAGGCTGCCTCTAATCCCCGAGCGTCACTGCCGCTTACCGCCGGTAGGAGGCGACAAAGCAGCGCAGCTGAGTAACGCTGACACTGATTCAAAGTTACTGAGTCACAGCTCAGAATTGACGTGACGCGCCAAGCAGACAGGATTTAAAAAAGAATCAAATACCGTGAATCGCTCTGCTTCTATAACGCATAAATCACCTTCGTGAATGCAGACGAGTGCTCAGTCATGTATTTGATTTGAAGGCGGCTCTCATACCCTGTTCAACGCGTCTCCGTCTGGTTTTGTCGCTCCAGACAGACAGAAAGAGAGAGAGAGAGAGACAGAGAGAGAGAGAGAGAGAGAGAGAGAGAGAGAGAGAGAGAGAGAGAGAGCGAGAGAGAGAGAGAGAGAGAGAG
>JASSRZ010000006.1:8182411-8195364 GCA_032164315.1 Malacoctenus gilli
TGTGTGTGTGTGTGTGTGTGTGTGTGTGTGTGTGTGTGTGTGTGTGTGTGTGTGTGTGTGTGTGTTTGTGTGTGTGCCTGCGCGTGTGTGTGTCCAAATTCTTCTTTTGCTCTATTCTTGGTATGTTACATATTTGGATATGGGTGATGGTCGTCAGAGTGTATAGAGAGTACGGTTCATGTTACAGGATTTTTTTTCCATCAATGTAATCTGATTACTTTCAATACGGCTCTTACTCGCTCACTCACACTTTATACTTCGCAAACCTTTTTGTATTCCATCCAGATGCCAGTTAAATCATAACCATATGCTCCTCGCTCAGATTTCTCTGCTCACTTCGACATCGCACGCGCACTTACACACACACACACACACACGCGCGCGCACGCGCACACAGGAGCGCGCGCACGCGCATGTCTTCGATGCCCTTGCAGACTGTCACAACGCGAGCGCTAAAAACACGTTTGTTCACGGGGTCAACGTTAAACGTGAGCGGTCATGTTTTTCGAGTATAATCAACAGTTCTGATGGACTGTCGTTTCTTTAGCAGGCTGAAGTGGGGGGGGCGTCGTTGGAGGGGGGGGGGCACAGGGGAACGGCGCAGAGGGGGAGGTGGAGGGGTGCTTTAATCTGTAGGGCCTGCTGTGTGGGGGGAAGATGCATTCACAGGACCCCGAAAAGTGAGTGAAAAGGGGCTCCGGCTTCACATTCAAGAGCACATTCAGTGCCTGCCGGGGACCCGCCCTTGTGTGTCTGTTTATTTGACTGTTCAGTGTTTATTGCTCATTTGTTTGGTAAACGTTGATGAAAATAGCTCATTGAGGCTATCGGTTGGCACGCTGTAATTTGGATGTAGAAAAAGAAGGAGAGACATCCAGTTTAGGTAAACAGCGAGAACCACAATACATATATAAAGAGCGGGCTTCACTGTAATCATGGAAAACAGAGCAAACCAACAAATCTGAGGGGTTTACCGAAACACAAAGCAAACGGCCCCGAGAGGCCGTTGTTTAGTCGTTGCTCTAAACGCGGAGAAGTTTTACGTACCGGCTGGTGGTCCGCAGGAGGAGGCCCGCTGCGTGCTGGGAGGACACGCATGTTTCAGCTGAGGGTGAAGATTTACACCGGTGGGGTTCAGAGGTGCGCAGGAGTGAGGGTGAGTGAGGATGAAGGGGTGAGGCCCGTGCGGGAGGTTAAGCACCCAACCCGGGGAGTAAAACTCATTAATCTGAGGTCAACGAGGCGACTTCACACGGCAGATCAATCACACTGACCAGAAACATCTTCGCGGCGAGATGTTTGTCATTTCTGATTACAGCTGCCGGGCGAACTTTCACCCACTTTCGGGCCCCTCAGAACTTCTTCCTCTCGCTTGAAGAGCCATCTAATAGTTTTCCCCTCCTTTTTAATTCCCCCGCCAGCGTCGCGGGTCCTTGACGCATGTGGATTGAGTTTCAGAATATGGGGTGATTCACACGGAGAGGATAAGAAGCGGGAAGGTCACACTCCTTTCATTTCCTCGCACAAGGCGAGGAGCACATCTTAGCCGAGTGGAAAACAAAAGGGTGCCACGGGGGAGATGGATGGCTGCTGAAAGCCGAGACAGAGCAAGGAACCTGCAAACACCTTTCAGGGGGCCGGGGCGTCGATCCCGAAGGTGCCAAAGTCCATGTTCGCGTTTCTCATTACGCGAGCGCCTCCATCAAAAGCCCGGATCTGTTCTTTAAAGTCAGATGAAGGAGACGCGGACAGGAGCCGGGGGGGGGGGGGGGTCCTTTACGGCGTTGTCGCGTCGTAACATGTATCCGTGTACCATGATTAATCCGGTTTTTATGAGTAAACAAATACACGGAGGAGTCGGGTAGTCTTTATCTGTCGCAGGGAGGAAATAAGACCTCATTTCATGAAAAAAAACAACCCTCAAATAAACCAAGATTACTCTGAAATAGATTAACAGCAGAGGTGACAGCCTGGAGGTAAATAACAGAACAATATTTGAATACTCCTTTACATCAATATTAACACTGAGGAGACAGCAGGGGCCTGTAATCTACAGGTTTATACTGATTAAACGGATTAAGGACATGATGAAAACTACTTTGCTAACTCTACATAGAAGTGCACTGAAGCACCAAAGTATAATTGAATTCTTACAACTTTTATTTGAGCAGGTGGGTCAGCTCAGAACGCGCTCTTATTGACAGGGCTGGCTGGCCTGGCACGAGCTCCCGCAGAATCAACAGATACGCCGGCGGGACGGCGAGGACTGACAACTTTCCCCGGCGATCCGATTTAATACGGAACAGAGTGGAGGCGCTCTGCCGAGCGGCGCGCCCGCCCATCTTTCACCACAATCACGCTGCGTACACAGGTGAGGAATAATCTTAGCGGGCTGCTCGGTGGATTTGCTCAGAAATGCGGGGCCATTTTGATCAAACTGTCGGCAAGTCATCTCGGGGAGGAAATCTGGCACCTGGAGCGGGGGGGAGAGTGGCACGGGAATGACAATCTAAAGCTAAATTTCAATCTTCAAGCCGGCACCGTTGGAAAAAAAAAAAAAAAAAAGAAATCAAAGCTGCAGATCCCAAAAGAAGAAGGAGAATGATGGGAATGAAATTAGCTTTTGGTTTCTATTAAAATGATGTAAAGTGGCAGCTGACTTTTCACTGTGAAATGTTTTTCCGGAGGAGTTTGCCTGAAACAAATTATTTTTCTGACATGTTTGACTACACAGGAGAGACGATGTGTTTCAAAGCTTTCCGCTGGAAAAAACGTGATGAGAAGTTACCGTCATTAAAAACCAAAAAAGAGGACAGTGAAGCATGTTTCTGCCTCACGTGTTCTCAATTTGAATGCCTGTGTGTCGTGAGGCGCAAACCGTTGCGAGGAGTGAAACTGAGAGCGAAGTTATCCCGTTGAAGAAAAGTTCTGATGGCAAAAGAGTCTCACGAAACGTAAGAGAATGAAAGTTTCCTTCAATTTTCATGGAGATTCTATCAAAGATGCCTCACAATGACGAAAAAGCAAAGTTGACTTCATGGTCTTTGGGTCCGAATATGACAAATAAATACAACCTTTTTGGCTTTCTTTCATTTCATCCCACTATTTTCATCAAGTGTCTTCCGCTCGTTCTTGAGTTTTTCTGTGCTTGTGGCCCGACTCTCCGACTCGTTTTGTATTCTGCTTGTCGGAACCGAAAGTTGGGACGAGTCCCCCCGTTGCTGCACCAAACTTTTAACAGCGCACATGCGATGCTGGGCCACACTTTGCTCTGCTGTTTACGGCTCCAGACAGGGTGAAACCATTTCAGATTATCTCCCCACCCCCCCCACCCCCACCCCACCCATCCCACTCCCCCTCCCTCCCAGAGCCCTCCTGCCTTCAAACACACATGTACCTGTCGGTCCCCTATGGATAGCCTCCCTACCTCAACTACCACACACACACACACACCCACACACACCCACACACACACACACACACGAACACTGAGGCTCTCCACACTTGAATGCACACAGGAATGCGAGGGGGAATGACACAACCCACCCGAATCCTGAAAAACCTGGTCGGCCTGGTCTGCTCTCTGCCCAACAGCAGCCCTAATGAATGGCCATTCAGGGTGGCAGACAAAGCTGAGGCAGGATTCGAACTATATGACGGGGGTCAAAGGTCGCTCAAAGCACTGACAGAAGTAGAAACCAGAGATGAATGCCCGTCTCTCTCTCTCTCTCTCTCTCTCTCTCTCTCCAGCACACTGAATCACGCCGCCACTCAGATTCACGCTCACTCCAAAAAAATGCAGCGTCGGGTGAACACCCCCCCCCACAAAAAAAACCCCTGAACATGCTTACAGTGAGAGTTACTCACTGTTATTTATCTCCACCTCTGAGAGTCTGTGCTGGTCCGTACTTTGTGGGCCACACGAGAGCCGCGGCAACAAGAGGAACGAGTCAGTAACACAGAGATAATCAAAGAACATTAATCAATGAACCCAAACACATTGTGAAGCGCTGGCAGCTTAGCCTGCTAACAGCGTTTTTAGAAAGGAGAGAGAGAGGGAGAGAGAGAGAGAGAGAGAGAGAGAGAGAGAGAGGGGAGAGAGAAAGTGAGTGTGAGGGAGCGAGTTTAAGCTTATGCGGCGCTATGAGCCGCTCGCAGCCCAAGGCACGAGGAGAAGAAAAGAACATCTCTCCATGATTAAAAGGGTTGAGGACCAGGAAGGGAAACATAGGAGAGGACGAGCTGGGCGCCCTCAGGGATAAAGGCTCTCTGGAGAGACAGAAGGCGAGAGGAGAGGCTGCGAGGAGGCAACGCTGGGAAAAGCGAACAGGGAGGAGGGGGGTGAAACTCAAATCTTGGCCTCGCAGCCTCTCAATTCTCTCTCATTATTGTAAAACGGGGCGACGGGATAGATGAGAGGCATGTTTGCAACCAGAGCCACAAAGAAGACAGAAAAATTACCCCGGTGGACTTTTTTTTTTTCTTTCTTTCATCATCTGAGACAGTTCCAGCCAAACATTATCCAACCAAAGATGGAAAAAAACAAGACCACCAAGAAACATTCATTTCTGTTTCCAGCAGAGCCGTGAGACAACATGAGGGGTTCAAACTGATCCAGAAACACCCTGGACTAATTCGTTCATCCAAAGGAAGGTCGCAAACAAAGTTACAAAAGAAGAACACACGAGCAAATGAACCAGTTTTTCTACATGAATTTTGGGGGAAGAATTGAATTTAGTTGCAAAATATCTTGAAAAAAGATGAAAACGTTGCAGTGTGATTTTTTGGGTGGGATTTCGGGGAAAATAAGAATAATAGCGGTCAGTAAGAATCATTTGGACTTGAAATGAGGAGGAAAAAAAAGTACCTGATGAGATTTTGAATTTTCTTCCTGTTTCTGCTTCCTGCGTCTCTTCCATTGTGATACTGTTTGAAGTTGGCTCCTGCCGATCCCAGCTCACTCATTCGCTCACTCGCTCGCTCGGGTTTGCCGTTTGGATTTAGGTCAGGACTCATTGCTGGCCACTTTAGAACCGCCCGTCTCTTCCTCTCCAGCCGAGAGCTTTGCGCCGCTGGAAGTGAAATTTGGCCCGTTGCCCCGCTGAAGGACTAAAGAGCTTCACCTCCAGCTCAGGTTTCTGACACCGGCAAACACATTTCTCTCCCTCAAACTGGCTGATAATCTTTGGATTCCGCCGTCCCTTTGATAAGCTCGACGCCTTCGCCGATGTCCTTTTTCCTTTGCTCATTTTTAGCCTTACTCGCTTCTGACTTCACGTGACTTTGCTTTTGGTTGTTGCTCGTTTTAGTTTTGCATCGGTTCAGAATTCAGACGGAAAACGTCCAAATCTGAGTAGTGCCGAGGGGAGCCCCCCAGCACGGTGATGCCTCCCCCGTGTTGAACTCCATCCTCTTGACAAGCGGATGTGCCGCCTCCCCGAAGAGTTATTCATCGGTCTCAGCTCTCCACCAAAGTGTTTTATCAGAACGACAGCGGTGCATCCCAGACACTTGTTGCTGCCATCAGTCTTCTTTCTGCGCCCGTCCTCCTTGGCCTTCCGCAGAGTCCTTCAGCGGCCGGTAAAAGCCGGAAAGCTGCTCTCCAGATTGTTCCAGCTCAGCCTGCAGCTCTTTGTGGGAGGGGGGGGGGGCGGTTAACCTCAACACACTCTCCTATCATGAAGGTTCTCTTGAGCTCCGTGTCCAGAAAGCATCAGGAAAGATATCAGACTGCCCATTTTCTTCGCAACATTAGTCACTGATTTATTTTGGGTTGGGTGTTTTTTTCGCTTATCATTAAAGACAGTTCTCTTACCTTCATCTTTGCGAACAAGTGACTGGAAATAATGCCAATTCTGATCCGTGATGAAGTCATCTTGGTTTGTTTTGACGTTTTTTTTCAATTTTGGGGTTTTGTGTCACAGCTGCTCAATAGCTGTGGACGACCTGTTGAATATTCAGAGCTTGCAAATGGGCTTCATTTGTATTTTAGTTGTGAAGACGTTCAGACGTCGCTGCCAGTGATTCTGAGGCGATTTGGATTTGATGCAACAATTTAAATGGCTTCACTGAGATCTTTAATTTGAAGACCGCGTTACCTTCGGGGAGTGACTGGAAGTTCCGCATCAGATGAAGATGGAGCAGAGAGAGGAAATGATCAGGCGCTTGAGTTCAGTCTGTGTTAACGGGAACTTGATTTTTATCAACGGATTTGGATAAATCCCGAATAAATTGCCTCTTGAGGCGCTTCAGAATGATCAAAATGGGAAAAATGAAACAAGAAACAGCGAAAACTTCATCAATCACTTGATCAATAAATGCACAGGTTTATGAGGTGTTGAGGAGATTATCACTCCACCCATATGAAGGAGAGGCGCCCACTGGCTCAAACCCCAAATCCTTTCCAAAAGCCTGCTACAATTGAGATTCCACGTCATCACATCCAGAACAGTGAAATGTGTGTTTGCTGGATTTCTTTCTTTGCTGAAAGATGCTTGTGGGCAATAAATCATGTGCTGCAGCAGAGCCTGGTTATTTCCCTTTTACATTCCTGTGCTTTTTTCCTGCGATGTTTATTTGTCCAAATGTGTTTAAGGAGCTGTTTCGTGATGCTCGGCAGGCCTGTGAGCGAGCCAGGGAAAATTACACGAGAGCTAAATGTCAGAAAGGCCGCTTTAATCCTTCAGCAGATGCAACATTGACATTTTGGACTACAGCCGGTTATTCGTCTTCAACCGCCGCGCGTGATATCGGAGTGCTGCGTCGCTGTGGGTGTGAGGAGGGTAATCGAACAGGCTGTTAGCATTTCACTCAGACACCGGAGTTTACTGACTGAGAGCAAGCCAGTTAGCAATGCATCGATCACCAGAGCAAAAAAAACCCCAAAACAGCCCATTCGTGTGAGTGCTATTAACTAGTAACTCGTGATAATGTCGTGCAGTGTCCCGTTTTCCAGGTCTCTCCTTCAACGTTCCTTCTCACTGGCTACGTCGGGTTGACTTACATCAGCGCTGTCTGTCTTCTTCTCTGCTTTGGTTGCCGATCACAGCTCACCCTAACCCTACTGGACTGACACGTGCGCTGCGGTGTTCAGTGATTCTCAGAATCCCTTGACCTTTGCCCCCTTCACCCGTGAAATTCACACCCAACACCCGACAGAAGGAGCGCTCACCCTTATGATCCGCCTTTAGACGTCACTGCATGAGCGGGATGTCTTCAGAGCCACAATTACTCCTGTGAGGAACTGATGACAGCCAAACAGCAGCGCACCATAATGTTAAGCGGGTTTTCCATAAGGTGTGCGAGTGGGTAGCTGTGAATGCCGCTAAATATTAAAAGACCAGTGTTGTGATGCTTTGGGGCATAAACAGAAACGCTGCGCCGAGTACAAAGCTTCCGATGATGGAAAAAACACACTCGACTTCAAAATGTCAAAGTAACCCTTTAAGGTACATTCAAATGAGAGACGATTGAATCACTCATGAGAGACTTCAGCTTTATAAAATTGGCATTTAAGTCCACAATGACAAATGAATGGCACTGGAAGATGGAAAATACAGAATAAGAGAATTAAAAATGCACCATTTATATCGAGAGAGAAAACAAGTTTGAGGCCCGGCGGCTTCCTCTGGGGATTTTCTAGAAAGAAAACCAGTTGTACAGTGAGTGTCCTCTGGTCTCTGAGTCCACTTGGTCCTTGTTCAGTCTGAGTCCAAGAAAGAAAAAAAAAGAAAGAACAACCACCCCGAGCTGCCCGCAGAAACACCAGGAGAAATAACCGGCCGCCAACGCGTGGAGTCACTGAAGAATATGATGCGCTGTGAAATGACAAAAGTGCTGATATGTCTCCGCGCTCTCCTTTTCTCCTGCTCGCACGCCGGCGAGGAGCCAGCCAGACGCAGGCCGGCGTGAGGAGTCTGATTAGCGGCGAGAACGGCGCGCTCCCAAAAGTCTGTGTTACACATCACACCTGAGTAAAGAGGAGGTAATGCTGAAACCAAAGGGGGAGGGAGGTGTAAATAAAGTCCCTCGATGTTCGGCGTCACTGTGAAACGTGTCCATAAAGTGATGAAACTCAAAACGGGTTAATGGAAGACACGCGGGGTGAAAGCACTTCTTATTCATTATCACACAACTAGGTAAAACTCTTTGAATTGGCATCTCTTCATCGTGTCCTTTGGTGATTCGTCAAAGTGACGTTTTTTTGGACGAGGAACCAGGAAAAATGTCTGTAAAATCACATGAAACTACACGATCTGTAAACTGTGGTTTTGCTCCTGGTTTGGCACACGAGTCCGAGCCTCCGCTTGATGTGGACACACTGACCACACACGCACACACGCACACACACACACACACAGGCACACGCACTGTAAAAATGATGCACAGTCAGTCTGCACAACCTCATCACTTGGCCACTGCGGGTGATGGGGACCAGCCAGTCTGGAGACGGCCCTGGCATCAGTCATCCTTATCTGCTGATGGGGTTTTTTTTGTTGGTTTTTTTGACTTCTTCTGCTTTTTTTCTTCTTCTTCTCTTTTTTTTTTCCTGGTCATGAATAAATTCTCCAATCTCCCTCGGAGTTTGTGTTCAAAGTGGGTCACAGGGGAGGACTCAGAGTGCTCTCGGTGCACGGCTGCACCTGCGCGCCGGCGCTCGCGTCCAGGGAAAGCAGGTCGGCTAGAAGGTCACAGTTGCAGTGTTCTTGCTCCGAAAGGTCATCGTCTGGATGCTGGAGAGGATTTTCCTCTGATGCCCGGCCAAGGTCACTCCCATGTGCAGCAGATCCCTGAACAGATGGGAAAGAAATCGCTAATTAGTGAGGAGATTAGGGAAAAGTGAAAGTTGAGCATTTAATGGGCGAAAACCAAAACGAACCAAATTCACTCGGCGAGTCTTTTCTCGACTGAGACGGAAATTGAAAAAACATTTTGGCAAATTCTGAGGGCGCTTGTTGTTTGCTCGCCTCACTACAAGAAGTTACAGAGTTTGGTCCCTCTCATCAAACAGGAAGGAGTTACTGACTGTGTGGTAATCTGGCCCAGCTGCTCCACTGAGTTGAAGCCGGCCTGCAGGAAGCTGTCCTCGTAGCGCTCCATCTTGATGGCCCGCAGCCATTCTCCCACCGAGGCGCACGGCGAGAGGGCTAAAGGTGCGCGCTGGTCCAGCAGGGGGTAGGAAGGCCTGGGGGGGGGGGGGCAGAATGCAGAAACAAAGGAATAACTCACATGCTGTCACCCAAACAACAGTGTGGAGCTTATACGTGTCCTGCAGCAGCATTCCGGCCGACAGCAAAGGTGTAATCTGAGGGCTGAGTGACGGACAGGGACAAACAATGGGACTTGTCAGGGGTGGGGTGTCCTCTGCTGTATGTGGAGGACAGAAAATGGGCCCAGCAAGAGGCTGACAGGTCCCAGCAGGACGCTGAGGTGGCCCACAGGACCGGGCGGTAGGAGGGGGACGTTTGCCGCGTGACAGTCAGGACTTTAAACGGACATCATGAAAGGGCCTCTGACGACCGACAGGCAGGTCCCTGCTGTCTGCTGCATTCCCCTCCCGAATATTTCCCTCCATTGTGACCAAGCACATTTCGCGGCGCTCTCACCCAGCTCCTTCTTGAGCCACTATTTTCAGGGACGCCGGGTTGCGGATGAGCTTGTCCAGAGCGCTGACGAGGTCGGTGAAGCGGGGGCGCGCCGAGCGGTCCTTCTGCCAGCAGTCCAGCATCAGCTGGTGCAGGTGGGTGGGGCAGTCGGGGGGAGGGGGCAGCCGGTAGTCCTGCTCTATGGCATTGATTACCTGACAGCAAAGAGAATGACCACCATTCACACAAAGACACTCAGCAAATTGTATTTAGATCAATGTTGACTTGCTCAACAAAGGCGGAGACGTAACAAAACGTACAAACTGTAAAATGTCCTGGACTCAAATTTACTCTGAAGGACGCTGTTGCTAGGCGATGACAGGAAGACCATCAAGACTTGCATAGTTTATTGACTCCCTGAAGAGCTACGTTTTCCTCATCATCATCGCGACTGGACCAACATAGTTTCTATTGTCTGGACTCAAACTCACATCCTGGTTGCTCATGTCCCAGTAGGGCCGCTCTCCGAAAGACATGACCTCCCACATGACGATGCCGTAGCTCCACACATCTGAGGCCGAGGTGAACTTTCTGAAGGCGATCGCCTCCGGTGCTGTCCAGCGGATTGGGATCTTTCCGCCCTGCACACACAAGTAAACAGACTGAGCTCTGTGAAGCACAGTGACGGAAGGAAGGACACTTCCGCCAACAACATAATCTCTTTACCAACTGTGGCGTGTCAGTGAATTAAACTGCTCGTCATTCCTGCAACAAGTGCAACAGTCTTATACATTAGCTCAATAAAGGCAGCGGTAATGCACATTCATACTGTTTGAGTGAAGCAAACAGCAAGTCGTCAAAGTTGCTACTTGAAAAACCATCTGAAGTTGTGCGACTGGCAAAAAGCCTGAAACGTTTTGCCTTTAATGGCGTTACAGCTTTAAATGCTTAATTTTAAGCAGAGCTTTTTGTGTCCTCTCGTCACTTCTGCAGTGTCCTGATCTCTCCCTCGCACAGCAGAGCCTCAGAATAACTGCTCGGAATGACACCCTCCACGCAGACACGCTGCAGGTGAATCGAATGGAGGGATTTCGAAGCCGGTCGCGGTCTCACCAGAGAGCTGGTGTAGGTCGGGTCGGAGGAGTTCTCCTGCAGGAAGCGGGACAGGCCGAAGTCGGACACTTTGCACACCAGGTTGCTGTTGATCAGGATGTTGCGGGCCGCCAGGTCCCGGTGAACGTAGCTCATCTCTGCCAGGTACTTCATGCCGGAGGCGATGCCACGCAGCATGCCCACCAGCTGGATGGGTGTGAACTGGCTGTCGTTCAGCTGCAGAAAGGAGGGACAGTTGGGTTCGAGGAGTGAGGCGACGGCGCCTCTCGGCGTGTGAGTGGCGGGACTGTGCCCGGTTTCGGCGTCACACGCTGACCCGCAGGAAGGAGTCCAGCGCGCCATTCTCCATGAACTCGGTGAGGATCATGACTGGGCAGCTGGCAGTGATGATCCCCTCCAGGTGGATGATGTTGGGGTGCTGGAACTGTCCCATGATGGACGCCTCGGACAGGAAGTCGCGTCTCTGCTTGTCCGTGTAGCCTCCCTTCAGAGTCTTGATGGCCACGTAGTTTTCCTTCTTGCCGGGAACCCGCAGCCGTCCTCGGCACACCTCGCCGAACTCGCCTGCAGCGCGCAGACACATAAACACGCATTAGTGCTGCTCTCCGCCTCATTATAGGGACGGCTGTTGTGTTGGGCAGATGCGAAGCTGGCTTGCAGCGAGAGCTGCCCTTTGGTTTGAATGAGGGCCACTATTATTGGCAACGTATTTATCAGTTAATTGCTTTATTTCTGCAGCCATATTGAATTTTCCCAGATAAAGAAGGACCCAGACAATGGCTGTAAACGACACCAAATCAATTTAGCTGTGTAAATTAAATACATTTTAATAACGCTGGCTTCCACAGAAAGGGAAAAACAAAAAAGCCTTGACCTGCACAGTTCACAGAAAAAGACTTTCAAATAAAGTTCACGCATTTAATACGAATGACGGAGGCGCCCGTCTGGGGCTTACCGGCACCGATAACCTCCTCAATCTTGACGAAGGAAACGTCGATTTCCTTGGCAAATTCTCGCACCGCCTCGTTAGGGTCCTCGTAGGTGAAGGGGTCGATATAAACCTTGACCCCTGCGACGGGAGAGACAAACAGAGCCGTGGGAAAGGAAAGAGCAGAAAATGTCAGACAAGTGGCAACAGTGAGGGGCGCGAGTCACATTAAGAATGATTTCCCCGACGTGAAGCGAGCTGTAAATCACAGCTGGCTTTGACTTTTTTTTTTCTTTTTTGCGTGCACGTCCTTGATCCGTTACCTTGGCCGATGAGGTACTGGCTGTTTTTGTCACTCAGCTCCGGGTCTTTTATTCGGCTGTGTCGGCTGCAGGTAGATAGCGGTAGAGAGAGAGAGAGAGAGATTAGAGTGGCAGCGGTTATCAGACGAATAGATGTTTGACTTGATATCTGTTTTTTTATGTCTCTAATGCTTTACAGCCCAATATGATGCAAATCGATGCGCGAACAATGCGACGGTTCAGACACAATAACACAGTGAAAGAAAAAAAACAAGAAGCTAAAATTCTCGCATCGCATTTGTATCGAATGTTAAAAATAAGCTCTGGGATGTTTCCACGAATTGTAAGGAGCAATAATCCCCCGGCGCCCCGAGGAAGCTCGCCGATATCTCGCCCCCCCCCCCCGTTTCACACGCGGGGTCGGAGGTCAGCTGGTGTGCACATCGCGTCCCCTCAAAGCAACGGTGGACGCGGCAACTTGAAGGACGCTTTCAGCTCGAAACGCACGCCTTCATCGTCGTTATTCGTTTCTGACGCACAAACTGCCGGGTGTGAAAAACTCTAAGACACACAACGGACCGGCGATGGCCTGTGGAAATGGTCGAGTACCTGAGCCAACCCCTGTGGTTCTGCTCTTTGACACGAGCGGCTCCATTATAATTCTGCTGGCACAAACTCATCCCTTCAAGACTGTAACAACCCCGTAGCTACTGGATCTCTGCCTTCCTCCATTTCCCTCCCTCTCTCTCTCTCTCTCTCTCTCTCTCTCTCTCTCTCTCTCTCTGTTTTTTTCTCTACCGCTCCCACCTCATAAGCCTAAAATAGCAATAACGCACCACCCTCGGTTAGTGGCAGATCTGGGCCTCAGTCACTGGTTTGTGTGCGTGCGTGCGTGCGTGCGTGCGTGCGTGCGTGCGTGCGTGCGTGCGTGCGTGTGCATGTGTGTGCATGCGTGCATGTCACAAGGTCACAGCTATTGTTCTCCTGTCCTGTGGAAACAGGGCTGGGACGCCTGCATCCTGTCTT
>JASSRZ010000006.1:8227403-8239603 GCA_032164315.1 Malacoctenus gilli
GGGGGGGGGGCTGTGTGTGTTTTCTTGGGGGTGCGGTTCCACAAACCGGCCACCAACAAAGCCCTACGAGGCAACCCCCTCCCACACGCGCAGATCTGAGGTTAAGTGTCTGGTGAATCCCAGAGCAAGAAACAAACAAAACAAAACCAGAGGCACAAAAACACTGAGTCAGAGGTCAAATCTCAGCTGCATCCCCAGCTCCTTTCACGGCCTGATCCCAGTAAACTCCCACCAAAATTAAGTGTCTGGGAAAGTCCCAAACCTCGCTCTCTTTCTCTCTCTCTCGCTCTCTTTCTCTCAAAATACAAAGTCAACAAAGTCTTCCCCGCAAGAATCCAGCCTCTTGGTAGCAGCAGCCGCCGAAACATCCCTCTGTGATCGCCGCGAACGTTCGAGCGGCGGGCCGGTCTTCAGAAGCACCCTCGCGAAAAAGCACGCGTCAAGTCCCAGAAGCTACATCTGTGTGTTTGTGCAGAGCGTCGCAGGAGCCGCGCAGCCAGTCTGCGGGAGAAGAAAGGGTTGGAGGGCTCCAACCAGACGCAGCTGACAGATTTGTGTTCCTGCCACAGAACATGTGAAGCCAAGCATGTTCGGGGTGTTCCTGTTTACAACCACTCGCGATTGGAAGGAGCACACATGGGGAAAACTTGCATTGTTTCACTGCACATTGTTTCTTTTCTTTTTTTTTCTCTTGGAAGGTGCAAAAAAACACCCACATCCTGACGCAGTCCCCACCGGAAAACCTGCCTATTATTTACCGGCGTCTCGTTTAATGCAATGAGAATAACTGGAGTTGCTGTTGACATTTAAAGGCATCTGAAACCATGTCCCCACAACGGCACATAACGGAGCTGGAAATAGCAGCGTCCGGGGGAGAAAAAAAAGGCGCAATAAGGAGTTACAATCTTCACAGGTGAACAGCAGCACGTAGCCGACACAGAGGTGAGGCGCTTTTTTAAAGACCCTGCAGTTCAACAGCTCCTAAAGGAACCCAGTTGTGATCCTTTGATCCTCAGTAAACACAAGCCCATTATTTCCAAAGACTGTCTTCTCTCGAACGGTGTGCAGACGGATATTTTCTCTCTCTTTTTTTTTTTCCAGGGGAAACTCTCGCTCCAAACTATCACTGATTTCCAGCTCACTCCGCAGCTCTGAGACTTCCCTATTTATGTCACAGAATGACGGAGATGTGTCAGAACATGAGAAATAAACACACACACACACACACATGCGCGCGAGCGTGCGCACGTCTTGTGGTTTGTCAGTCGTGCAGCTCGCCGAGAGTCAATCTTCCACCCCGGCATTACAGCAAATTATCCAGACACTGCCCCCGTTGTTATGCTGATGATGCTGCGCTGTACCCGCTTGTAAAGCCGGACTATTTGAAACCATAATTTTCTTTAACATTGTGACAGATAATGTCACACAGTCGTATTCCTCCCTCCGGGGCTCACAGAGTGGATCCAGGGACAATTTGCCCGTTAATGTCAAGACTGCTGCCAGAGATGAATATGAATCATCAAGCATTAGACACATTTTTGACAGGAGATGCTTGGATGATAATGTAAGAATATAAAGAAGCCTCCTCCAGCTCCGCTTCAAACCCACAAGGCCTGCATTAGGCGGCGCACACTCAAATGTTTTCAGTATTGATTTTAGGGTTTGGATGGTTAATGGTCCACCAGGAAGCAGAATGGGACCCTTGTGATGACTGGAAAGTCGGAAAACAGAGAGCGGAATGGTTTCAGAAATGGCCGAGAGAGGTATCAACAGACATCATATCGTCTGCGGAGATGAAGCAGTGACCCACTGCAAGATTGGCCGAAACAGGAGGAAAAACAGGGTTTTTTCTTTGAGTACATCCAAGATTGCTGGACTTCCTGCAGCGCCCTTATCATAATAAGTCCGGTTGTAGTTGGAGCCATATTTCTGTGATCACCCCGCTGAGATTTGGGTGAATGTCCTCTCTGGTGTTTGCATTGGAAGCTTTTAGAAACGCCTTGTGGTTGCTCTGTGCTTCCCCTGGCTTCGAGAACAGGATGTAATACTAATTGGACATATCACTCAGCCATGTAACCTCAGGGAGGACGGGGGGGGGGGGTGAGTTTCGGAACGAGAAGGAATCAAAACAGAAATTGTCAAAACAAACAAACAAACAGACTCACCTTCCTCTGCAGCTGCCAGAAGAGTCCAACTCACGAAGATGCAGCCGAGCAGGACGACGCTGCCGTGTATCAGCTCCATGGTGTCGTTACTACCGGGGGACGAACGCGTGGACCTGGACAGGAGACGAGGTGGCACCGGCAGCTCGGCTGTGCACTCTCTGGCCGCAAACCAGTCCGCATTTAAAGTGGACTTCAACTCAGAAAGAAAAAAAAAACCAACCCTCTCACACTGTGATCAAAAACACTGCAGCGGGCAGAGGGAGGGAAAAAAACACGCGTCGGCCCCGAATTGCAGCTGTGAATATAAAGCGCGTCTCACGGTGCGTTTGCGCCTCCGTTCACCACACGGCTGGAAAACTTGGCCAACTTTGTGTTGTGGTGAAAGTCGGGGCAGGAAAAAAAGCACACACACACACACACTCAGACTGAAAAAAAAAAACAAGCCACAGGGGTTGCACGCTCCTCTGCAAGACCCGTCCTCAGTCAGCACGCAGGCTGCACGCCTTCAACTTGGGCGCTCGGCTTTTTAATAAGCCCCTTTGTGCTCCACACGACTTCTCCCCCAAAAATCTGGCCCCCTTCAGCTCGATGACCGAGCAGGCTGGATCCGCAACCAGGGCACCTCACTGCATATCTGTCAGAGACACAGATAATCCTCGTTATCAGGGCTCCTCATACCTTCTCCTTCCTCCGCATCTCATCGTTTCGCCCAAAAACAATCCGGGGGAGAAAAAAGTGTCCTGTGTCTCCCCACCTCTTATTTTTTTTAAATCCTCCAAGCAGCACCACTATTTGGCTGCGGGTAAAAAAAAAAATCCACGAAAGGTGGTGGAGGATACAGCGCGACAGGTCGAGCCTGGCCTGGCGTCAGAGGCGAAGACAGTCCGAGGACAGGCTGAGGAGGGATGGACGTCCACTCGGTCCCCGGCGGAGCGGACGCGCGGTAAATATTAAAAGTTGTGCGCTAAAGCGGCGCTCAGGACTGACTACAGCGCACTGGTCACAGAGGACTTCATCACCGCATCAGAGCCGGAGTCGACTGGCACCACGAAGCTCCGCCCACCCACCCCTCGTTTCCATAACAGCGGCATCAAGAGTGCGCGGTAGGATGAGGGGGATCTGGCGAGCTCCTTCAAAATAAAACCGGGAGGTGTTGAAGATGAGGAACACGTAAGCAAGAGATCTATCTGGTAACCGAAGAAGACAGGAGACGCTTCTGGAGACAGGAATCCGTTATTCTTCACCCTTTTCCTCTCAGCTGTCACATGGTGACCGGCAGGGTTGCCAATAAAAGCATTCAGATTTTCTTCTGTTTTCCATTTTGTTTGTTGTTATTGATGTTCAAGCTATTTTTTGTTCGACCTCATTTCTTTGTGTACCACTTCAGTGTTCCTTAATAAGAAATCTGTTGTTAGTTTATCAATTGAAATTCACCCATTAATGTGAGCAAATTGCTAATATTCAATAGGATTGACAACCGGTATAATTGTTTTATGCAGAGTATTCTGTGATATTTTGTGTGTGATTTATCGACTACAGGGAGGATTATTGCGCAGTCACCTCTTATCGCTAAACTTCAGGAAAAGTCACTGGTCACAGTTAAGAGAAAAGTTGCGGGACATGTAATATATACGGGAGTCCCCCCACAATAAACTGACACACACCGACAATTCCCAGATGAGTTACAAGGGGACTGAAGGGGGAGGAAAAGCCTTTTAACAGGAAGAAACCTCCAGCAGACTCAGCAGGGGGCTGCCATCTGCCTCAGTGAGAGGAAAAGTTGAGAGGGAAAGGAACAGCACTGAAAACAACAACAAACAATCAGCACAGCGCTCGCTGATGGGCTCAGGAACTTTGGAGGATGATCGAAGTGAGAGATGCCTGCAGGAAGGTACAGAGAGAGGGACCGAAGAGGACAGACAGAGAGAGAGAGAGAGAGAGAGAGAGAGAGAGAGAGAGGGAGACACAAAACTTTTTTGCTGGCAGGAAGTGGTGACTGAAGAAGTAATGTGTGTGCTGTGTGCCCTTGTTTAAAGGATGTCTAACATTAGTAAAACAAACATCGAGTCAAGGATGAAATAGATCACGTGTGTTGAGTAAGAAAAGAAATACCAGTTTACAGACGTCCTGTTCGTCTTTATTGTGTACATACAGAACAAAGAAACTGTAACTGATTGACCAGTGAGGAAAATAATTATTTTTCAGTTCTTTTAATGTTTCAATAATCGAGAGCTCCATGCTTTTATTTTGGCAACGGATTTTCTCAATCTCCGGTGATATTCAGATGAATCCAGAGAGTCTTGACTGTAAAACTACAATTAGCTCCATCCCCTTATGATCGCTGGCATGCTGCTCCAGTCAAGTGTCTCCTGGATGAAACCTGCAGGTAGAATTTGAGCTCAGCTCCTCAGACTTTGGGTTTGTGATGGTGGACCACTTGGGGCCAATCGGTGGTAAACGCTCTCCTAAGGCTGACCAATCACGGACTGCGTCCGGTATACACGAATTGAAACGACTCCGCTCGGTGTCACATGATGCTCTCCACTGGGAGCCAGCGAGGGTCTCAGATCAGCACCACACGCGGCCCACTGGGTCAAGGAGATCTGAACACGGACGGTATCTAGTTCAGAGGAATGAGGTACACAAACTGCTGATGGGCCAGCTTTGTACTTCACCTGTTTCATGATGCAACTCGTGTGCAACATTGCCGTTGGCACTTAAAAGCCTTCTTGCTTGCATTAGAAACTGGTAATCACACATTTGGCTCTTTGGAAGCTGGGATGTTTCGTGACATCTCACTCCGAACTGTCCATATTTTCCTCTCGATAAGTCATTTTCGACACTGTACACTTTAATGAGGGCCACGGCATTAGCGATCCGTTACATCAGTGTTGCAGGACTGCCTATTTTCCTATTTAATTAATGGTTGTTTTTCCTCGAGGGGAGCCGAGTGGAATCACTTTTTGAAGAAAATCTGGGGAAAGACAGCAGCATAAATGAGAGAAAATGCAAATTTTAGGTCGAAATGACAAAATGTAAATAAGACATTTGCAATTCATGCTCACTAACAAGGCCATGGCGATGTTTCATTTGGGAGAGGCGAGACCAGTGTTACTTGTTCCTCCCAGGGTCAAACTGTGTTGTTTCGGCTTTGACATTTCTGTAGCGCACAATTTGGGTGAGACTCCCATCCATATAATTACTAGGCCTACTGACCGCCCATGCTCGTTGTTTTATCTCCCGATATCTGACACGTCCTGCTATCAAATCTCGAAAGGCCGAATGCGATAAACAAACACGGCTCCGTCGTTAGTCCCGTGTAATATTGGCTGCTGCTATTTATTTTCAGCCCTGATTCTTGACTGTGAAAGTTTTTTTTTTCTGGAGGAGACAAGGATCAAATAGCATCGCACGCAGTCAGACTTTGTGTGTTTATTCTTGTTTATATGAAAGACTCTTCCGCTGCTTTGGTATGCATTGCTCAGTTGCGCTGCAAGCGGAGTACGGCGTCTAATTATGATGACTTTAGTCAACAGGAAAATCTCGAGCTTTGGCTCACGCTGTAGCACAGCCTGTTGCATTGTTCTGCACCTACTGTTTTTTTTCATTTTCCCTCCCTTCGCCTTTGTTCCTATGTCAGCATGTTATATAACTGGATCCAAAGTCAAAACAGCACGCATAAAGATGACGCTTAGGGGTATTCTGCTCACCAAAGCTGTCACTTGCTGTATGCAGTGCATAAAATTCTTCTTTACAAGCTTTAATCAGGCTCTCACTTCCAGCGCTGGGAAGCTGCAGGGGGAGCTTCAGCGGGAAATAATTGTGAAACAAACGAGACTGAGAAATGTCCTTGGGAGGCTCTATTTTTCTTCTTCGCACTAAGTCTAAGATTTGTGGAACCTCCTGAGTGGGAGACAGAGGAGCTTAGGGATCGGCGTGACCGACCAATGAGTGAAAGCGGGGCCATTCATCAGCCCTTTGTGCAGTTTGTTTTGGCTTCTGCTTTATCAGACAGCAAAATATTACCCCCGCTTTACTGATCGTCAGAGAAAATTGAAGGCCTGTTTGGACGCGGAGCTGCGTGAAGGTGGCGATGCTGGTTCTCAAAATAAAGGAGCGAGTTTGTGCTCCAGAAAATGTTGGATCCGTCTACGTCACCCACATCATGTGTAACTGCGCCTGAACTGGCCCACATTGCGTATCAGTCCATCACTGCTCGTACATCAAGTCAAGAGTCACCAACTGACTCAACACGAGAGTCTTCAGACAGTTAAAGAACATCAGCGAGTTCGTTGAAGCTCCCTACTTCCCCTTAAACAGCAGCACCATCGTGGCATGTCCCTGACTATCAATCCGTGTGAGCCGCACGCGTGCGACTCCACCATTGAGTGTTCATGTAAACAGGACAATCTGATTCCTCAGTCAGAACAAATTCAGTCAGACTGATGAAAACGTGGCCGTGTGAGCGCTGTCAGGGATTTGACGTGAGGTACCCAAACCGTGCCTGTATCGAATCTCCCACAATAGTCACTGCAACAGCAGATTTAATTTGGTTTCCGCCATTGATGCGCCGTCCGTTAGAAGTTTGGCATTCAGGGTTCTGCTTTAGGACACTTTGGCTGCGGCTCATAATGAGCTGAGTCACAATTCACTCGACGATCAATGGTCCATCAGCCTGCAGCTGAGCTATAGCTGTCCCATTCAGGTTTTGTCCATGTTGCATACAAAAGGCTCCTTAGGTGTCGCAGCACAGCGAGTTAAACCAATATGGAGCCTCAACAGCCTTAATGTACTGTACCGCGGAGTCACAGTGTTATAACGGCACCAGGCATGTAATGAGCTCAAAAGCCAGTGCATGCATTTCGCGCCAGAAACAACTGGTAAAAATACACATTAGCGTCGCGCTTGCCAAGCTCCTCTGGCAGAGAGATGCAGGGGCTCCAATCTTTACTCATTACAAAATCACAAAATAGGCATTTCCAGGTCTGCTTCCATTCGGCTGCTTTTACCCCGAGCCTGAACAGACGCTCCCTCCAGAGTCATCCATCGCCCGCACAGCTCCCCTCCCCTCCTTTTTTCTCAAAACCTAGATATGGGATTTTGTCTCTTGTTTCAGCCCACGAATGTATCCGCCCGGAAAAAAAAGAGAAAAATTAAAACGTGCGCATATTCACTATCTTCTTAATTCTGGCTTCATGCGTCGCCACTGCAGAAGGAACGCGTGCCGATGATCCAGGTGACGTTTTAAGCTCTCCTGGGTTAAGCTCCGTTTCTGCAGATGTAGCTTTTGTGACACCAGAAGGGTTTTCTCCCTCTTTCGTTTTTTTTTTTCCCTTTAATATGATCACTCATTCCTTACTATGCAAAAGTGAAATCGCTTTCATTTGTCTTTTTCTTCCCGTAATTTAAATAAATCCTTAAAAATTGGGAGAAGGTTAAATTCCCTTTGAAGTGGGGGGCTCAGGGTTTTTTCAGTCAGAGTTTATTCCAGGTAAAATGAAGCCGAACCCATGTCGCCGCTTTCTCAGGGAAACTTCACGTGCAAATGTTTTGGTGGTTGTCTCGGCTACCTTGCGGCACATCAATAGGCCTCACAGAGACTGAGAGGAAACCAAGCGTTTAACCACAGGGCCAGCTTTCATCCTCGTGAATATTAGAAGGTGACAGCTTACACGAGCATGTGAAGTGGTCGTCGAACTGCCAAACTCCTGCGCCGCACCCTGCTGAATGCCGATCTGGGGGTGAATCATCTGATCTCCGTCCAGCCACCGTGATTGATGGACAACGGGCTCCAGAAGCAGCCGAAGTGACTCCACTTGGATTTACCGCCACAGAGCAAGACGTAAACAGTATAGAGACCATCCGAACAACACAAGTAAAGGTCGGCTGCACGTCCAGACGGAAACCCAGGGAGACCTCAGAGTGGATTAACGGGACAATGACTCAGTGCAAAGTCAGAGCCGATCGGAATAAAACAGATAAAAAACCTGGGAAAGGACTTTGCACCGTAGCTGCCAGGTTGTATCCACAATACCGATATGTTTCCCGTTTGTTTTTGGGCCGCATGTCTAGCCAAAGGAGGCCTGTGATGAACAAATGCTCATAAAGTTTGTGAAAGTTCCCGACAGATATGTACCTGCAACATGATCACCCCAGATGTAAGAGGGTTAGCTCGGTACCAGAAAGAAATGTGTGCGGAGGAAAAGGGTCGCACCCATTTCACAGCTCCTCGAAAGGACAGTTAGAGAGGAAATATTGCAGTTTAAAATTGCAGAAATATTTTGTTTGAAAAGTGTGTGGGCCTGTTTACGTAAAGTTTGGACATATTTTCAGAGGACCGCCGGGTTTTGAACACTGCAGTCGGCACCGAAAGCGAGGCTTGAAGGAAGACCTCAGGTGCCGTGCTGATAATACTGGCTTTGAGTGGCGTGATCGCTTGTGTTGTAGCGAAACGCTCCGTTGGTTCCCCCCCCGTACAGTCGCCCTGAAAAACCCACGAGTTTTCCTGAGGTTGCTTTGAACGCTTCAGAAAATAATTCTCGCTCGACTCTTCTCCCTGACGCTCACGCGCCACACATGTCACCGGCTCTTTCATCCAAATCCAGCCTTGTCACTGCAGCTCTGGACCCCAGCAGCAGGCGAGAACAGACTTCCCCTCCAGTATCAGCCCCATTGTCACACTGCCTTCCAAATAATTGCCGGCGATACGAGACCCACTGCAACGAGCGGCGGGTATTACTTTTATCCCATGACGAGTTATAAGATCAAACCGTCTGACAGTTAATTTCGCTCGCCGGCTCCCTCGTTTTCCATATTTGGTGATGACATTTGAGGCTAATCACTGGCATGACTTAAATGTTCCATTTGATATCATTCATCTCTCACAGCTCCTTGCTCTTAAAGGATTGTCGTCCCTGGCAGTGAGACAGGCCGCTTGGACTGGAGTGTTTGCACATGTGAAAAATGCCGCATTTCCAAACATAAATCATTCTAATGAAACGAGACAGGATTAATTAAAGGGCTCGTTGTTTAGAGCACATGAAAACTTTGAGTCCACATTTCGAGGAGGCCATATTATTATGGCACATTTTTATTAATAATCCATCTGTTGGGCATCTGTCTTGCTTTTGGGTCCAACTGTGCATTCTGCCACCAGCTTGCATGCTCTGGTACATGGCGTCGACTCAATGACTGATGGGGGGGATAAGAGAATGTGGAATGGGAGGGGCGTAATGGCTGCGAGGCCTTACCAGTTTGCAGGTTCAAATCCTGTTTATGGCCTTTGATGGATGCGCTCCTCCCTCTCCGGCAGATTCGGGGCGTCGCTTTTAGCTGAGGCAACGCAGCGGGGATCAAGCAGTGGTCAAACCCATGAAGGATGTTTGACATTAGAGGTGAAATTCCACAGGGAGAAGGGGAAAGTTAATAAAGACACAAACAGACGAAAATAAAGGACTCTTATTCAGTCACATCCTCCCATGAACTTCGGCTGAGGAGGTTGTGTTTTTACCCCTGACTGTTGGTTGGGTTTTGGTTGGAACAGAACAACTCTAAAGGTTCTGCACTGGTTCTGATCAGATTGCTATGATGTGTGAGGGGTGGTACGAGAAAGAGGTTGTTCAAATCTGATGATCCAATATGAGGAAAAATGCCAGTTTAGTTGTTGTGCAAGGAAGGAGTTCATCTGTTGGCCTTCTTCTGGACCCCAGCGAGCAATCACTGGCTGCAGCATAACACAACATGGTTTCAGAAGTAAATTGGACCACGTTACAAGAACGGCAGAAGAACACAGTCACTCCAACTGTATCTGTTTGAAGTTGAGGGGGTTTAGGAGCCTTGCTCAGGAGTCCACAGCAGTCATGGCGAAGGTCGTCGAGACAAGAGGCGGTGACTCGGTTGCGAATCTCAATTTCCCTCTCCAGTGTGAAGACAAGAACCAACAACCCTCCAGTTCCAGTCAGGAGTTGGCTCCTCTATCCTGTCAGCCACCAGTGGCCCCATGTCCATCACTTTGCCCTCCTTCCATTCTGACATCTTGGAAAGAAGGGATTCTTACAAGAACAAACGAACAAAAGTTCAGCTGGTTGTTTAGCGGCACAGCAGGAGCTCACAATGATTGGCCCACTGGCGAGTTTTGATGAGTTAACAGCCTGTTGGGGTTTTTTTCTGCGGCGCTTTTTAATGCGAGCTTCAAATGATCAGGGAGCAATCTATAATTTACATTTGTATGAAGAGGAAGTACATTCAGAAATCTGAAGACCTCCTGTTGGAAATGAAATGTGGCATTTGGGCCTGTGTTGACGAGCAGACTTTTCTGTCTGCTGTGACGAGACCAGAACCAAGCTGCGTCTGGTCTTTTGATCAAAAAAGCCAAAGATTAGGTCTTTGGTCTCCAGAACGACATTTGTTTATATTTCAGTGACAGACTGTGCTTTAAAAAAAAACATGCAGACATCATATAAATGTGTTAAAAGCTATAAACAATCTCAGGGACATAGGATCACAGCACCTGTAAACACTCAGCGAAAGCCTGCTGTTCACGCACACACACCCACACGCGCTATAGCATAACATGCGGTCAGGCGAAGGGATCCTCATGATTGTGTGCTTTTCCAAAGAGAAAATGGTTCCCCTGATGAGAGGTGGAGAGGGTGGGGGGAGGGAGGAGGGATAGAGGTGGGGAAACCGACCAGCAAAATATGAGCCAGAGCAGAGTCTTCGCAAATGCATCTGAGAGGAGCTTGTATAAGCAGCAGAAAATGGGAAGCGAGTGCCCTCTTGTGGTCATTCTGCTGTCCTACTGCGGTCTTCGCCCGAGGGCCTGTCACAGATGAAATCAGTCACACCAGCGAACAAACAAAGGCAAAAAAAGGAGGCGGCTGAGTCCGTTTTCAGAAAGCATTTTTTAAATTAATTTTTATTATTTTATAGCTAATTTACAACAAGCGCTTCACTGAACTGGAACATTTTATTTTGCTTGATATTGTCATTGTTAAATATATTTTTCTGCATCAGTTGTTGTAACTCTGTATTCAGTCTTTTTCTGTAAAAATTCATATACTTTATAAGGAATATCACACTATGATACGGATGGCTGAGAGAGATATTAAGAAATACATATAACCCTCAAATAAAGAAATTGAAAAAAAACATATTATTCAATTCATGGATGTGTCTCTGTGTGTCGTCGTCTCTGTGATTCTCTCAATGTGTGAATGTAATTGCGTGTGTTGGAACGTGCCGGTATCTGGGAGTTTGTTGGTGTGTGTGTGTGTTTGTGTGTGTGTGTGTTTGCGTACGTATTGCCCACCTGGAGTGTGCACATGTTGTTTCTGTGTTTGAGCAGTTACGCTGGGCTGTGGCTCGGATGGCTCCCGTACTTGCATCGATTCAGCACCGTGAACAGGCTAAATCTAAAGCCACGCGGCACTCCAACAACCCCCCGGTACATATTTACATCATTTCTGGCCAAGACCCAAGAGCTCTCTCAATGTGGGGGGGAGAAAAAAGAAAAGAAAAAAAGAAAAATATAAAAATATACAGACTCGAGATGGAACCAGTGGCATTTTTCCCCCCTAAATAAATAACAAATCAACAAAAACTTGATACTGGTCATTCACGGGCTTCGGCTGTTCCACCTGGAGCCGAGAAGAAGCACGTGAGCCAAAAAAAAGGAACAATAAATATGAATGGTCACTTCCACCGATACTTCCACCTTTACTCTTATAATTCAGAACAAATCATAAGTAAATACAAACACATGCTCTTAAAACGGTGACTCGGAGTCCCTTTGTTTCACTGGCTCACCCTGTCCTGCTTATACCTGTAGCATATAATGCCGTCAGTGCAAACTTTATAGATCCTGTTTATCATCTTGGACACATAAAACCATCTCCATTGCATAACATCATAGCAGTATTGCACTACATCTTGTCATGTGCGTGTCTCACTCGCTCACTCTGGCACACACACACACACACACACACACACACACACACACACACACACACACACACACACACACACACACACACA
>JASSRZ010000006.1:8247369-8285554 GCA_032164315.1 Malacoctenus gilli
AAACAAACTGAATTCACAACTGCTGCGCCAGCGATGTATAAGTTGTTGTTTTAAAGACCTGATGTAGAAGCCTCTCTTTGGGTTACTCCTTAGCGTGGTGGTCCCGGAGCCCATGCTGCTGTTCATCAGCTGTTCCCTCAAGTCGTGGATCTTTGCCTCGAATCGGCTGTACTCTGGAAAACAGGAGCAGGGCAGGAAGTGTTTACGGGGTGGGACTGGAAGCGCTTGTTTCATGTGTCTCCGAGAGGCTGCAGTGTCCGTTGTTTCATCCCCATAACTCAGCCTCATCCCTTTGCATGAGGTCAATCACTGAAACCAATGTAACAGAAGTTTTTTACTCCAAAAAAACCAAAAGCAAATGACAAATTACAAACAAATAGCTTCGTTCTTTTCCAGCGATCTACGCTCCTGCTTAATTTCATGGTCATCTGTTTCGTAGATATTGTGCGAACAGCATAAATTACAGGAACTGTCACCGCCTGAGGTAACACAGCTAAAGCAGGCACATCTTTCGAGTGGATAAGCCTTCAAATGGAACCCCTTGAAAAATATTCTTATGCAATATATTGTAATCTACTGAAAATCCCTGAAACGGAGCTTTACCGTCGGGTCTGTACTGAGCGATGATGGTCACGGTCTGCCCGGCGTTCTTCAGTGCCGCAGCCGCCTGCTCGTGCGTGGCCATGCGCAGGTCCACGCCGTTCACCTGCCATGCAAACACACAGCACGGCCATCAGTAACACGCCCCCCCCATACCCCGCCAGGAGGCCCTCCGTGCGTCGCTGTCGAAAGCACGAGTTTGTGACAGGTTTTTTTTTTTTTTGCGGTGACGGGTGTCATTACACTGAGGATCTGATCGCCCTTGTGCAGCTCTCCACTGAGGTCAGCTGGCCCCCCTGCCAGTATGAAGGAGATAAAGATCCCCTCTCCGTCTTCACCTCCGACAATGTTAAATCCTAAACCCGTGGAGCCTCTGTGGATCAAAACTCTGCGAGGCTCCCTGAAGCAGAGGGAGGAGAGGGAGGAGAGTTGACATCTACATCATCAGTAGTATCAGTCCAAAGAAACGAAAGCAAAAACAGACAAGGAACATCATTATTTCTCCTGCTGGGGAAAAAAACAGTGAAATGTGACTGAATCGTGTCGTCCGATGATCGCTGCTCACCTGGGGATGTCGTCGTCTCCCATCATGCCGTGCAGCACGGGGGAGAAGCGACTGGGTGAGGTCGGAGTGAGGGCTTGTGGGTAATCGGATCCAAGGTAGTTGGGGTGGCTGAGTTCAGTATCCATGTGGGAATACGCTGAAAAGGGAAAACAAAAGACGTATAACATCTCAGGGAGGTATTAAAAAAAGAAAGATACATGATATCGAGATGCGGCTCGGTTGTTTTGACTCTCTTCCAAGTAAATGTCCTTGTGCTGTGTGGAATATAAAAATCTCTGTTGTCATCTTGTGACAGCCAGATGCAGTCTCACTCTGCTTACATGTTTTGTTTGGGGGGTTTTTGTTGTTTTTTTTTATCCTTTTCTTTGTCGTTGCGAGGGCAGAATCGGTGCCGGCTGGCGTTGCACACGCCCGCCGCTGCTTTAAAGCACTCGCTCACAGGCTGCAGTTACTGATTTGTTCTGGTTCACGCCACCATTTAAACTACTTCCTTCATACCTCCCATGATTCAGTTTGAAGGGAGAAGCGCTGGGAGGACGGGCGGCGGGAGGAGCGCCGGCGCTCGCTTGTGCGATAAATTGGAAAGTGAGGTCGTTTAATCCCCCTCGGTCACTCGCTCGTCCACCTTCGACAACCATCCCTCGGCAGCCTCTCGCCCGCATTTTCACTTCTTACTCCTTGTTTGTGAAAGGCGGCAACAGAAATCCAGGAAAATGTCAGAAAGAAGCTTTTTTTTTTCCTTCCTTACTTGGTGTAAACACAACAGAATTGAACTGACCTGTGCCTTATAGCGGTGAAAAAAAAAAAAAAAAAAACCTTAAATAGATTCTTAAGAGGGTGTATTTTTATGCCAGGGTCCTGCTTTTTCGTTTTCAGCTTTGAGACTCTGCGTTTTGTTTTCGTGAGAATCTAATTCATGAAGGCTTTTATTCAGGTTTGTCGACGGCACGCCGCGATTCACAGAGTGACAAAATGCAGGGGACCTTGTTGGCACCCAGAAACAAAACATAAGTAAGAAAATAAACACCCAGACAAACTGTGAAAACATTAATTTACAGGAAAGGTTTCTGGCAGCAGAAAAAAGTGTTTGTGAAGGAATGGACCAAAAAAAACAAAAAAAGCCTTCCACAACTTGCACAAGGTCGTGTTTTATTCGTCGGGGTGAACTCCCGCCGTCACCTCGGGAGGTTCAAAAAGAACACGTTATTCCCCTCGGCCGTATTTTTTGACTGCTGTTCCAAACTCTTGCAAGGATCTCTCGTACTTTTGAGCGTCCATTTCTGTTTACATTGTGGGAAATTTGGTGGGACAATGTTTGTTTTTTTTTGTTCTTCCACTCCAGACAGTGTCCTCCAGAAAACACAGAGTGGAGGGTGTGTGTGTGTGTGTGTGGGGGGGGGGTTGCTTACTGCTGGTGAGGTCTGGCGGGTTGTAGGAATTGGTCAGGAACAGGTTGTTGGGCTTGGCCACCCTGAGGTACACCACCTCGGCTGTGTTCTTCAGAGCCCCCACCGCATCCTCGTGCATCACGTCCTCCAGACAGACGGTGTTCACCTGATGTCCGGCGACACGGGAGGAAGCAAACATGGGCAAGGTCACGGCGCGCCAGCCAGAGGGGGTGGGGGTGGTGGTCCTCGCCCCCCCCGCTGACCTACGGCGCCGCTCAAAATATTAGCCTGTAAATAATGAATGACTTTGAGGCCAAGACAATAATAAAACGTCAATTTTTAATGCCCGGACGATAAAGCGTAACTGATTGGTTTAACCCAGACCTTCAATTTAAACCGTTTTAATCGTCCCACATTAAATTTAATCACGGGGCTAATTGCTGGGCATTAATTATCCAAAAGACAGTACTTCCAAAACATCACTCGCCGCTGTTTGTTAGTGTTTATGAAACTGAATGTCAAACTGTGGGCTAAGTAAAAACGGGTTAAGCTCAAGGAAACACATGAATTTCCACAGTTCATGGATCTGTTTTGTCGTCGAGGTCAGAGGAATGCGGAACAAGACGATCACTGATCTCCACATGTGGTATTAGTCTTTCTGCATATATAAGCACACTGGTTGGGCATAAAATGATGCGTTTGTGTCCGTTCTGAAGGTAAACTGGAGTCTGAGACACCATTTAGTGAGAACCAAGCACCATTTTGACGGCGCCGGTGTTAGGCTCTAAGCTCGCCAGCAGATGGCAGCAGTGCTGCTTGAGTATCGTGCTTGCAGCACTCCAGTCACCCCATCCTGTGTGACCATGCAAATGAAAGCCAAGAAAATTGCAGATTTAAATGATCTCGGCCTTTCAGACGCATCAATTTGGTGCGAGCACATGACGGGCAAGTGTACAAACTTGTTTGTGTGCGTCCATTAGCGACATGAATACGCGCGGGCGCAAAAAACGTTGCATGCAAGTGGTGCCGCCGATTATCCGTGAGTGACCGACCGCTAGGATCTTGTCGCCGATCTGCAGACGCCCATCTTTATGAGCCGCCCCGCCTTCGATGATCTTGGTGACATAGATGCTGTTATCTCCCGGTATGTGCTGGTTTCCCACCCCGCCAGCGATGCTGAAACCTAGCCCTGGAGGTGGAAAGAAGGGGAACGAGGAGCAGAGAGTGAGCGGCGGAGGAGGAGGTACGGGGTCAACGCAGAGCAGATTTATGAAATCCAAAGGGCACGGCTTAGCCACCCCCCCCCCCCTCCCGGAGCCAGGGCGCTGCCATCCACACCTCCACTCACCTTTAGGCCCTTTGATGAGTTTGATTTCGGTGACTTTCTCCGCTGCTGGTTTTCGGCGGAGGACGTAGAGGCGGACGATAGCACCTGCCTCTTTGAGGGCCTCCACAGCTTGGCTGTGTGTCACCTCCCTCACGTCAACGTCGTTCACGAAAAGGATGCAGTCGTTTACACTGATGGGAGGAAGAGAGAAGGGACGAGACCGTGGATTAGAACAGAGAGACGGAGACAGAGAGACATGTCTTTTCCTTTTTTTTTTGCTTTCGGGCCCTAAATCTCAATGGCCCCTCTGTCCAAAATATCATCTGGATTGGCCCCTTGAGAGGAGTGGATAAACACAGCAGGATGTTTTGTCTTGGTGCAATCACAGACAACAGTGCCATCTCTAAATGGAGCCGTTCGGAGGAAGCAGTTCAACACCAGACACCCGGCCTGTTTCCTCTTAACTCTCCACAAGATTAAAGACGGTGGAAAACCCTCGTTGCGCCGCTCGTAGCACTCCGTGTATGGGCAGCATAGCTTCTTTGTGTTAATGGCTCATAAAAATGATGAGAACTTGATATGTGAAGTGGATGTGACAGCCTGCGAGCCAGGCAGCAGCTGATTTCCTCTGATGCGGCTGCTATTTTCAGAACACGTTTCCTCCTCGGAGGCCAAGCAGCTACTTATTGTGCCTTCACTCATGTGTTTGCGATACATTTTATGGACATGAAAGTGATCTTGTGTAAATTCCTGTCAGGCTGAAATCATTCCTGAGGGCTGACGGAGGTTTAACCACTTAGATCCATCACTGAAGTCTGCAGCAAAGGCGCCCAATTGCTACTGACGTCTTCATGTCAGGAATGTGGCACCATCGAAGCTGCATGCTCTTTGTGAGGCAACGCTACACATTCTTGTATGCTTGTATTGTGTCGCGACAGCTTTGTCATGAGCTGATATGTTCTTGCCATCAGATGGCAGCCATTTATGTTCTCCGGCGCTCTGCGCTCACATGATTCACACGAGTCTTCTGGTATTTTGTTTGGTCGAAACATTTCGATGCCTTTTCATCGTAAAGTTCATCGGTTTTCCCCTCGGTGGCCTTCCGATTGGTTGCTCGTAGCACAGAGTTAAAGGCTAAGAATAAAAACGCGTATTCCTCAGGTCTGCATCAGACACCGACGGCGCTCCAGATGAACGTTTATAGGTCAGCTGTGAAGGGGGTGGGGGGGGGGGGTTGCCTCCGCACATGCCGTGTTTATTGCAGCGTGATCGGCTTCTCGAGTGGCGTTTTTCATTATATCCAGGAAGAAACTGAGCTTTATCTTTGCAAAATGGGAAAAAAAAACCATTGCGGTGTTTTGTTTTTGGTTAATGACTTTTAGTTGAAGTTAACACTCAAAAAATTGAGATTTTTTTCTCTCACATTTAATTTGCCAAGGCTAATTTGGTTTAAAAAACACACTAACTGTGTCACATAAAACAAACTGAACAGTGACGTGAAGTTTTGGAACGCTCCCATGATCCCCACGCACTTCCTTATGCTTTTTGTGCCATTCGAAAAGTCGAAACTTTAGCTTTTCATTATTTATGGAAAAAACAATAAATAAATGTATCTGGAGTGAAGGAATCAGATCCTGTAATTGATGTTGAACAAACTGGACAGTCGGCGGGCTGTAACCTGCTGTTACATCGCTTTGCACTTAGGCAAAACAAAGACAGCCCAGTCTTTTCCACGATTTCCTTCTCTAAGTGTATTTTCGAGTATAAAATCTACTGGTTGTCTGCCTCAGTCTTAGTATTTGCTTTGGGGAGTATTCTTGGTGTTTTTTTTCCTTTGATCGTGCACAGCTCTGCTCTGTTCTCGCTGTTGCGTTTGCTGGATTCACCTCAGCCGTCCGTCCTGAGCCGCAGCTCCTCCAGGTATGATTTTGGTGATGAAGATGCTCGGGTCGTCGCCCACGTGAGGGTTGTCTGTTCCGCCCGCTATGCTGAAGCCCAGGCCCGAGTTACCCTGCAGCACCAGGGACAACGCAAACGGTAAATACCGAGTCCACGTGACGACGCCTTCGGGGGGTCTCCATGAGTGCAGGGCTGAGCCGGACGACGCTGCTTCGTCCCAATCGGGGCTCGTGGTGGCGGGAATATGGAGACACTCACCCTCTCCAGTGTGATTTCCTCATACTCGATTTCCCCTTCCGTCCCATTCACCTGAAAAAGACTTTGGTTCAGCATTGTGCTTCGATGTACCTTCACAACAAAATGATATGAAGCAGTTTCAGAAGTGTAACTTGTTAGCTGTCTCCAGCGTTTGTCCTCTGGACCTGTATCTTCTTGGGTGAACCTGTGTACTACCTGGCTGATAACCGCAGTGCGATTCTTTCGAGTCCTAATTCGCCTTCAGGAGGAACAACTTAGCTCATTAGCTTTAGCTCCGCAATTAAGAAAATCCCAGAGGAAGAGAGAGAATTTAAGGAACTTCAGACTTCTGTGTTTTGGTTCCTGACCTAGAAACAACTTTTCCTGGTGCTGTCGTTGGAGCGGAAAAAAAGGAAGAAAAGAAAAAAAATACTGCTCTGTAAAGGCTCATTCTCTAATCCCACGCACGGCACGATAATATGTTCACTGCTTTGATTTTTGGAAATGGCATCATTAGAAAACTCTGAATCAAACCAAGAAATGTTTCTGTTCCATCAAACAGAGGAAGCCCGTTTTAATTAAAACGGAGAGGGTACAATTCAATTAGTGTTATCGTTCGGGGCTGGAACAACGAGGCAACAAGGCCTACCTGGATGTTGGGAAAGAAAAGGGAATTGAACTGATAACCGCGACTGAAACAGTGAAGGCAGGCGCGGTTTTAGCCGCGTGGTCGGGTCGGACGTGATAACACAATAACGTGGAGATTAGGGCGTAATCCTTACGTATGGGGAGCCGTCGAGCGTGTCGGTGTTCACCACCACCGGAGGAGTGTTTCCCTGGAGGCACAGACAGAGGGGAGACGCGTTATTAGGCAACACTGGCACACAAACTCAAACGTGAGGCAGCTCCTGGGCAGGGACGCTCAGCGTCCCCCCCTGAAACCCACAGGCACGGCCTGAGACTGATGGCCATTTTAGCTCTTCGCCGCGATCGCGCTCTCCTCACTCCGCTCTGGCGGTCATGCCGCTAAAGGATAGAGAGCGCGGCTCTGCGGCCGCTCGTTATTATCCATCCACAATGGAGACAATTCACGCTGGGTTCTATTAGGTTTTTTGCTGCATCCACCGGCTCGATTACCGCACAGCTTATGTTTCCTGCCATCTCGTGCAGCAGCGTGCTCGTCCCGCCTCCTGCCCGCTGGTCCTTCCGCCACAAAATCTCCCAGTGAATTCACACGCAGACAGCGCACGACGGCAAAGGAGGAGGATGAAGACACGGTAACTTTGGTAACAAGACGGTGACAGACTGCACGGTTAGCCCAATTATCCCCAATAAGCGTGTCGCCAGCCGGCTCGGCGGTCAGGTATTTTCTCGTTTGTGTCCAGAACCATATGGAAGCAGTGAGGCTTTGCACGGCAGGATGAAAGTGTTTCGATGAAAGTGTGGCGTTTCATTGGGAACAAAGTGAAACTGAAATTCAGTGGGGGTGGGAAAAGGATGGGGGGGGGGGCATCAAGATCAGGTTTACCTGCCGAGAGACTTTTTTCACTGTCAGCTTATCTGAAGTGTCAAAGTTAACCTCTCCACTCGATCCGTCTTCATCCTCCTTTAATCCTGTTTCTTGTACATCCTTTCATACTCGGAGGATTAACTCCCATCATCAAGCTATCTGATGTCGGAGGATGTAAATACACGGCTACGTACGGCGCTCTTCGGAGAGCGCGGTGCGCCTCCCTCCGCAAACTCCCGTGTTTATTCCTGCTGCTCTTTACCTCCCTGATTAGCATGTGAGAGACACTGTGCATCTGAAGCGCTTACAGAATAGCAAACAGCAGCATAAAATCAGCCTGCTGACCTTCACAGACCTGACAGCTTTGGCACGCACACAGGCACATGCGCGCACCACAGACGACGACATAGTCAAACTAAACACACTTGGCTTATGAGGTAAACGATTTCACAATTTGTACCCAGAAATCTTTATGTGAGCCGATGGTTAAGTTGTGTTTTCGCTCCGCCAACTCCTCTCTCTGGTGTGTTTGAATTGAAGTGGCACACGCTATATTTTATGTTTTCCTTGAACACTACACAATTGGCTGTGATACACTGGATACGTATAAAACACCGTGGCACAGCTTCAGGTTTTTGTACTACAGAAATGCATCAAAGCCAGCGATATTAGCCAGGCAATTGGCGAGAGACAATTTTCAGAATCACTCATCCCGAGTCGCTTAACAAGGGAATCGCAAACCATCTGCTGATTACGGCTTCTTATATCCCCTAATTGCCTCAATTGGTTCTTTGAAAATATATATAGTGAATCAAACATGTGCGAAAAGAACTTCTCTTGCCCTGATTGTTGATAATTACATTGATTTTTACCCCCCTCTTATGTTGAAAGTCGTATACACAGTAGAAATGAAAAACCTCTCAGCTCGTGGGCTCCAACCCGTTCTCCCTCGAGCCCACCTACGCCGACTGCCTCCAAGTGAGCCTGTGGAGTACCTGTTACTGCATAAATGATGCAGTGAAGCCAAACACTGCCAGAAACACAAGCAGGAACCTTCAAAATAAAAGCAACGGACATTTTCCAAGGTCTCCTCTGGATTTCAGAAAGTGTCTCGACATTCAACTTTTGGTTGCCCTCGCCCATCGAGTGACAACATAAACGAAACCCTGTTTACCTTGAATAGCAACGAACAGGTTAGAATCTGTTTTGTTTTGCTCAGTCAAAACCAGTGTAAATTAATGACATAAATATCGTTTGTACAAAGCACTGACTCTTTCAGGTCACACTCAAAACAGCATTGTCGGCTGTGTAAAGCAAACAGATGTTTACAGAAGCAAACCCCTTCCTTTTGCTCTCCTTTGGCTGCTTATCCACGCTCAGGAAGAACACATTAATCACTTGATCACCTGCAGTAAGAGTTGCCAGGTGCAGGCGATGTAGCAGACGCACATCTTTTTTTAGAAAATCTTTGAAAAAAGAAGTGGTCTGATAGTCTCATATGAATCATCTGGAACTGCAAAATAAGTGTCGTTTTGAACGAAAGTCTGCATGGCAACATAGAATGAAAACATGAACTTCAGTGAAAGCATGAGAGCCACCACCGGGAGGCTGCCGTGTGGCTCCAGAGCCGCAGGTTGCAGGCCGCTGCATTATGCGCTCGTCTGTGCTGTCAGATGGTGAACATCATCCATCTGTTATGCGTTCACATTTTTTGGGGCGGGGGGGGCAATGACATTAGGCTAAAGCTAAAAGTAGCTCCACTCGTACATCACTATGGTGACGCAAAGGGTCCAGAGAAAACCCTGCACCGAGGGACAATGGAAACGCCGCGGAAACGTGTTGAATGAAGGAGAAAAATCCTGCAAGGCCCACTGCAATTTATTTACCATTCACCGTCTGTTCATGGCATGTAATGCCAACGTCACACCACAATGTGGATCCTTTTCATATGCATTCTTATGTAGAAACAGTATCTGCCAGAGCGCCGAACAAGAGCTGGAACATTGGGAGGCTTTTGGCTTGAATACCTGTCGGTCACTCTTGAATCTCTGTCTTATTAGTTGTGTCCCTCAGAGGTGATCCATTGTTGGACCGCAGGCCGGGTTCTATTAGATGAACCAACAGAGTCACAAAGACATCACTGGAGCTCTTTGTCTCCTTTTCTAATGGGACTGGAACGAAGAGATAAGCTGAATTCATCAATGACAAAGTAAAAAGAAAAGGAAAGGATGTCATAAATGTTTCGGGGTTTTTTCTGCCATCTTTGATTTTGCATATAAAATAAATAAATCTCGCTGTTTTTGTTCTTGCCTAAATTGAAAGGAAAAGGCTGTCAGAGCCTCTTCGCCGCACAAGACCTCCATCTTACGCTCGAGGCCTCTTCTCATCATCTGAAATCATCATCATCATGGTTGAATGATACTTATGTCTGCCGTAATAACACTCTTCCACATTAGGTGGAGACATAAAACTCGGCCCCGGTTCCCCCACGAAACGCCAGCCCACTTTAAGCGCTCGCTGTTTGACGACAACGGCGTCGCACAGGGGCTCCGAAGTGGCGACGCTGCCCAACGTTACGTCAAATGCCTCCTTTCCTGGAGAGAGTGATAATGAGTGTCGCCGGCAGGAATGGAAGCCGTGTGCAGGCAGCCTTCCTGTAGGGATTTCGACGGAGCACTGTCTAGATTCACAGTGCTTGGACTCGTTTACTCTGCACTCCAATCCGATTTCCTTCCTCAAATCGGATCCTGAGGCGCATTGGTTTGGAAGTGATCTGATCTGGTGTCTTTTTTTGCACACACAATGAGTAAAAAAACTTGTTGGCTGCCTTGTGAACAAAGCCGTTGGCTGCATTTGCTCACCTCTAGTTTAGCGCCACCTATTCAGCAATCAGGCCCTCTGCCGCCTCTCCACACGCAGTAAGTACAGCCATAAATCCACATCCAGGCTCTGATGGATTCATAGGCTAATGTCTGAATTTGGATTTTTTCAAACCACCCATAAAAAAACTGATTCATTCTGCTGTTTTCCATGTTTGTCTTAGTTGTAGATATCACTGCATCTCGCGTGAAGCTGTGATTTGACAATTTGCTCAAAACAGGTCAATATTCATTCTGATAAATGAGGCCAGAAATAGCGAGTAGAACAATGAAGCATTGTGTTCCAATCAATCACTCCTTTGGCTCATAATCGATAGAAATTGAATGTTTTGGCAAGTTTTCTACGGTCAGATGGGTCTCCTCGATAAATCAGAGAGGATGGGGGTCACGTGCGAGCGGGCTGCGGCCACAGGCCCACGGCTGCAGGAGGTTTTATCGCTGCGCGTCCTGCTCCGATCGCCTTCAACATGTAGAAGACATCCAGTCCACGAGCACGATAGCGACCTCTACGGAAATACGCAATGTCGAGTTTTATGTGTCTGATAAAGTAGGAAGTGAAGGGGAGTTTTGACAGTGATAATTGATAGGCTAAGCGTAATGGTTATTGCACTTCTTTTTTTTTTTTTTTTTTTTAGCTATGGTGTTAAAAGTGTGGCGCAGAGCGTTCCAAAGGCACCGAACCAAACCTGGCCGCGTGCATTACGGCCACGCAAAGGTGGAATCAAGTGTTTTTGTAGCATTAGCGGGGATCTTTGAATGTGCCTGCGCTTTGGTGGGCGTCAGTGCAGGATGTGACGGAGGTTAATTTGGGAGTCACATTATGCACCCTGCTCACTCACTGGCTCCTCATTAAATCCCACATACGGCAAGAGCAGCGTGCTTTTGTGTGTGCGTGGCTGGTGAGGTCAGAGAGTCGGTGGTCACACGCGTCTGTTTCGGACATGAAACGAAAGATCAAACGGGCACCTTCTCACCATTAGAGCTGGACTCCAGCATCCATTAGCTCGCACACAGAGGCCTGTGCGGGATTGGATGAGTGTGGCCAGATTTGATTACTCAGAGCTCACCATGATTTAAAAATGTCTCTCATGGGCCCCGAGTGCAGCCACAGCTTTGACCCGAGGCCTGGTTTATTGCGCAGGTCCAACAAACAAAGTCACAATATCAGCTCACAGCATATCAGTGAAGGTTGGTCACAATGTATTGAAGAGACAGTCATAGTAATAACATTGAAACAAAAAGCAAGTAAACATGTTAAAAACATGCCTACCATCTTCTGATGTCGATGTTTCTTGGCTTTCCGAACATTGTTGAGGAATCGGCAGCCCATCTTTTTGGCGTACCACACGGACATGAACATTATGCTCCGGATCCCCGCGCTCAACTGGCGGACACCGGGATGCGAACCCTGCTCACCTTCGGGAAGCACAACGCGCACGCCCACCGGGAGCCTTGCTGGCAGAGCTAGAGCACGCCGTGGACGCGTCCGCTGTCAGAGATGCCACCGAGTCCCACGAAAGTACCTCTCAAGCACAGCGAGCCATTAGGTCTCGGCCCTGCCATCACATATGGTCAGGGGGAATAAAAAAAAAACAGCCCACTGACCTCCAGACTGACTCAATAAACCGATGTCTGTTTCGAGTTAACGCGTTGCACCGCAACTCAGTCCGAGCCGACCTGCAACCAAACACAGCATGCCTCCAACATGCGAAGCACTATTAAATATACCCTCTTCCTGACTCACAGATCGTCCGCAGCCTAATTAGCGTCTCCCTGTCACCGAGTCAGCGCAGCAGACCTAGTTCAAGGTATTCCAGTTTCGTCCACCAGGATTTCAGCAGCAAGAATCAGCCGCTGCCGACGAGGCTCGTTAATATCGGAGACCTCCTCGTCCCGTCGTCAGAAAATCCCCCATCCGAAACCAGGGAGAAAAACCCGCCCCCGCCCACAAGCCTTCACAAAGAGATCCGTCCCTTGTCCGTCATTTGTGTCCGTGGAGTGCGGTCGCCGTGCCTCCCTGCTGCTGGTCTGTGCTCAGCGAGAATGCAGTTCATATTTTCTGCTGCTACTGTACCGTACCCCTCCCATCCCTGCTGCCGAGGGAGAAAGAGGAGCGAGCAGGAAAGTTTGATGGCAATTACTTAGCTGTCTCCCTGTGTAATGTTGGCACCGCTGATGGTGGTGGTGGTTGTGTGTGTGTGGGGGGGGGGGACGCGCACGTTGACTGAACTTAGAGGGAGTCGCAGCTCAAACTGGCCTGAATCGTCCAAAGCAGCACTCGGAGAAAAAAAAAAGAAAGAAAAGCACCCAGGAGGACACCGGAGGCTTGGAAGCCCCAGTTCCACCGGCGGCCAGAGCAGCGACGGCTCGACACAGTTATGACAACAAAAGTGGAAGAATGTCACTCGACATCTAATCAGTTCCTCCTGTTCTGCCTTCGTTTTTTGTTGGGTTTTCTTTCTCGAGCATTCGGTATAATTCGAGCGGCCTTCTGACTGCATGAAAGGACGTGCAAATCCAAACAATCCTCTGCAAATGGGAGCCGTTCCTTTTTTAATTACAGTCACTTTTCAGATTTCTAATGTGCCTTTATTATTACTGTGAGAGTGTTTACTGAAGGCCGTCAGGATGATTGGCACGTCTGACTGGTTGTCTGCTGTCAATGAATTCGAGACCATTGAGATTTCTGAAATACAACGAAGGTGCAGAAAAAGCAGGTCTAACTGTGAAATAGTGGCTCTCCATTCACTTTCTTTGAAACGGTGGCTGTGACCTTATGGGGGCACACAATCACTCAGTGGGAAACGCGTAGAAGCCATTTTTTAAAGCAAGCGTTTTCCACAGCTCACTCGAGTCTTTTTCCCTTCTGAAAGACAGATGGATCGACAGGCGTGCGATACACGCGCGCACTCGCGTGCGCGCCTTCCTTTGAGCGCACGCGCCACAGACTTATGTAAGGACAAGCCGAAGGACAAGCTGTCAGCGGACGTTCTCGTTCCATTGAGCGAAATCCCTCCATTTACCTATCTAATTTCCTCGCTCTCACCAACGCGAGCGGGCCTCTCCGACCGGCGCGCCGCCATCCATTGTGAACGGCGCTCGTCCTCGTTCTCTCCCTGCATGCACATTCTTACCTCTCACTCTCCCCCCGCTCTCCCTCCCAGAGGACCTGAGCTTCGGCTGCGCAGTAATTACACCGAAGCTGCAGGGACATATTTAAACATTTATTAAAGAAAAGTAAGGAGGAAGGGGAAAATGAAGATAGAAACCAGATACCGGTCAGACGAGAGCGTGGAGCGGAGGAGTGGGGTGGGGGGGTGGGGGGGTGCCATGGTGGGCTCTTGGGAAAACACTTCAGAAAACAGTAATTGAATCCTTCCGTTAAAAACACCTGTCTTTGTGCATCCAGCGCATCTCAGAGGAGTCGACGGTTCTGTCGGGGGTGGAGAGCGTTATGAATCAGGACTGTTACATGGCAGTAGGGGGGGCGGTGATATACATACTGCTTCATAGGAAGAGACAGACTATAACATAAACTGGTTGGTGGGAGTCTCCGGCAAGCACTTTGCGCCTGCCGGTCGTCACTCTTGGCTCGTCAGGCGCGGGATAAATGGCAATGATAAATGCTGTGTGGGGCTTTCGGCACGAGAGGTCCAATCCGTCACCATAGATGCACCTCACACACATTGTTAAAAAGCAGCCCCCTCCCCCCCTCGCCGATTCACTGAGACAAATCTCTGTCCGCAGACAAATGTAAACAGAGGAGGCCTTGGGAAAAAAAGAGTAGGAGAAGAAGCCGCAGCGTCGCCGCCAGTGCAGTCGTCAGACGGGTGGAACTCAGATATACGGTATATATATATAAGATGATCGCAGTTTCACAGAACAATGAGCTCCAGTGGAACAGTGATCCCCCATTTTTCCACATTAACACACAAGCGAGTGAAGCCAAGCTTAGCTCAATAACTGGATTCCCAGCGGAGTCAGTGCAAAGGTAGGGCAATACCTTTTATGTAACACTGAAGGGGGGGGGGACTCGGAGCTCATTAGAAGCGCCTCAGTTTTTCAAAACAGTCCTTTCCCTGTTTTTTGTCTTCGGATAAAGAAAAAAGCAGATCGTGGGAATATGTAACATAAATGTTGCCGTGTAATGAATATTGTACATTGTTTTCGACGCTCCAGCATTACGACTTAGAGTCAAAAGGACAGCGGCAGGACCAGCGCCAAGCACGCCGTGTCACATCACATATGTATTTATGCAAGACTTCAAAAGACATTTTGAATTAGAGGCAGGAAGATTTCATCAGCGCGGGCGCGGATCGATGTCAAAAGTTCTGTGCAGAGTGAAGAGGAGGAGGAGGATGAGGAAGAAGGAGGAGGAGAAGAAAAGATTTCTAATTACGTTGCACAATGACTTTTAAAAAAATGATGTCATTTGAAGCTAAAGCACCTCTTTGCTAAATCATGTGCATAACCCAAGGACCCCCCCTCCCCTTTCTCACTTGCCAAACCGTTGCAGTGTCTGCAGAGACGAGCCTACCCATAAATCAATGGGGCCTGGAGTGGTACTGGCAAAGCCCACACCATTAGAGCAATAAAGAGACAGACTGACGACACCGCCTACACATCAATGACAACCACACGGGCACCACGCTGGCTGCAAAGACGTCCACACACAAAGGCGCTGCTGCAATGCATCTCGACGCCGGCGCACAATCCGACCAACTGAGTGTGGAAATTGAATGCATGCATCTGCAGAAGGCTGCACTTTTGTATATGTATGAGGGAGCGTATACATTTTCCCCACTGATGAGTCTATGCTGAGGACTGCAGAAGGTCCCTTATGTTAAACAGTAAAATAATCAGCATGCATTATTTGTTGGGGGTTGTTCAAAGGCAGGGCAAGCGGACAAAGACAAAACATGATGTATATTTGCAGGCGTAAATTCCACTTACTTCAAAGATTTCGCCCTAAAACGGAATCGATTTCTCTCCTGACGACTCACAAAAGAAGGCATATTTATTGGCACTTTATATATTCCTCCAATACGTGTGTGTATTTTCACCCTAATTCATGTGAGCACTTCAAACCACACAGGGTGCAACCTGTCTGATCGTAAAAATGTTCCACCGATAGAGCGGCACTGGCATCTTTTCAAGGTTATGGGGAGTCAGTGTGCGCGGTCCAACACTGACACCTACAGGTCCCAGCCCGCCCTGCAGAGACACCAAGGCCCCCCCCCCCCATGCGACACGGCACCTTCAGCACACCACTCGAGGTTTCCTCCAAACGGCACTTGTGCCTCTTGCCGTCATGGAACGCGTTCCATCGATTCCACTGATGTGTGAGTAAAATCCAGGCCAAGTTATTGATGCTCGATTAAATATGCTGCTGTTTGCGGTTGCCTGAATACCACGGCGAGCAGGACAGGAAGTGGCTGCGACAAAAGATCTCGACGATAAATGTAATGAAGGGTAAACATTTCCTAAAAAGTTTTCAATCCCCCCTCCGTTCACATCGTTTCAGGTCCAAAAGCGGCCGCTGTGCACAGGCGGAACAAATCTGTTAGACAAAGGAGATTTGAATGACAATGAGCATGAATACACTGATATGATCAGGAAACAGATGACCTCATACTCTGGCACTACAGATAAAATGGTGATGAATGGGCAGCTGTCTGTTTGCGGGGAGACGGCCAGACGCTGAGGGACAACAAATCCGACGGGGACACGGGGACAAAAAAAAAAGAGGATAAAAAACAACACGAATGGGGACGATTGATGAGACGACACGGGCGACTTTGACGTGGACGGAGCAGCGGGGATCGCTGAGCTCTTACCAGTGTAGAAACCGCGGAGGTGTACATTGGAGTGTGTCCCGTAGACATCAACACAGGCTGCAAAACAACAGAAGGGAGAGGGTCATTTTGGACGTGGACGTGGACGGAAGAACGTCGGGGCCCCCGCATTGTTTTTGCTTCTTCTTCCTCTTGGTTCGGCAAATCAAAAACACTCTCGTCGTGTATGTTCCTCCACGAGCGCCATACCGTATACTTTGATTGCGACGGTTCAGTGACGCACGCTAATTATGCCGTAATGTTTAATGTATGATCACAAACCGTTGGGGGAACTCGCGGAAGTGCACTGTGGAGACAGCAGAGCGTGTGGTGTTGCATGAAATCCGTCCAAAAGGGAACACACCAGGGAGAAATACCGACTGTGCCGACTGGCATTCTCTACATCGACAAAATCTATCCATCGTAACAACGTCAGATTGAGCCTCATCTTTTTGATTTTTATCGCTCTGTCTGATCTTCTACTGTTATCGGTAGCATGGTTAATGCGAAAACAATTAGTGATGGAACATCTCCCTTAGTCTCCGGGGACAACGGGGGGAAACTAGAAGCATATTTATCGATCCAAAAAACCCCCCGAGTTTGTTATTGCTTGTTAAAACAGTCGCATTCTACTTCAACCCTTTTCTCGAAACAATCCAACTTGTGCCCATGAATTTTACAAATAGCAGCAGTGCAGCATTTCTGCGTGTCAGGAGACACTCTCCTCCCGCTGGAAAAGTCTCATTTTGCAACAAAAGCGCATCATTAAAGAATAAGTGTCGGGCCAGCTGCATATGCTGAACCGGTGGAGAACCCGGGAGGAGGATTCGTGCTGACAGTCACACCGCGACTGTACCCGGGTGCCGTCCTTTCCAGCGAGCTACTCAATTATTGGTTTCCTGAAATGCATGTTTAATTCGTGTTGCTCGACAGGGAATCACGAGTCGTCGTTTCGGTGGAGAGCACCACTTTTTGTTGTGTCTGGCACGAAAACAGTGCAGCACCGTCGACCCGTTGTTATAGCCTGACCCAAATTTGACGCTGCTTTTGAGTTGCTATGGAAATTCAGGTTGCGGGGTGCAAAATCCCACCGTCAGCTTTCAAAGACCCCAAATGTTGTTGTCAAGGTGGCTGCGCTTCAGGGGACACAACTGTTTGCGTGGCTCTGCAACAGTGTTGATGTAGTGTTGTGTGCTGCCTTGTTTATAAAGCGCTTTGTTATGAATGAAATGAGGAGTAGTGTTGTGTACATTCTCAAAAAGTACCAACAGAAGGACAGCATGAATGTTGTGTCTTCGATTTGTTACGTTCAACAAAAACCTCTTCCAAAATGTGTCGTGGATTTCCGCTCAAGCGACCAGAAATGCAAACCTGGGGCCATAATTCCCAGCCAAGAGCTTCAGGCTCGCGACTTTGTGCACATCAAAGTCATTCTTTGTTCACCCATTCCGTGCAGCCTTGTTGAAAGCAGGAAGCGGGGGTCCAAGAGGGGGCTTGGTAGCGGCGCCTGTCGAGACGGAGAGGCGCACCACTCATAAGGAATGCGACACCACATCCCGGGATGCGGGACTGATGCAGGACAGGACAGCCACTGACATTCACACGGCGACCAACGGGGGTCACCGGACCAAAATGTCAAGACGGAGCCTCCACCAGGTTATGTTGACTCAGTGTGAGGGTGCGAGGAGTGATTCAAGAGCAAATACACCGGACACCACAGTCACCATCCTCATCATCATCCTTTGCATTGTTAGCTTCATCGCTGTTATCATCAAAAATGATCGTTGTTTTCCTCCAACAAACAGCAGAAATTGAAGCTGTACTTTTCACTCCTGTTGTCTTTGAAATGCAGAGGTGACTTTTACAGAGAGATTATAAGATGAGAACTTTAGTTACCTAATTCAATTTTTTTGAGTCACACACACACACACACACACACACGCACGCGCGTGCACACGCAAAATAGTGACTCAAATAGTGTTTGTCCATCAGACCGTGACTGAGTTGCGTTTTTGTACATGCTTGTTTTTATTACTATTCAAGGCAGCCATGCACTGCCGTGATGTGAGGTAAACCATTCACTCTGAACTAAGTGAGTCCAGACCTTTTCACTTCCTCGTGCATTCAGCTCTCCCCGAAGAGAAACACAAAACTTCATAAATAATAGCAGTCTTCCAGAAATAGAAATAGGGCCAATCCTGGTTCCCAAAACATTGTGAACAACATCAACATGCCGCCTTTCATGCGATAGGGAAAATATCCTCCAGAAAGAACTCTGCTGTGGCGTAGGTATCTTAATAACAATGTTATTGTAGCTATAACTCAGTTTTATCTTTCCCCACCACTTCACATATTGCCCGTCGCTGCTCAGAAGGCAGTTTTCTGTGTCACGCACAAGTTTTGATTCAGTGAACATATCGAGCGCCGGAATTTCATCCGTGCAAATGGGAGAAATCATGAGAGAGTCTGGGAGGGATGGGACCCTCCGAGATGCGGCTCGGCTTTATGATGTAGCTTTATACAGCTGCTGGTTTTTTTTTGTTTGTTTTTTTTTACACCACAGCATTACCTAATGCACTGTACTTCTGCAGGGATGATGTGAGGTAAACTGCCTCTGCAGCCTACTTTCATCCCACTCAATCCTCCAGCTGCAAGTGTTTCTGCAGAACAACAATGCAGCTCGAAATAACCGTAACGGTGAGTTCGAAGGCACACCTAATATTCCGGTTTAACGTGAAGCTGCTTAACTTCAATTAATAACCTGGATGAGACAAAACAACAACAATGGCAGCTGTGTAACATGCCACAGAAGGACGTATATGTTTTATATTACATCGAAAATCCGAAAGGACAAACGGGCGCAACCGTGACTCAACACTTCCACGCAACGCGCAAGAGCGGCATTAATTAAATTTTAAGTAGTGGCCCTTTAAAGACCTTGAGATTCACACTGCCGTCAAAGACCTCAGAGTTTATTTTGCATCTGCTGTGTCAGATTAATTGATTTGTTAGCGACTGTAGACTCCAGCACTCAGGCCAGAGTGCTTGCCAAACAGACAGAATCACAACACGACGACGCTCTCCAACGACTGGACGGGAACCAGCTGGGGGGGGGGTGCAAACAGAAGAGAACAATGTCATTCACGTGTGACCAAATGTAATTTCTACTTTTCTACAAAGGACTTCGTGTTTCATCAAGCCTTGTCAGCCCACACACGCGGCTCGCAATCTGCATCAACTTGCGTCCTGTAAATGATATATTTTCAATTTTCGAGGCCGAGCTCCAGACAGAAATCGTTGCCTCTTGTTGGCACATCATGACGAAGAAGTGCCGACTGCCCACACTTGTGGCACTGACACTTGAGGTCAGTGGAGATCTCGTGGTCTGTTCAAATCAAGCAACAACTTTCGAGGGGTTTCTTTTGTTTTTTTCAGAAGCAAATCTACAGCGGCCTCCCGACATCTCAGTGCACCCGAGACGGAACGCAAGCCGGGGTGCTCAAGGAAAGGGTTGATTAGAGGTTGATGGCGGTATAAAAATCACCCCCAAGACTTTCGACGGTTTTATTCGGTTGAAATTCTCCCACTTCGGCGATTCATTACATTTGCCTTTGAAAGTGTACCGTTTCAGTAATTGGTGTTTACATCACGGCTTCAAAATGTTGTGTATGTGTCGTCCAAACGCTGAGGATGTTTTTCTAATTTGTTTGTGGGTTGTTTTTTTCCCCGCCAATTTGCATAGTGCGAGCTGTCAGGGCCACCTTCACAAATCCCTTGAAAAGCAGAGCAATGTTAATATTGATTATTTTCCACATTACACAGCCTGCCTCTGCAAGCCAAACACCAGCGCAGCTTTTCCTCCGCAGTGAGCACATCATTAAAAACACAAATGTGGGGTTTCATTTGGACAGACTCTGTCCTCTTTAGTGCATTTTTGGGGCCTTTTTTTAACAGCTGCAGCCGGACAAATAATGTTGATATAGTGAAACTAATTATGGCAGATGGACAGTTATGGTGGCTCAGCATAAAATGTGCTGCCAGTTTTATTAGTAATAAGGGGACATGTGGGGGATACGGCTCTGTCATGTATCAACTGATAGTTTTTATTCATCTGCCAATACATAAAGTATTGACAGCTTTAAGGCAGGAGGTCCCGACCAGGGGTCCAGGAGCAGAACGAGAGACCTTCACAAAGAGGCTCAAACACTCCAGGAACACAACAAATTTCCTTCACATTATCACTGTCAGCCTGAATATTGACTAAGTTTCATTGAAATTCTGTCAAATTCGCTCCAAATATCTCAATGTTTTCTATTGAGAAGGTTACAGGGATTTGGTATTTAACAACTGTGCATTTAGTAATTCTGCATTGACAAAGAATTATTAATATCAAGTTTTTTTTGCACGTGAAATGAGCCTCCTCCTCTCATCACCTGTGACGCCAATGATTTATTGGTTTTTGGATAAGTGGCGCCCAGGCTGCAAGTTTCATAACTGCATAAGCAAATTTGGCACTCAAGCTTCACCTACTTCTAAACATTAGCGTTATGTGTCAGTTCAGTATGTGGATGCTTCGACAGGCGCCTTGAGGGGTCTGATTGCGTTTGTGATGAATTGAGTCCAAAACGCGAGAGGACGCGCGTGTATCGTCGCGGGTTTGGTCGCACCGTATTGAACAGACTCAAGTAACCTTCCGATGGCGTGTCCCAAAGTAGAAGAACAAGTCTCCGCCCCATCGCTATAGCTAATGATGTCAACTGTGAACAATTACTGATCTCTTGTCATGGCTGGATGACAAACACCACCGGATCAGAGAGGATTAATCAAACCAATGATAAAGGTCAGAAAAAGGATGGCGTGTCAACACCCCTCAGTGAGAGTAAACAATTAGATGCTTCGCCCCATTGTTCTCCCACTTCGTCACAGCTTCCACATCCAAAAATGAAGATTTTTCTTGCATTGAAATGCAAGATGGCGTGCGTTTATGATGTCAAAGCCTAAAATATCTACAAAAAAAAGTTTGGGGTTTTTTTTTCGCAGCGACAGCCATGTGCCACCTTTCTGCTGTCATCCTTCAGCAGCTCCAACTGCCGCTGGATCCACACTTTGACTTGACAACACATCTAAAGAGTCCGAGACAAACGGAGACTGACAGACAAAACTGCCACAACAAAATTATAGCCAGTGTTTGTTTTCTCGTGTGCTTTTGTTTCCCGCCACTACTCAGGAGATATTTTTGCGCTTTCGGTTTGTTTTTTGTTTGGATCATTCTCGGCGGGACAAAGATGACCTGCGAGTGGCGACCATGGCGTCTGGAATATCATGCAACACATGCGTTTCACACATTGTCGTGCAGGAAAAATGTCCACAAAGCTGCAAAAATAGCTGGTATATGTGTATTCTGAATGACAGTAACTATACAATCAGGAACAAATGCTACTTCTCCATAGTCTGCCCAATTTATCAACCAATCGCGTTTGTATTTGTGTCTTTATTCCAGTTTAGGACAGTTTGAAGTGTCTTGCAGATGACTTAACATTGTCCTATTGAAACACACAAGTCAGAAAATAAGAATTACAGAGGAACACTTGAAGAACAAATGAAATGAAGATGGTTTTTAACTTGATTTTGAGTCTTTCAACGCTACACACGTTGCGTAAAGCCTCAAAATTGTCTTAATCCTACATGTTGGGACCCTGACATGGCTGAAATGAAGAGAAGACCAATGCTTGAGGAGAGTGGGAAGGACCATTGACATTGAGAGTTTTGATGTAATGTAGTAAATACAGTCATTTTCAGCACCTAAACCATTGAAACTCATCTGTGTTAGTTAACGACCTGCTCCTGCAGAGACCCTGGGCGTACCGAAAGGCTGTGTTGCTCGTGAATGGTTAATGGATGTACTGTGTTCTCGGAGCGAGCGAGCGCGCGCACGCATTGCTTTCTTTGCTTCTGCACCCCTGGATCTCATTAACCTGTGGTCCTCTGATTTGCTTCTCATTGACACTCTGCCTGTGGAGTGCGCCAGGCGCCTTTTGTAATGAATCACTCGGCGCGTCCCACGTGACGACTCCCAGTGACTCCCCAATGCCACGGCTCAGGTTTTCAATTTGACGCCATTCCTAAACTGCACAGCCTCAAGGAGAAATCTCCATGGCCACCACAGCTCATGCTGAACAGGCAGCCGTATTATATTTTTAAATAGCAGATAGCCGCTATCGCCAGGAAAGCACAGTAACAGGGCCGCTCCTCTCCGCTCATTAGAAGACGCCGCTTTAATGGACATATCAAGGGACTGTATTTGCACTCCCATGTGGGAAATAGAGAAACGCTCCCACTTCAAAGTAAATACGCACAGGAACTCTTTAAGTGTTAATAGCACGGGAGGTCCTTGAAAAACATGCGGGCCTACGAGCCAGACCATTATTGAGTGGCCATTACAGCTTACACCTTTACATTTGTAGCTGCAGTAAGTATTTGTTAATGCACTCCAGGCAAAGCGCTCAGGTTCCTCCTGATGTCAGCTGGATCTTCGGACGGACGGCGTCCCTGGCAGCTCTCGTGTTGTCCGTCCGTCTCCTCCTTCGTCACGGTGCTCTCCTGGATATTGAATTTTGCATTTGTGAGAGCCGTGTAGGGTAAACGTGTTTTACATGGGGGGGGGTGGCTCCCCTTCTTCTGTCTTGGGGAAGTTCTCGACGTGTCGTCTGCACTTCAGTTATCACGCGATCATCACCTGCCACACGTTACATGCATCACGCATGTATCCTCACACCTGCAACTACTTCTGGCAAATCAGGATGATTTGACTCTTAGTCGTCAGCTGACATCATTCATGCCGTTGTAACCCTGCGTGCGCTGCCATTAACGCGTCACAAGGTGATTAAGGTGCTCCGATTACAACTGTAAATCCTGAACGCACCCTTTTCCACTCTCCATTTGATTTCCACGTTGTTGAGCCCTGATCAGAGATCAGATTTAGCCCGACATGCACATTCATCCAGGTGTAAAGTTGATCTGACATTTAGCGGTACCAGGGGCCGTATTCGTTGCTCATAAACATATTATATTCCCATTAAAGTACTTATGTGGAGGAGTTATGATTTCAAACCAGACAACACATCATGTTAAGTACAAAGTTGGAGCGGCTAACGTGCTGTGTGCGAGCTAAATGAAACTCCTAATGTACATTTAACAAGCTCAGAGCATGTTACGTCTCCAAATGGGGGGAATTAGAATAAAGCAAACTGCATTACCGCCACTATAAATCTGGCTGCTGATTGAACTCGGTGATTCAGACCACGTACTTAGATTAATAACGCACACCAATGTGCCTCTGCAAGGAGGACGGTGAGATGGTGTTTTTGTGTCATTTCCCATTTTATTGTGAAACGCTCCCACTCTTCCTCTTCCAATACACACTCATTTTCCACTTCTGCTGTTGATACATCCAGTATAATTAGTATGTAATTACTGTTTTTTGATCCGCGGAGTGGCACAGATTTTTAAAAAATTTGAAGTCAGAATTATCCCGCTGATGTCACACTGAATATTCAGCCGCGCAGTCAAGATATTAATGCGATCCGCCGGCTGAGGGAATGACAGCGTGCCTGCAAAATGTTCCCCGTGTTCGAGCGCGGGAACAGACTCATTGCTAAGTGTTGACAGCTGAGTGCATTGGGCCGGTGTAATCGTGTTACGTATTGATCAACAATAAGTGAGTGTGTCTGAGTGTGCATGTGCGTGCGTGCGCGTGACTTACCTTGACAGGAGAGATATGTGTGTGCGGCGTGTAGCCATGTATGGCCTCCATGGCGGCGAGGTTCTTGTCACTCATGTGAAGCATCTCTGCACTTTTCCCTGGAGCCAGATGTGCTGGACTGTGCTCCAAGGGGGGCGTCTCCTCATCCTGGTACCTGTACTTCTGCGGACGCACACACACACACACACACACACGGAAGATGGTATTAGACTTAACGTGTCACAAGGGTTAATTCTAGTTAAATCACAGGCACAATTTGCTGGCTGTCTCATTATTGTTGCCTCTCAAAGGAGCCTGACCTCCTTTAGACAACATTATGGAGTAAATGACACACTCGCTCAACAAGGACACAAAGCGGCGCCGTCTCATGCCAAATGTGGACTATCTATATGCAAATCTTGTATATTGCATGACACGTGTGTGACGCCTACAAGGGCAAAGCCAAGCCATAGCAGGAACAGAAGCCTCAAAGTGGGGCCATTGTGCTAATCCAACGTCCTCCACAACCACATGGAGCATCGAGAGCCGTGACTCATAGCGGCTCCACACTAGCAGATCATGCATCTTCTTCCTAGTAACCTCACTCCCCTACCGATATCCCACACCTGGGCAGCCTGCCAGCAGCCCACTGTTTGAGCCACACATGGTAGGCTTCATTCTAGGCGTGATGACACAAAAAATCTGCACACAGCGTTTTCCACCACAAACACACGGAAAGGTGGGCAGCATCGCAGCGGAGGGGCTGCCACAGTGTCCTGTGTGTTGGAGCTTGTGTTTTCCACAAATCCCCCACCCCCCCTAAAAGCCCCCCAGGCTTACAACGTGCTGCTGTGCTGCTGTGCTGCACTGCAGATGTGTGGCAGCCTATTCTGGAAAATGGAGAAATCGGGAAGGATCATCTGAATTTTGGCTGGTGGCCCGATGGCCGACCCTGCCACTCTCCCCTCGCGCCGTCTCGTATTTATTTATTTATTTTCCCTCTCTCTCTCTCTCTCTCTCTTTTTTTTTTTTTTGGTGTGGGTAGGAAGACAGGGGAGGGAGGTACATCACGGAGCCCTGTCTGAGACAGGCTGCCTAGCAACCAGAGCAGAGCAGAGATTGCAGTGCCACAGTCGGGGCTGCCAGCATCGGTCCTGGATCACATTACACTGAGACAGCAAGAAGGAGGGAGAGAGTGAAACAGAGATGAAGATAGAGGAGAAACTAAGGGGGAAGGGGAAAGATGACCAAAAATGAGCCTATCAACAAGAGGAAACAGGAGGGGGAAAAAACAACAGCATGAAGGGAAAAATGAATAATTCGTGATGAAACTGTTCCAAACTCCAGGTTGATAATCAGGGTGTATTGGCTGTTTCTTCTGCATATGCTGCAGGCTCTGACCTTGCTCTGTGAATAAACATAGATTAAATATTATGTAACTGTATCACTCCGGCTACCTTTTCTACTGTATCCTGCTGAAGTAAATGTTCCTAATTGTTACTGTATCAGTAAAACACCACCAAATTAGACTTGAAAACATTGACTCAAAACCTGGAAAGATTAGCACATCATATGAATCACTGCTCAAAGTAGCCCAGAGCTCTTTGGTTTCCACCGCCTCCCCCATTCCTGCATGACCAACGTTCATGCTGCCATGTTCCCTTCTGTCCCACTGGTGGGGGATGTGACATTCAATTCAAAGATATCGCGCAAAGTGTCCTTCTGGGGAGCGGATTAGGTGCGATTCCCTCTGACAAGTTAACTGTGGGATTGTCGTCGCACAGAGGGTAAAAGGAAAGCCAGTGCCAAAGACAAAATCTTCTTCCAGAATGGTAAATGTAAAAAATGACGATTAATTGTAATAGCAGCATGTTTTTTGAAAGGTTTTTCCTGGTATCCACACAATTGAGATGTGGATTTTATTCCGTTGGAAGGTGGATCTTCGTGAACTCTTTCGCTTGTGCAGTTAGCAAACGACTCCTCTGGATCTCACCTGCTGTTTCACATATTAGTCTCTGATTAGCCGGTGCGAACGAGAAGTGGCAGCATTATTTTCCCGGGCACAAAACAAAATGAACCTCTGCTGAAGCTAAAGCGGCATTTGTTTTTTCCAGTCCATAAATTTGGCCCGCTGCGCTTCACAATTACACAGTTTCACACGGATCGACTCATCAACAATGACTCCTATGTCTGAATGTTTTAGAGAAGGGCGACATGTACTCATTTTATAATGACACCTATTTGTACAAATGCTAATCTCAGCAATAGCGTAAGAGCTCCGACAAACACAATGCTTTTGACGTGACGCTGTCTTTTCACGCAGAGAAAACACCCAGAATTAGATGAATTATACTCAGCAACATCCCGACATTTGGTAGATTAGAGCCTTTCTCTTTTTGTAGACAGCTTTTGTTTTGTTAGTTCAAGGGATTGTGGAGTGTTGTGGTCGTTGTGGTCATCGAATGGGGGTAGCTGCCTGTGTTCAAGCCCATAAACTGCAGCGACTACACTGTCCTTCTTTGCCTAAACTAAAGTGATGAATTGACATTCACTGGTTCCATCTGTAATAGGCTGAATAGCTTCCCCACACATCTTGAAGGCGAGACTGGTGATGTCAGCTGAAGGACGCCTCCAGTCGCAGCCTCCAATGAAGAAGCAGGTGGCCACAACACAGCCTGCGACATATGGCTCAAATCTAGCAGGTCCCTTTCATGCATGCTTGGAATTGTGCTTCACACTTTGATCATTTGCCGAGTTGAATTTGTGCAGACTGTTAAAATAACTACCTATATGGATCGGGGGGGGGGGGGTGGGCGGGGGGATCACCAAATCACCCAAAACAAGCAACCCTAAATGGGCTCATTCCATCGATATGCTTGTCGAGCTGCTTCATTGCGCAATGCTTCACACACATAAAAGATTAGTGCCAAGTCGCTCTCTGATCACAGGACAGCTGTCCTCTATATGTAATGAAAGCCAAGCTAGAGGTTTACATGGATTTCTAACTGTTTGATAGTTTTTAATTGTCATTCTTTTTTATGAAGACGTAGCCTGGATTAAATCCACTCTCAGACAGACAGGAAGCCAGTTTAATACAAGCAAAAGATAATCTAATGCAATCTGATCGGAAAAACACACAAGAGGACATCTTTCTTCTCCGCTCCCCAGTGTACACACAGCCCGTAAATTTCCCTCTGCATTAAAGTCCCTCTGAGTGTTCCAGGTTTTATGGGATCAGTACATCATCATGCAACCAATCCACTCCGTCTGCAAGAATGAGTCTGTTTTTAAAGGTCATTATAGGGAGGGAAGCTCCTGCCCGCCGTTGCAGCTACTGGCCGTCCTGTGCGGTGATAAGAGCGGCACACAGCGCGGCTGAGTAAGCTGTTCCTTTAACGGTTAAATGAGTTAAGTTAATGTAGAGCAAATGTCAAACGCTGTCTGCCATCATCTCAGTTTGTAATTCAAGGACCAAGCTTGAGCTTTTAAATTACCGTGCATTAGATAATGGAACGAAAGCTCACCTCACCTTTCAGGCGTATCATTTCCAAGAAACCGAGGGCCGACCGTCTCTGTTTGCGCACGCACATTTGCACATCTGTGCCGTGGACACTCTACGTCTCATCTACTCAGGGAAATAGTGCAAGCAAGCGACAAAACATGCAAACGGGAGTGTTTACATGAGCATTTAGGGCCCGTTAGAGCCCTCATCGGTCAGGGACAGACTGGACGGAAGTGTTTTGTAGAACAAAACGGCACAGTGAAATAAAGCCAGATGGACGAATGTGTTTGCATTGAGCTGAGTATCAATTCTCTTGAGGAGGACTTGTGCTAGGACATAACTCGAAGCTGCAGATAATGACACATTCATCCCCAGTTTGCAGCTGCTAATTATACACTGTCAAAAATCTTCAGGAAGTCATAATTTAAAGCACAAACGCAATAATCAATTGTCAAGAAATATATATGACTCATCGACTGGAAATTCCAAACATGAACACCTGGCAACCTTACAAAACACACTAGAGGGAGCCTTCAAAATATAAGCATTGAGCAGTTTTGCAGGCCTGTCATAGATTTTAAGAAGGATCTTGTGATGTCCTTTTACATGTAGAGAGGAAACACAGACAAAGTTAGTGTAGCCAAACTCTCAGGAGTTACGAGTCATTTCATCAGACCAGGGGGTCCCAAGCTGGAGTCTGGGACCCCCGTTTGATGGTGCCAAACATGATGGGGGTCTCCATGCTCTTTACCTGCTCAGTACCTTTATTTTGAAGGCTCCTGGTTTTGTATGCTGGTGAGTGATGACTGTTTGGCTTCACTGTGTTGCTCTGGTAAATCGGAGCTCATAGAGGGGTTGAACAGCCTTTCTTAAACAAAGCCAGTCCAACAGAGGATGCTTCCACGTCCTCCCACTTTATTCTCCTGTTACCTCACTCTGTTGCTGGGCCGCAGTTGTCGGGCGCGATAGAAGATACACCGCGATACAATGTTGGGTGGAAACGCTGTGTGAATGTAGGTCTCCTCCTTTTGTTATAACAGTGACCCGGGCTCCGGCTCCAGACCATCCATCAGCAGAGCTGCAGGAATAAATCACATCCCTTCCCTACACATGCTGTATGTAGGCCGCACACCGACTGGATGTCGATGAGCAAACCCTCACACCAACCCACCAGAGCCCCGTGAAACCGCCCACACCCGAGCTGAACACTTTTACTATCTTTAAACACAGACTGACGACACGCAAAAGGAAAAAAAAAAAAAAAAAAGAGTAGTGATGCATCGGTGGCGTGGCATCATCGTTCATTGTGGCGTGGACGGAGAACGGCGGCGTTTTTGTCTCTAATGGTCATCTGAACTTTCTCTCTCCCACCGCAGTCCGTCAAAACACCGTCATTGTTGCCTTCTCAGTTGATTTTTCACTCGCAAGTGTCTTCGCAAGTGGCGGAACCTCAAACGCAGCTTTCATCTCATTTGCATTATCACAGCTTCGGTTGCCAGCCAACACCTACCAGTGCAACAGTTTTTTTTTTCCTTTTTCTTCTTCTTCTTCTTCTTCTCCATGTATATGTGAGCCTCAGAGGACCGACAAATTCACTCATCTCCTGCCAATGATAACTTCAGACTAGTCTCCAAGGTGTTTCAGCACAGCACTTCGACAAGTGTTCGTATCCTGTAGCTATCTGTGCTCCCACAATAACAACAGACTTTACATTAACCGAGGGGCAGAGTGCTTAAAGCTGCACCAGGCAGGATGGTAATGTTAGACTCCCTGCAGCCTGAAACCAAAAAAAAAAAAAAAAGTGGAGCTACAACAAAGAAGAGCTTCTTATCCCCCCATGGAGACGCTCTAGATTCACCCCCTTTTGCCCAAATGCAAGTCTGCTGCTGGATGTGTTCACTTAATCTCTTTGCAGTGGTGAAAATTAACCAGCAAACAGTTAAGCATCAACCTGAAGGACCAAAAGAAACGGCTTCTTAAACACAAACGACACAAGGTCACGAAAGAAAGAGAGGGGACGTGTTTATTGATGGATGATTTATAAATGAAGCTCCCAGCAGCAGCAGCAGCACAGAGCCGAAATGCCTCCATGTGTGGTGTGTTGTACAGTAGCTTAGCGCGAGCGCCGGCTGAATGTGAACAAGGCTGCGGAGTGGAGGTGTTTAATATTGAGCAGCACCTTGACTGTACCGCTGTGGTGGACGAGGACGGATGATTTAAGGTGGCCGTTCAGCCCTGCACAGCAGCACAACAACGTCTGAAAGTTTGATTCGACATAAAAAAAAATAAAATAAAATCTTTCATCTGTGCGTGTCCCAACCAACTGAGGACTTGCTCAAAAAATGGGGAGGGGGGGTAAAAAACACAACAAAACAAGAAACAGAACAACCCTAAAGTGCTGTTGGGCTTTGTTCTCCAACAGAAGGCTCGTTTTATGACACTGAAATGCAACAATCATAAAAAATATAGACTGAAAAAAAGAATTTTTTTCTCTCTTCTTTCCTTTATGGCAACACGCTCGTCCCTGTTTTATTCTTCTTTACATTCTGGTTCTGAATATTCGCTTGTTAATTCCTGTTCATCTAATCTTAATGAGATTGTGAGTCTGCGTTCTGTGGGATGATTCATCATTGATAAGACCCACACGGATGCATCATCTCCAAATTTAATAACCAGATCAGAGTCATAGATACAGTAAATGGTGTCATAGTGGGCGCTTGGCTGTGTTTTCTGCAGATGATGGGCTGTATGTGTGTATGTGTTTGTGTGAAGGGGGGGGGGGGTCCATCGCGTCGAGTCTGTCTCGACTGGGTTCTCGCTGCAACTTCACGCTCATTTATGAGATGGGAAACAAAAACCTCACGAGCACGCAATCCTCAGCCAACATGTGTGACGAAGATTATTATGTAAATACAGAGCAGAGATGATAACCAACAAACAGGGAGATGTCTCCTCTTCCAAGGAGACGTAGCGATACTACCTCCTTCCTCTTAGCGAATGGGAGGCAGCGAAAGAACACAGGTGAATGTTGGAGCATTGTAGGCAACAGAAGAGCACTGAGCGCTTAAAGTACAAAGCGTATGTTTATGTAACGTATTTGTTCCAGTGAGAGGAGTAAGTCATATTATTAGAACAATGGACGTGCAGGGCTAGCTTCACAACCCCAGGCTGTATCAAAAGATTGATGCCCCATAAGTGAGCAAACCTCTCTGGAGCGCCCCCTGGTGGGTGGTAGTCAACCTCTTCACTTCCGTGCTGGCAGATAAATTAGCGGCAACAAACCATCAAACCTGCGATCAAATATGTCTTTTTGTTCCTGCATATATGATGTAATATGTGACTTTTATTTGGTGCACCTTTTTTTCAATCAAATTAGCAACATCAACATGGCACGTGGCCTCACTTGCAGCTTTGCTTAATTGCCCGAAAGCCTAAAAAAAGACCCACGACGTCCTATTGTGTTTCCAATTTGCAGGTTAGGTGCGACCTTACACAAAGCACAGCAGTGGTGAACACGTCTTCCCCTCCCCCCCTCTGTGCCCAGGAGCAGGCGCACACCATTTTTTTATGCTGAGTCCATACATTTTTATGTATGTGGCGCTTGTAGATTGTTGCATTAACCCCTCGCCGCCATTACTCCGTTGTGTCCACGAGCGTGAGCACAACGAAGGCTTTTTTTTTTTTCAACCACACGGCACAACGAGGACGCTTAACGGCTTCATTAGAAGTGAATGATGGCAGCGGTGGGTATTCCCTCTGTTTCACATGCAGGTTAGCGAGTAATGTACAAAAACAGACCGCAGTGCAATAAAAAATGTGGTGGGGGAGAAAAAAAAACACACAGGTGACCTCATTACTGAGGACACACATTAGCGATAATACGGCCCAGTCCACAAATCGCGTTCAACATGCGAGCCTCAAACCCAAGTGGCTGATTGTGGGTCTGAGTGCAGCAATGGATTTTTATGATGCATCCTGGCTGCGGTGGTGCTGCTTAAAATTGGGCTTTGGAGAGAAACGCTGTCTAACTGTTTATTTATGCGTTTTACTCTCTATGAACATCCATGTCCTGGAGGGGAAGGAACTGTGATTCTGCCCGCGCTACACTCAGGCTGAGAACAAATTCCAATCTGAACGGTTGATGATGCAAATTTGAGCCGGATGCTTCGTTATTATTCTCTTTGTTACTATGTGGCAATTCTTTAGGATTTTGCCAGACCCCCTTTTTTTCCTTTTTTTATTATTGGAGTTGGAAAAATCAAGTCTAACGCAGATTCTCCTTCCAACAGGTACGATGCCGCTTCTGTGATTCTCTTTTTACCGAGACGACAAGTTAAGAGAAGAAGATAGACCTTTTTTTCAAACTATAGCTCCCTTGAAAAATAAGTCATCTGATCACGTACCAAGATAACGAGAACCGTACTTTAATACAAAAAGAGCCGTGAATATTTCAGCTCCCTTCTTCAGTTTCATTTAATGAGCTTCGAAACTGGGCTTCAATAATATTCCAAAGGAAAAAAAATTACGTGGTGAATATTGAGGCCGGTTAACGACTGACGATGACGAGTAGCAACTGAATCGGACAATAAGACGGTTCCAAAACATGCACTGATTCTAATCAGTCACAAGTCAGTCTGTGAAACTTTTCGTTTGGTCCGCAGGGATAGTTTACACCAACTTTGTACGAAACCTTTTTGGATGATCCATCTCTGTTAGAGGTTTCAGTTCAGAGCATCTTCCAAACCGCCATCTCTACAATTTCCCACCTCGTTCATTTGCAGTTTCATTTGATTCCGTTAGAACTGATTATCTGTTCTTAGTTTTTTCTTTAGTGACAGCAGCACATGAACGAATGTTGTGTTCCACCTCCGTGTCGGCAACGTTGACGCGCTTGTCTCCAGCTGTTTTAGTGGCGAGTGTGTAAAAGGAGGAGCCAACTCGCAGGGAAACGAAGATGTGGCTCTCCTGGCCGTGACATTTGTGAGGGATCACGTCGGCAAGTTTAACGCGGGAGTTAAAATAGGTCTAATAAGAGTCCTTCCATTTTTATACTTTCATATCATCAGCTAGACACGGTTTCCTTTCATGAGACACTTCTTCTTACAGGTCGCTGTTCGGCCTGCTTTTTTTTTTCTTCCTCTTTTTACTCCAGCGTGGCCCTGAGAGAGAGAGAGAGAGAGAGAGAGAGAGAGCGAGAGAAGGACTGTGAGGGCCGTTTCTGCTCTGTGTTAGTGCTCTGAATGTGCCATCTACTCCCACAATGTGCACATCCGTTGCTCATATAACACCCGGTGCTGCATTTGATCGCAGATAAGCAGAGGAGAGCGAGTAAGCGAGGTGGAGGCTCCTCTGAATGGCTAACTCTCAGGCCCCGAACGGAGCATCGGTAAATGTCGGCCACTTCGCGTTGTTGCTGCTGCTGCGTTTCCCTCGCGCGTACAGTCGGAGCTGAGGCGCACCGCTCGAAAAAAAAAAAAAAAATAGAAAGATGACGAAAACAGCGGGATGATATGGCTGTAATCCATAGGAGGAGGCGCGCGTATGCAGCTGTAAAGACGGCCAGGATGTGAAACGCGACACCGGTCGGCGCAGGAACGGAGACGACAGAAAGGCCGAGGCTACACAGGTTAGCGGAGCGAGTCACCTCCTGCTTTGATATCACTTTCTGATATTTTATATGTGGCGACTCGCCGTCGTTTGATTGGTTGGCTGGTAATGAGTGACAGCGGGTCGTTTTCCCGTCCATTTTCCAGTAAAGACATCTGAGGATCAATTCCTGGGGTGAGGTGATTATCGATCTTGATACTGAGATGAAGGCGCGCCAGATCCAGGCGTCGTAAATCATTCATTGCGTTATTATCCCACTTTCCATTAAAACGCTATCGGTTGGCTGCTTTACAGCGCGTGGCCTTCAGCGTGAGCGCCGACGCACCCGAGACAGACATCCAGTGTGAGGAGGGCTGTCTTGATTAAATGTTGCAACACCGTCAATGACCATCGAGCATGAAGAAGCGCATTCACTGAAAGCTCACCATCGCATAAAGATCCTTTTAATTACGAGCCCGGATTTCAAAGATACAAAACGGAGGATTCGCGCCGGCCTTGGAACAAAGGTTATGCAAAGCAGTCACCTTGGAGGAGGGCGTGTTACGAGGTAGCAACCGTAACGCACAATGAGAGAAAACGGCGGATGCCGTGAAGAGCGAGAGCAAGATCAAACGATGGTGAACGCGTATTGTGGGGGGAAAAAAAACCCAGGGCAGGACACGGAGGAGTGGTGAAAGCATGTCGTGAGTCCCAAAGAGTTGAATTAAAGACGACTGAGAGCGTGCCGCTCGGAGAGCTCGACCGGGTGAACGCCGGCTGTCAGAAAGCGGCTGAATAACAGAGCCGAGACTGGAGCAGCGGTGCTACCGAACCACGGGACTACGGGCCTCCACCAGGCCCTCGGTGGCCACGCCGAGAGATCAAATGATTTAGTTTTATTTCAATCCTGATATCACTTTAAAAGATGTCTTTTTTACTCAAACAACTGTGAAATGACTGGCTCTCGACACAATGTGTTATTAGGTGTTCCCTGTAACCTGCAGGCCAGTCTGGAAAATAAAGTTTTCCTTCAAAAGTCCTAATGAGGAGACGGAAGATCTTATTGCTCTGATGCAGGTGAAACGTGTGATTTCTGCCAGTCGCAGCATTTCCGCTTGTTGTTATTTTACCTAACACTTTAAAAGATCAGCACGTCACCCGTCTGTGGCACAGAGCAGGTCGAGAGCTGCTGTTGGAGAAGACAGGGTGTCGTAGAATTGGTTAGAGCAGGTTTCTTTACCACTCGCAAAACAAACAGCGGCCTTGTGAAACAACTTTGCGCCTTCCTTCGGAGGCCGATCTCTTCCGACCGATTGCAGTTCATTTTAATTGCGCTCTTAATCCAATACGAAATCGCCTCTTATTACACTTAGGAACGTTTGCTGCGGGTTGCGTTTTGCGGGCGGCCCGTGATGACTGCTGGGGCGGCTCGATTCGATGGGAAGGAGGTACTTCGATACGTTTTCCTCAAGGAAGACGCGATCTCTCGGATGGCGATACGGAGGAAGCGGTGGCCCCAGGAGGGAGCGATGCATGAGGACACGTGGGATTCAACTGTGCGAGTAATACCGAACACTGAGCGCAGCAGGACCCCCCCCCCTCCCCTCCCCACTCCACCCCCCTTTTCAGGAACGCAAGCGGCAAACACCCACATTCATTTTACCAGCAGCACCTCACGGATATGGAAATGTGTCTCAGCAGACAAAAAAAATGCACAAATAATCACAGTTAACACACCGAAAATACCAAGCTATTTATATCCAGCGACCGATAAAATGCAGGACCCGGGATTAGATTCGTGCAACAAGACGAAACACAAATCAAAATGTCGGGGCCGGATCTACAAACAAATTAACTGGAGCTCTGTACACATGTACACACCGTTTTTGGCAAGTGCACGGACGATTTCTGGCCCGAGCCGACCAGCGTAGTCAGAATTGGCTCCGTGAGGCTAACAGACTCCAGTGCCATGTGGAGGGAAACTCTGAGCTGCAGGCTGCCATACTGGAAACACCTGAAGCTTGGAGGAGGAAGGAGGAAGAGGAAGAGGAAGAGGAGGAGGAGGAGGAGGACGGAAGGAAGGAGGAAGGACCTGGGCTGCGATGGCCGAGCCGGCGAGTGGATGAATGTCCCGTCTCACACAACGAAGAGGAAGATCAGACCATCCTGCAAACCCAAGTTCAACCAAACAAGCTATTTTAACCCTCTTTTTTTTTTTCAATGCAGCTGACAGCAGCTGGGCGCTTCTGTTGCATCAGTGGGCAACAGAACAGAGCAGGGACACAGCTTGTTACCTTATATAGAGCTGGGGAGAAAAACCGTCCCTCAGTGTACGGTTCTACTGATGATGAATGGTGTTCAAGTGGCTCCGAGCAATAAAGTGCATCTCCCAAGGTCAAAAGCATCCCGGTCTGTTTGCGCTGCCGGACGGCCAAGTGTCAGCCGGAACCTGTGCGCCGCCGCACGGCGAGCCCGCGGCCGATCTGCCCTTCTCCACAGGGGAGGAGACAGCTTGCCGGCGTCTCATTCATTTGATTGGAAAAAGCGGTAAACATTTAACAGCAGAGGCAGGAAATGCCAGCGGGAAGATGCTGCAGCCAGCCCCTCTGTGGGGGGAATGGAAATCGGCCATGTATGAGCGCGAACAACTCGACCACGCACTGGTGTCAAGGTAATATGTTGTGGATAATCAGCTACCTGAAAGCATATGCACAAGGAGGGGGGGGGTGGGGGGGAGTCGGAGGGGAGTGTGAACGCCGCACTGATCACTACAGCGGCTGTGCGAGCGGGAGGGCGGGCAGCGGAGCGCGCTTCAACGCGAGCTGGAGACAGCACAGCCCCAGACGAAGCAAAGCCAGCACATCTGACACAAACATAAAGGCGACGACTGCTCAACAGACTCAACCCTCCCCCGTCCCCCTCCCCCCCTTCCCTCTCCACGGTGTCTCCAAAATTGCATGTAGATAATAGAAACTGCCTCCACCAGCCGCCCTCCCGCGGGCTTACCTTACACCCGAACATGAGGGAGAGGGTCCGGTTGCTGCAGATGACCTTACACTGGCACATGACCGGCGACAGACACTTCAGATTCCTGACAGGCAGAGACATCAGTCCAAAACCTCACGCCGGCCGGACGGGCAGACACGCTCAGACCACACCAGGCTCGTCGGTCTGCCGCCACTCTCTCTCTCCTTCTCTCTCTCCTTCGGAGCCACGATACAATTAGACCCGGAGCCGCGGTGGCTGAGGAAAGGGGGGCGGGGGAGTGTGTGTGTGTGTGTGTGGGGGGGGGGCGCTCGTTGATGCCCGTTAATAGGCGGGCTGCCCCGCTGAAATGTGGCCGTCACGGCGCTTCACTCCGCCGTTCATGTTTCTTTCTTTTTTCTTTTTACACCGATGCAACAACATGCGTGCATTTATTTTGGCACGCGAGACGATCCACTCGGTGTCCGAAGGTTTCAAACACCAGCTGCATCATTCATCATTTGCAAAAGTCTCTCTCTCTCTCTCTCTCTCTCTCTCTCTGCTTTCTTTACTTGATTGGCCGTAAAGTTTGTACTCAAAGCGCAGCTCGAAAACCTGAGAGGAAGCCTGGAAACAGATGAGAGAGAGAGAGAGAGAGAGAGCGCTCCTATTTTGCAAGGCCGCATTACAATACAAATATTCGTGGTAGCAAAGTTAAAAAAAATGCAGCTTTACGTTCTACTGAAATCAACAGAAGCTGGGAGTTCAATGCGTATGATGTCACATCAAACAGTCTTTTCACTATCACACGTTGCTGCGTGGCTGCTGCGCCCCCTGTTGGACCACGTGAAAACAGCAAGTTCTGTCCAAGGTGCTGAAAACCTAAGAGTAATTAATCTGGTCCTTCCTGATCGTTCCGGTCACTTTGTGGCCGTTTTTAAAAGTGCTTGCCATCAGAGCTCCTTTGTCCTCATTTCTGACCTACAGGATTCAACATCATTAACGAACAGAAGCACACATGCACAGTGTACATAGGGAACAAACAAAGAATTCAATCGCATTAAACTCCAGATTGATCCCATACAGTTGCTTTTTCAGGCCTTCACTCTGACAGTCTGTTTTTGTGCTCTCATGCGTGCTCTCCTGCGTTGTCACGCGTTGTCTTTCTGCGTCACCCTGACCGTGACCGCTGCAATTCAGGCTATTCAAAAGACTCTTGATAGTTTGATTTAATATCGAGTGTTTACAAGTTAGCAGACTTAAATTAAAATAAATTCATATCCAGTAAATTAACTGCTATGATAAGCTGAAAAAATAGTCAGAAGGATGCTGCTATTTTTATGCATCAAACTGATGTCCCTGAATCTAGTCAAAGATTCATAAGCGCAAGAAATTCTATGGAAGCGTTCTTTTCTCTACATGCTTGACCTCTTGATCACACTGAATAGTTTGGTTGTAAAATTAACAGTGATTATAGATTTGTTGTCAAAATGTAATGAAATAGAAAGAATTCCAAGCCGATCGTCCCTGTCAATAACTCAACAAAAACACACGATGTATCGGTTGGTGTATATTTGTCTCATCGGAAGCCTGTTTGGTTTGGTTTTGCTGTGTTGCTGTTGCTCTCCTCTCTGCTCTGTGATTGTGCTGACATTGTGCGCCCACAGGGTGGAGTGAGAGAACCAGGTAGGCCAGATTTAAATATTGTGCATTCATCTCAGGACCGACTGCGGCGCAGGGCTCAGTGCTCCCCGGTGACGTCAGTGTGTAATCGAACATAGAGACTGTTCCAAATACACCAGTGAGCTGCTGATGGGCTTTTTTTTTCTTCTTCTTCTAACATTATCAGTGAGATGGGGGGGGGGGGGTATCCTGGGAAATCTGCAATGTGCTGAAGGCATCAGCAGCTTTTTCACAGGCCGGCAGAGGGAGGTCATGGATTCCAGTGCAGCGGGATGCTGACTTGTGATAGTTTCTTAGAGAAAATGCTCCCCACATCTGAGTCTAAAAACAATTAAACAAGTTAAGAAAAAGAGTTCAAAAGAGCTTTAGCTACAAACAAAGATGAGAAACATACAAAATAAAAAAGAATTAGTGGATCAAAAAAAGCAGGAATAAATTACTTCTTCATGTATATTTCAAATATATATATA
>JASSRZ010000006.1:8289043-8301485 GCA_032164315.1 Malacoctenus gilli
TTATATTCACACACTCATTTCTTTTTCTTTTTTTGCTCTCCACCCAGCTTCCTTTTGAAATGAACCGACAAAGCTCTGTACCATTATCTCATCATCTAATTGCGAACCTGCCTCATTAGAAATGACCTAAAGAGGGCGAGAGCGAGATCTTAGTTTGATGGTATCAGGAGGCGTTGCTCAGATATTTTGCTACTCTGTAAGATTATAGAAAGTAAGCCTTTTAATCCTCTGTGCAACAAGTACTTTTCTGTTCCACCAGCAGTATTTACTGTGAGAGATTTCACCCCCATGAACCGAACGTTCTATCAGTCGTAATAAATTGAAAGCATCACAGAAAAGAGACAAATGAAAATGTTATCGGATCCGCAAGTCTGGCCACTCGATTTCTCTACATGTGGAAGGAACTGACGGGACGAACTCTCAATCACTCCACCCACCTCCCTGCCTGCACACTGTCCTTGCACTCAGCACACATGACCAATGTCACCAGCTGGAGTTCGGCTACTTCTGATACCGGCCGCCCAGTTATGGAAGCTCCGCACTGGTACACAAAGCTAGAAATAGACGGAAGTATCCGCGACCACACACAAAGCCATGGATGAATAGCAAGAGTTCAAACCGGGGTCAACCTCAGAGTCTTAGGGGACTGATCCATGCAGATGGCACTGCTGTCAATTCCGGCTGATGAGAAATTTATCAGCTTATCAGTGTAAAAGGATTAAAAACAGTTTGCATAAGGTTTGTGTCTTTCGGAGCAGTAGCTTTGGAAAGGGATAAAGAAATTGAGTGAGTTTTTTTTTGTTGGGGGGGGTTGTATTCTTTCATAATGTCGCTCCGTTTCTCCAGTGTAACTTAGTGTAGCTTCAAAATAACCCAGAGATTAAAAAAAGAAGAGAAACACTTTTTATGTCTTCCTGTACCACGCTCTGGCGTGTGTGCGTGTGTGCGTGCGTGCGTGCGCGTATGTGCGTGTGAGAGAGCAGCAGGAGGGAAGAGTGTGAGTGTGAATGTGACTGTATGGACTGGAGATGTCTGTGCCGCCTTCAGTGACAGCACAGAACCACGGGCACGATGTTGGGCTTCCCGTGCTCTATCCGACCTGTGTGCTCACCTCCACCTGCACCAGGCAATCTACTGTAAATCTAAATGGCAACATCCACACCTTGGACTTCATACGAATGCACAAGTACATGAAATTGCCGTGTTGCTAATGGTTCTCAACCCACTTCATATGCAATTTGAGGACTATGTACTCTTTATGGTGCATCCGTGCCCATTAGCTGGCATAGTCATGATGCGAGCCATGCAATCTCGTCACATTTTGAGGGTCATTCTTTCACCTTCATACAGCTGAACATAATTTCGAACAAAGCGTCACCAGTCAGAAAAAAAAAGCCATCCTGATTCTCTTGACTTTAGTTTTTGCATCAATGTAAACCACTGCGAGACCGCGCTGCCTCTTTCATAAACATTTTTTGTGTGGACTGTTGTCGGTGCAGATTCCTTTTAATTCAAGCGCTGCCCTTCATGCGGAGCCGAGGTGGATATGATGAGGGATAATCATCGACAGTCATCATGTACAGTATACAGTGTAATTTCCGCAGTTATCATATACCGTAGGTGGCTTTTCCCCTTCCGCTACAGCATTATGTAAGTGTGGGAGTCACATGGCAACCTGAACTGTGGTGTGTTTGGTACAGCATTTACATCCTATTGCTGCTTTGTGTCAGAGAGATAGAGAGAGAGAGAGAGAGAGAGAGAGAGAGAGAGAGAGAGAGAGAGAGCGAGAGAGAGAGAGAGAGCGAGTGAGAGAGAGAGAACCCCAAAAGAGTGTTTCCATGACAACATCTGCAAGGAGGGGGGGGGGGGTGGCAGATCCCCAACAAACATGGCCACCGTTTCTATAACATGACCGCTTCTGCCAGACGGTGATTGCCTCCATTAAAGCTGGTGTCTCCTGCTCGCACCAGGACGTGCAAAATTCCAGGAAGACGCGTGACACTTTTCCTTTTTCTCACATGGAGGAACTGGACGAATCCACTGTAGCTGCAAGAGTCGCTCCAGCACCAAAAACCGTGTTAAGCCTCCCCCGTAGGTAGAGTCAGATGTGCCACATTTCTTCCCCGCTTGCCTCAGTGGCAGTTTTCGAGTCTTGCTGAGAAGACACAAGAAGAAAAGGATCTTTCTCGAGATTAAAACTGAAGCAAACCCAACTCAGGGACAAACGTCGATAGTAAAGGATGTAAATGTTTTGGTGATCTGTGCTGACTGTGATCACTTACTTGTGTATCTGTTGTTTATTAGTTGTTTCCTCTGATCCCTTTCGTTAATCTACCTAAACAGGGTAAAATGACATGCCTTCCAAAGCTTCTAATGTTTTAACAAGATATGAAGAAGCTTTACAACAGTGTTTTTCCTTCAATGACTGGATAATTCAAACATTCTATCATACTTTACTTCATCAGAAGATCTTGGAGCTTTCTTTTTGTTTACATCAGTCCATTTTGATATTTATTTTGCTCGACATACAAGTTACAAACTATCCTAAGGTTTCGTAGCACAGCATCCTTTATCCTAGTTGAGGGTCTTAGCAGGGTCTGGGACTTTATTCCTCCGCCACCATCCGTTAAAAAGCAGCACAAGGAGGCTTCCAGTCCAACATGGGGCTCAGCACAGTCATTGCCACCTACGGATAACTTTGTGTCACCCAAAAAGCCTCGGAGGGAAAATTCTGACAGGCAGAGGAATCGCATGAAGCTGCTGTACACGTGAGCTTCGTCCTTCCACAGGTAGCCAACAATGATCATTGTTATTGTTGCTGTGCCGTCCAGCTCGCCAATCATCTGGCATGAAGGGGCATCTCAGGGTGCTTTGACTTTGACTGTGTCGCGCTGGCTGACTGAGAGCGCTGAGGACGAAACACTGTGACTGATCACCCCACAGTTCAGCTTGATGACAGCTCATACGTGTTTGAACTGGAGGACATAACAAAAAGCTTTGTGACAACAACTGAGACGCTACAATTAGCTTTAAGAGTGTAAAGCGAGCATGGCCCATACAGCCACAAAGGATATTCATATCGAGATGAATGAAGCTGTAATTATTTTTGATTACAGCCCACATAATTCACAACTTCCTCCAGTGACTGAGAGATGTATTCAATCTTACAGTCATTATCAGGGAGCAAGCAGGATAGTTCCTGTCTACAGCTCTGATGAAGCCTGCAGTCTCTCCAAACAACAGCAAAAAAAGCCCACTGAGAATGTAATTTTACAGTTACTGTGGTAATGAAAATGATACCTGCTGCCATATCAGGAGAGCAAACGATACAAACAACATTCTTGGATTGGGAGACGCGGTGTGTGTGTGTTCACATTCGCACAACAAGTCTGTATTTTTCTTCCTACTTTGCTAACCTGCAGCGTTGAGCGGCTGTGACACTGAAGGAGTCGAACAAACACAACTGGGAAGCTCCCGAGGCTCCGAGCCTGCCTCGGCTCCACCGGTAAGGAAAACACCCAAGGTGAGAATGATAGTATTCACACCAACGCGGAACCTGCGAGTTCTGATTCCTCCCTGTTTGGATGTTTGATTTTACCCACAGTACCTACAAAAATACGGTCAAGACAAGCAGGACGCGGCCAAGAAAAAAAAGCCTATAAATAATAATATTTGCATAAATTGAGTTCACTCCCAATTTAGGCATCCTCCTTTTTTGTTTCCCTTTTTACTCGCCTTCATACGGTAACAGAAGCCGTGTTAATGCTAACACGCTGGAGCAGCAGCGTTGGCTCAGACCGGCAGCAGGTACAACATCAGCACCCAAAGGTTACCGTACAGGCAGACCGTGATGTTTCACATCGAACATTTCTGCTTCTGTCTCTTGCAGAGGCATTCAGCTGTAAATTTTACATGTCCAAATGGAGTCATCACCAACAGTGCTGAGTTGGACTCATGCATTATGCATTGAGCGCAGTGTGCACGTTACACCTTCACTTCACTTCAAAAGCCAAAAAAGTACAACTCCGGAAAGGCACTTGTTTTCTTTTTTCCTTGTAGAAGCAGCAGATAGACGAACATAATGGTAATAAATAGTTAAATTCAGCTATCAGGGCTAATTATGGTCACCATCCTCAACTAAAACAAGAAAATCTCCCCCATCTAAACTGTGATGGTGGAACTACACTGATTACGCTCTTCCAGTGGTGGAGCCTGTCCTCCAGCAGCATCTGGTCTGATTCTTTGCAGCCATCTTCCTGGTTTCTCTGTCGCAGGCCCGCCCTGCTGGGCCTCCTCCCACTTTAAAAGACAGCGGCAGAGCGCCGTCCACAGTACGGAAGCCAGACTCCGCCAGCTGTCCTCCTCCTAAAACATGTATGATTGTGAATGAATGTGAACACAGGACCACTTTGGACTGTCATCTCCAGCTACAACCTGAACCAATATCCATCTATTATAAACCAGAACCGCCCACCAGCTGGAAAGCTTTTGACCAGCCTGTCTGCTGCTACAAATCAGTGCTTCTTGCTAACTTCCTGCTTCAGGAACATGCTAACACTTTGCTATATATGCCTTAACCTTTTCCATCACAGTAGGACAGAACTCAGTTCAATGTTCATCTGATGTTCGTGGAAAAAAATATATTTTGCTGTGAATACTTTCAAATTTCATATTGATAAGTTCATTTGTAAATAACACTTAATCAAGATTGGCTTTTATTTTGATGGTCTGGAAAAGGCAGGACTCAAGGTGCATTACGGCATCAGAGCTGGCTTGACGTGGCGCAGCTTGCTTTGCTCACTGTCAAATTAGCAAAGATCCCCTTGGGACCTCGAGGAGTGATCCGACAAATTAATGGCACATTGCTGTTTTGGGGGCTCAATAGGTGATAGCGCCAAAACGGTCTGAAAAGTCTCTCACTCCTCTGTGGATATCAGCCACTGAAATGCGCATGACGACAGGCAAACGCGGCTCTGCGTGGGCCAAGTTTATACTCACACCAGTTATTAAGCATTCAATTCTTGGGGGAAAAAAAACAAACAAAAGACTTCAACAAATGAGGCTCACTGCATCGCTTAAACAAAACTACAAAATACAGCGAATGGGCCATAAATGAGTCTCACTGCTTAACTTAAACTAAAACTAACAGCCTGAATAAGAGACGCACTTCAAGCAGTAAAGTCTACCAGCGGGTTTGGGAGAAGCCCCTTGAAAACTATTGGCTGAAACAGAGAACATCCCGTTTACCATTCATTTATCAATGAAACAAACTGAAGGAAGCTCTAAGACATTGGCTCACTTGAGGTTCACTTCCCTGAGTCTTTGAGCTGGGACCCTCCACATCAGCCATCGCAGTCTCGAACCACGGTCCAGATGCCGTTTCCTGCTCTAACAAGCGCGAAGCAGACAACTGTGTTTTAACCTGGTTTGACCCGAGGCAGCATTTGGTTTGACCTGTGTGTGATTGTTTGTGGTCTGTGTGTGTGTGCGCTCCTGCTGGAACCTGATTTCACGCTCCTCCACAACTCGTGTCGCCGGCCTTTTAAAACGGCGGCCGCAACGACGTGTCCATGTCACTCCCGTTCTCCAGAGGGGGAGTTGTGAGCACGTCACTTTGGGCCCCGACGGGTTAAAGAAAAACACTTTTCTCCATGTAGTGACTCAATGTAGTCGTGCTTCCATGTGCTCTTTTCATGCCGCGTCTCCATAGCGTTGGCAAGCTTCGCCGCGGTTTCTGTGGCAACTGCAGCCGCGAGGTTCGCCGAGCTATTCTGAAAACAGTGGACGGTGGCGAGAGTACAGTTTGGTTGGGACGAGTTTAATTTTCTTTGCCTGGGGGGGCGACTGCAGCTCGGTCTATAATTAGGTGGGAAATTTGCATTGTGGGGTTTTGCAAGTTTTTGAGCATGACCATGACCAGGATTCAGTGAAGTTCACTCCGTGGGCAATGTTCTTTGTTAATCATTCCCAAATAATGCGTATCCGAAACGAGTCCGAGCCTCATCGATACGGCCGGGCTGCTTCCTCCAACAGGTGAGACGAAGCGATGGGTCCGCGACCTCCCAGCTGCAGCAGCAGTGTCACACGCCAGACAGTAACTCAGGTTTCAATCAGCAGAATAACACTTCAGATTTTTTATGTTGTTGCTCTCCAGCAATCTCGCACTAATTGTGTCTGCTCCCGCGCTCTGTCGTTAACTGCCAGACAACCTTCAAGCATAAATGAGCAGTTGTCATTATGGATTGCTTCTTTAATGACGGCGAGATAGCCCGTAAACATTTGGTGAGTAAAGCATTGTGTAATGTGTATTATTTATAATCAGCACACACTCACTAAGGGAGGACCCTGTGTGTGAGCGAGCAAAGTTACATCTTGCTTTATGCTTTTAATAAACTCACAGAGAGGAAGAGGAATGTTTTTTTTGGAGTCACCTCTAATGAAACGCACAACAGAGGCTTAGGTCACCGCTCATGATTTTGGCCGGGCCATGAGCGGGGCACAGCGGGGTATCAGTCTGGTTGGCCACCGCTCAGCTTCTGCCCGAGATGATTAAAAAAAACAGAGGCATCGCTTGCCAACAGGTAGCTCTCACTGGCAGGGTTTGCGCTCCGGTGGCCAGCGTTGCTATTTAAAAACAAAAGTACAAGTGTGTGACATAAAGTGGAGGGAACAACTCTGACAAACACCAACAAGACAAAAAAAAAAAACCCAAAACTGTCGATTTGACCAACACGACTTGAGACGGCCAGCGGTCTAAGATAACACAGTGCGGTGTTGTGCGATATGCGTGTTATTAAACAAGTCGAGAGACTCTCAGAAGACAACAGTTACTGATTACTCTCGAGAGTAACTCATGTCACCTGAGCCGTCAGCTGCGTGTTTGTCAGTCTTATGGTAAAGCTAAAGTTACATCAGGCAGGTATCGTGTGGTGCTTTATGTTACTTTGGTCTCTTTCAGGTAATCATGTGTTGGTAAAATCCAGTAAAAGAAGAGGATTTACTTTTTTGGGCAGTGGTGCCGCACTCAGCAAAAAACACCTGTTCCTGAAGGGAACTTAACCAGTGCAAACAGCAGCAGATTAGTTCTTAATACAAGACATACTGCAGATACAACAAAGATGTAAGCCGGTGTTTATTTACGGCCAGAAATGCATCATGAGCCCTGTGGAGAAATCATAGCAGAGAGACAGCAGCTTGACAACTCTTTCCATGTGTGATGAAACGAACAACCTCCCTAAAAACTCCAGCAATTGTTGCTTCAATATTGATTTCCTGACTGTAATCAGTTACTCGCACATAGCTTCCAAAGGTAATGGTGCTGCAGTAATGGTTTACTTTTCAACCCCTTTAATCCATCACTGTTGATTCGACCGTGAAGTCTGACGTATACTTTGTGACACATGCATGCTCTGCATCAGGAAAGCATGAATTCACTCTGAGTGGCTGGGAAACGTGTCGTTACGCCGAGCACTCAGATCGGCGGGACCGTCTGAAAAGAAAAAAGTCCCTGAATTTGCTGTGGCAAGCAGCCTCGCTAACAATGACTCAGGAGCCCACAGTAATTACCTGCTAATTACCCGGTGCGTTAACTAGCAAGCAGTGTTTGGTTCAACATAGGTCATTTTCACAAGTGCAGAAAACAGAAATAAGGACCGCACAATAAAAGAAACAGCTCATTTTTGAAAAAAGTAGCCAACTGCGTTTATCTGCTGTTTGAAGTTGTGTTTTACTCATTAACCTCCTGCATAACAGCATCTTTTGACTGATGAATATTTCAGCAAAACAAATCTTTTTTTCCTACATGGCAGGATTATAATTAAAACACTCTGCAGATGTGTAAAGTTAGTACTGGAGGAAAATCATTGTTGCTTTTCGCTGACTTGCAGACGATAAAGACGCGGTGGACTCGCAAACAAGTTTCAGAAAAGCGTGAAGCGTGATGCTCAAAACAGCTCAAAGTATTTCCCCGGCAGCACAGTGTTGTGACAGTGGATCCGCTTTTTTTTTTGCCGCTACCACAATGAGCTTAGTAGTAATGTTGACTTGTTGCATATGATATGAAGCTCATATTTCTCATTGTACATATGACTAGCGGAGCGCGAATATCAGAGGATCGTGTTGTTTGAGTTATTGTGTGGCATCGTATCAGCTGTCACAGGCAACGCAGGAGGTGCAGTGTCACGTAGGGGTCTCACACGAGGCCGCATTTCCCCTTAAAAGTGTTTTTTGACTTTTAACAGGATATTAATGTCAGCAAATGCAGGTTCTGGTGCATTGTTGGAGCCAAGACCACAATGAGGGCAATCTGCTGACTCTCAGCTATAAAAAGAGCATGTTTTCATCCACATCAGATAAGATGGGGGGTGGGGGCGGAATTCCACCTCTCCATCTGTTTGATTGACTGATATCTCTGACATCAACAGAATCGTTGTATGTTCCTGCCATGAACTGAGTCTTTGTCACTTGACGACGTTCTGAGGGGTTTTGCCTTCGCATTGCTCCTCAGCAGACGAAGCACGAGCTCAGCTGAGCTCTGAGGTCAAGCTCATGACTGAGGCAGTCTGGTGTGTCACGATTGCCCAGAAAACTCCCACTTTGTTGTTTTGTGGGGTTGTTTCCAAGTGTTGTTTTTCCTCCACGTTGTGCCCACTTTGGTTCTGAAAAGTCCGAGTAGTCGGACGTTTCTGTGTGCAGGTTTAATTCTGCTGTTGCTGTTAGCCATCAAATCACCAATGAACTCAAGTGTTGAACTGAAGTTTCCCTCAGATTAGTCTTTCTTTTTCCTCCCTACTTTCATCTCTCCATCATTTGTGCGTGGATCGATCTTCCCATCTTATCTACCCAAAACACTCCTGATCCTGAACCCTGAAGGTTCCCTGAGGTACTCCTGGAAACCTGGAGTGACCCAATCTGAGGCGATAACTGAGACGATAACTGAGACTTTAAGTTTGGTTGTTTTTTTTCCTTTTATCATCCATCAGGTGGGTGGGTGTGCTGTATTTGATGTGTATTCCTATCATGAACCTCGATTAAATACAAATACTGATTGTCTTTCTTCAGAGCCATTTACTGTATAAACAAGGGAATCAAGCTGACAAATCAAATCAGAACAACCAACCCAATATACACACACACACACAAACACACACATATGCATGTATATCTACTTAAACATGAGTGTTATCTGGCTGTGGAACCGCATTAAGAGGCGTCTTGGCACCATAACAGTCAGCTAGCGGGTGCAGAGGCTCATCATATTTTCTTAGCTAATCAGAGGTTTTTCCTGCTCAGTGTTTTTCATTTCCACAAAAAGACAGCTGCTTTTTTTTTTGGACTACATTTACCAGAACAGTGCCCGTGCAGCCCGGACATGAGAAGACAGCCCACTCTCGCTGTCCCTGACCCTAATCTGTGTCCATAAATCTCCCCCCTGAAAAACGAAATGACCTCCTCCAGGTGATGCCAGGAAGGGGAGGATCCGTCTGTTGTCCTCCTGTCGGCAAATCCGGACGATAACTTCTCTGATTATGTCCAAAGCCACCTCATACGTGACCGTACGCTGCTGTAATCAACAAGTCTGCCGGAGTTTCACTCCTTCTGCATGTTTAGCCGTGCTCACTGATACATACACACCCACATGTGCCAGGCCACGTTCATACGTAATACCCCAAAGTAGCAGGTTAAACCTAGCCAGAGCACACACACTCAAGTAGAGCACGAGCCTTCCTCATACATACATATATATAAATACATATATCTGACTGATCTATGGCAGCGTGGCGGACGACGAGCATGTTCGATTCAACATGCACGGATGAAGAGAGACAGACCTCCCCCAAGACTGCCAGAGCGACGAGCAGACTTTGAGCTAACATGCAAAAACAGAGGCAGCAGCAGAGAGATGGAAGGAGAAGAACGACACAAACGGAGAGGTGAATGTACCTACCACACACGGGCAGAGAGAAGGGAGCTTAGTGCGGCCCTTCATGAGCAAGAGACAGAGGAAAAACAGCCTCCCAGACACCCGCAGTAGAGGAGGAGAGGGATGGGGAGAAAGAGAGAGAGAGAGAGGGAGGGAGGGAGGGAGAGAGAGAGAGAGAGAGGGAGAGAGAGAGACGGGAGGCTGTGGAAGGGTAAGGGGAAATAAAAAAAAAAGAGGGAGGGGGCGAGAGGGAGGGGAGGGGGAGGGGGAGGGGACGAGGTGGTGGCGTAGCAGACGATAGGAGTGAGTTTTCCTGGAAGCCGGAGTTGTTGCTGTTGGATGTATCTTGATGTTAGAGGCGAGGGTCTGGACGGAGCGGACCGGCAGCCCGCTCCAATCATGACTCATAAAATATGTTTTCTACCGCCGGTGAGTGAGGGGAGGGAACGAGACATGGAGACAGAGACTCAACCTGCCGGATCATTTTATATTTCTTTCCCCCCCCCCTCCCCCCCCTCCCCCTCCTCCTCCTCCTTCCTCTGAAATAAACACGACACTCCGCTCTTTGCTCCCTCTTTGACACACTGTCAAACACGCCAACGTCACCAGGCACGCACACACACAGCGCAGGGAAAATATTTTGATGATGAACATTGGGGAAAGAGAACATTTTAACACAGATATCTCTCAGTTATGCAACCACTACGTATTTACATATTTATCTCCTTGCAGCTGGCTCTTTTCTTTTTTCTTTCTTTTTTTTTTACTGTAGGCTGCTCCACAGTTTATCATTTTCTCATTTGTTCCAGTAAAATCAACAAACACTTATTAGTTGTAGGTTTCACTTTAAAGCTGTGCCTCATTCTTTCTTGTTTTACGTTGTAAACACAGAAACACTCATTTTCCAGCGTGAGCTGCTCTAAAAACTCCCACGAAGATATTTATTTCAGCCTTAAATTGACGCTCGTATCATTATAAATGTTTGTTGCAAACCCCTTTGTATTAAAGCCAACTGATACTATCAGCGGATCCTTTCGTCTGTCCACATAAAAGACGCAAGACTTGAAAAAAAGCATCCCAATTGCTTTGAATAACAAACGGTAACCAAGTAAGTGACATTCTGTCTTTGTTTTGTACACACTTCCAGAGAGACATTTGTCTTAATGTTACATAACAGAGTACAGACTCTGCAAACAAACTGTAATTAAAGGTATAGTACACAAAAGGAGGAAGTGGGCTTTTATCACTGTGAAACATTGCTGCCTGTTCACAGCTGAAGTATCTGTTAACACAGTTGACACATTGGAGTTAAAAGGATGATTTGTCACCATTGCAATTGAATCTCATAGGCCCCACGTCACCTGCTCACCCTGCCTGTGACCTGTAAACCGTATAATTTTACTGGCGATGAACTCGGTGGGCTCTGTCGGTGCATCGAGCTGACACCGGTGAATGACTCCCATTTCCTCTTAAGGTTGTCACAAATTATTCTCCCGTCTCTTAAAGCTGTAACGTTTGATTGCCGGTGTCATTTGCAGATACAATCTACCTTTATAATGTCAATGATAGTCACCGGAGTCGCCTTAAACGGAGACGGAGGTCTTCTCATACGTGAGGATTTTTTTGGTTTCCAAAAGCACACGTCGTATATGGCAGCAAATTGCTTCCTGAAATAGCTCACTGTATGTTGTCACCCTCAGCACGCCAGCTGCAGCACAATGATAACGGAAAATTAGAACGATTAGAGAGGATGTTTTGTCACTCTGAAACTGCGTGGACAGATTAACAAACCTAATTGGGACATGTATGTTTAATTTTAAACATCCATTTCAAGTACTTCAACCGATATATTTCATGCCAATCAGCTGTGATGATCAGTGGGAGGATATCTGAGGATAGCCACTCGGTACGAGATGTTGCAGTCCCGTGCTGGGACATCGCCGACTGTCCCGACTGTCTTTTCTGAGGTCAAACTGATGATCAGAGGCTAAACGTGGGTCACATGATTCGTGGGAACCTTTCAGCACGAGCAGTGGCATTGAGTCACATGGCATCGTGGTGAAACAACACACTTTATGATTGAACTACAGCTGCATGCATATGATTTCTATGAATTTCTATCTCTTCCTTATAAACATGTCGTGTAACATTCTGGTGCTGTATTCAAATGAATCACACCATTTTGTTCAAATTTCCTCCTGAAAAGACTCTAATTTAAACAGCTTTTCAGATTTTTGTTCTGTACATGTGATCTGTTTTTCGGATGGTATTTGTCAGGACTGTGACTTCATGACTGAACTATGTCCATTGCTCAGTTTCCATTGAAAGTTTCTTTTTTGCATACGTAGTTGGAGCATTTTCCTTCTGAGGTCTCGTGACTTTGTGCTTCATGGCTGTAATAAGGGGAGTTTGAAGTGTGTGTGTGTGCATGTGTGTGTGTGTGTGTGTGTGTGTGTGTGTGTGTGTGTGTGCGTGTGTGGGTGTGTGTGTGTGTGCGTGTGGGTGTGTGTGTGTGTGTGT